>JANAVB010034616.1:8795812-9117277 GCA_029216955.1 Iris pallida | reverse complement strand
CCTACCGGAGGGGATCTGACGGAACCTCCTTGCATTGAGGGACCTCCATCTGGGTCGAGTTTGGGAGCCCAGGTAGCAGTACAGCTGGGACAAGGGACGATGCTTCATGTGCCCTCTTATGCGAATATAGTTTCGGGGGTTAACCTTTCCGCCCTATCGAGCATCCAGGCTCTTCGGGTGGCAGAAGAGGAGTTAGCCGCTATTCAAGCATCTTTCCGCACGGAAGTTGCTTCCTTGGTGGCGGGGACGGTCAGTTCTGAGGCTACTCCTTCGTACTGCCTGCCACACTCCCTTTGACGCCGTCCTCCACAGAGGTTTTGGATGAGGTGTCCCAGGATGTGGTCGACAGTTTCTACGCCACCTGAAGGGGGATCGAGGCAGCGGTGGAAAGGGGGACTCCCTTTACTCTGTTCCGTCAATGCGCAGGCGGGCAGATCAATATCCTTAGAACACTCCCTGGTGGAGGGGAACTGGCTGCGCTTCTGGAGCCTAAATTGTTAGAAGCTGATCGTCTCGTGGCCCAGTTTCGCAGGCTGCAACAGGCTGATTTACCCGCGCGATAAACTAAGAGCAAAATTTCTTATTACCGCGGTGGAGAAGGTGATGATTGCCTGGGAGTCGCTCAAGCGGCTATATTGAAGGATCGTCGGCATCTAACTCGGTTGTACGATCAATGGATACGTCGAACTGAAGATTGCACGACTCGGGAAGCGGATGCCTCTCGTGGGATAACCAATACCCGGGAACAGATCTTCGAGCTCCAAAGAAAGCTGGCCTTCTTGGAGTCCAAGCTCGAAGCTGCTCGTACTGAAAAAGGGATTGCCATTCAGGAGGCTGACAAGCTCAGTAGGGCCTCTGCCAATCTAGAACTTGCCCTAAAGAAGATAGAGAACAATTGGCTGGCGTATATGTATTGAATGACGTAGAGCAGTTGTCCCAAGAGCCGAGCGTCGAGCTAAACAGAGGCTTGAGCGGGGTACTGCCTTGGTAAAAAACCGTCTCTTGGAGTTGTGTAATGCCGAACCATAGTCGGCCTTTTCCTCTTTTGTTTTGTTCCTGTTTTCTTTTTGAGAAGGACGTGGTCCCAAAAGATGTAATACTTTTTTCTTCTTTCAAATAAAGAGTACTTTCGATTCTGCCCTTCATTTGTATTGCTTGTTGTGCCTGTGTTGTTTGCTCCGCATGGGGGACTTGTTTGTGGACCTGTCATCCATGGCATACCTTGGTTTTAGGTACGGATGACAAGTTTGATTAGGACACCTGGGACAGCTATGGCAAAGTGGTCATGGATGCTCCTGGTATCGGAAAAAGGAATACCGTAGAGCAGCTGGGCTCCCGGGGCATGATGAGAGATGGTGGACTTGTGCTATGAAACTTAGCGGAGGATATTTGTGGGCCTATTATCCTTGGTGTACCCTGGCTTAGGATAGGGACAATAGGATGAAAGGGAACCAACATACTTGCTCAGAGGTAATGAGGACATGGCAAGCATGAGGGTTTTACCGCGGAATCTTCCCACTCAGAGGTAATAAGGACATGGCAGGAGTGAATTCCACGGAGGATATTTGTGGTCAACGGAGGACATTTGTGGACTTATTATCCTTGTCGTACTCCGGTTGTGGATACGGATAATAGGTTGAAAGGGAATCGACATACTTACTCAGAGGTAATGAGGACATGGCAAGCATGACGGTTTCTTCGACGGAGCCTTCCCACTCAGATAATGAGGACATGGTAGGAGTGGGCTCAATGAAGAGGAGGTACATAGAACGACTCAGAGGTAATGAGGACATGGAAGTTCCATATAAGTGGGTGATTTGTTTTTGGCAGAATTGAGATGACTCAGAGGTAGCATCGACATGGTCGTTTTGGAAGTTTGTGGACCCGTTACCCTTTTTTGTACTGGGAGTACGGATAGTGGATCATGAGGGAGGATCTCTTATAGGAAGAAAGTTCAGCGGTACGGTTATACATGACTTTCTTTCAAAAGAGTGACCGGAATGTAAGTTCAGGGGTACCAGCGGGTACATAACTCGACAATATGAATGTTGGAATCAAAGTGTAAGTTCAGAGGTACCAACGGGTATATGACTTGGTAGTTTGGGATATCTTTGTGGAAGAAGGGCATGAGTTCAGCGGTACAAGAGGGTACGTGACTCAAAAATCTGGAATATTGTGGATGTGAGTTCAGCGGTACCAGCGGGTACATGACTTGATAATCTGGGATATTGTGAATGTGAGTTCAGCGGTACCAGCGGGTATATGACTCGGGAATCTGGGATATTATGAATGTGAGTTCAGCGGTAGCGAGTACATAACTCGGGAATCTGGGATATTGTGAATATGAGTTCAGCGGTACCAGCGGGTACATGACTCGGGAATCTGGGATATTGTGAATGTGAGTTCAGCCGTACCACGGGTACATGACTCGATGATCTGGGATATGTCATTTAGACATAATATTTCTTCAGGAACTTGCCATTGACGGGCAACATGAGCAAGTCTCTGTTTTTTTTGTGAGGCGGTAAGCACCGTTGGAGAATACTACCTCAATAATAAATGGGCCTTCCCACTTTGGCTGGAATTTGTCGGCGGTTTTGTGAGTCATGACCATCGGCCTCCGGATTGCCAGAACGAGATCGTCCACTTGGAATGTTCTGATTTTAACCTTCTTATTGAAGGCTCCAGAGATGCGTGCTTGGTATAGTTCAATTCGTTACTGAGCCAAGAGGCGCTTTTCATCTAAGGCCTCTAACTCTTGTAGCCGACGATGGTAGTTATCATCTGTCGTTAATTGATAAGTGAGGGCGACACGGAGTGAGGGTATTTGAGTCTCCAATGGAGGACTGCTCACTCCCATATATCAGGGAAAATGGTATGTTCCCAGTGGCTGTTCGAACGGTAGTACGGTACGCCCATAAGCATTCGCCAAGTTCTCGTTCCAATCGCGCTTGTTAGAGGATACGAACTTCTTGAGTAACTTGATGATGGTCTTGTTGAATGCTTCTGCTAACCCATTCGCTGGGATTGTATGGCATTGAAGCAATATTTTAGATGCGGTGCTTATCACAGAACCGGTAGAAGGCATGGCTAGCGAACTGCGGACCATTGTCGTGGATGATCCTTCGAGGCAGTCCAAAGCGATATATGACGTGATGTTTAAGGAAGCTGATCACGTTTGACGTCTTCACTTCTGCAAGCGGGACAGCTTCCGCCCATTTGGAGAAGTAATCTGTGATTGCGAGTATGAAGCGGTGCCCTCGTGAAGAAGGTGGAGCAATTGGACCGATGATGTCCATCCCCATGCTTCAAATGGCCAGGATGCCACTATCGGATGTAGAAACTCGGATGGCTGGTGAAAAGTCTGCGTGGACTTGGCATGCTTTGTACTTTTTGCATAATCTATCGCATCTGCTACCATCATGGGCCAGTAGTAGCCCATTCGCGAAGGCGGTCTTGCAATTTAGGGCCAGGCTGATGGGCCCCACATACACCGTCATGAGCTTCTCGTACGGCTTCTTTGGCTTCCGCGTTTGACAGGCACCAAAGCAACAACCCTTCGTAGGATCGTCGATACAGCATTTTTGTCTCTGTATCGTAGAAGAATCTGAGAGAACGCCGTTTGATGGAGGTGGCTTCCTTTGGATTCTCTGGGAGGATGTCGTAGACGACGAAGTCGATGAATGGCTGTCTTCAGTCTGGTGCTTCGTCGACTGCCTGCGCGGAATAGCTCGCCATGAATTGAACGTTGTTCTTGGGACAGACCAGTTCGTGGTCTATTACCTCCACAGACTGGTGGGCATAGCTCGGAACTGCTAGGGAAGCGGCAAGGCCAGCTAGGGCATCAGCTTCAATATTTCAAAGTCTGGAGACATGCTCAATGAAGAACCCCTCGAACGTCGAGATGTTGTCGATCGCTATTTGGTGATAGGGGATCATATCTTCATGGCGAACCTCGTACGAGCCTCGGATCTGATTGACGATTAACTGGAAATCGCCGTATGCTTCAAGATATTCTACCCCCAGCTCTCTTGCAAGTTGGAGGCCAATGACCAGAGTGTTGTACTCGACCACATTGTTAGAGCAGGGTTCCGTGAGAGAGTAAGCACGGTTGATCACCAGTCCGGAAGGAGAGACTAGCACCACCCCAACTCCGATGACGATGTTGTCCTTGGGTCCAGTTCTTGAAGCACCGTCGAAGAACATTCGCCATATATCAGTGAGAGGTTGTATGCGAGTCGGCGACCTCGTCTGGGATTTCTTCATATATCCTGGATGACTCTGAGCCCGGGTAGGCTGCCAAAAAGTCTGCCAGGGCTTGACCTTTGACAGCTTTTTGCGGAACGAAGATCATATGATAGGGGCATAGCAATATTGCCCATGTAGCGAGGCAAGAGCTGAGTGCCCCTGGTTTAGTCATGAGGACCCTAAGAGGGTTGACTCGCGAGATCACATGTATTGTTTGTCCGGTGACATAGTGTCGTGTCTTCTGAATGGCGAACACCAGGGCAAGGCATTCCTTCTCCACAGCGGTGTATCGGTGCTCTGGCCCAATCATCATTCGACTGAGATAATATATGGCTTGCTCATGGCTTGCATCATTATTTTGTGCCAACAGAGCACCAAGGGAATGTTCCATTGCTCGTACGTAGAGCAGGAATGGTTTTCCAGCAACCGGGGCCACCAGGACTAGAGGATTCAACAAATATTTTTTAATGCTGTCGAAGGCACGCTGACATTCCTCGTCCCATACGAATGAGACGCCTTTCTTCATGAGGTGGGTGAACGGTCGGCACCGCCCGGAGAGGTTAGAGATGAATCTTCTGATGTAAGCTAGCCTCCCTTGAAGGCCTCTGAGTTCGCGAAGATTTTTCAGGGGACCCATCTCCATAATTGCCTTCGTCTTCTCAGGGTCTACATGAATACCCTGGGCGGTGATGATGAAACCTAAGAACTTTCCGCTGGATACGTCCAAAAAGATTCCGTAGGGTTCATTTTCAAATTGTGGGCTCGCATCAGGTCAAATACCGTCCTCAGGTCCTGCAGATGGTCTCCCTTACAGCGACTCTTGACGGCGATGTCATCAACATAGCATTCCACCGTCTTGCGCAAGTATTCTCTGAAGATGATACTCATGGCTCGTAAATATGTAGCGCCAGCATTCTTTAAACCGAAAGGCATGACTGTGTAACAGTATATGCCAATTGGTGTTCGGAATGATGTATGCTTTTCGTCGTCAGGAGACATCTTGATTTGGTTGTATCCCAAGAATCCATCCATGAATGACATACGTTCGAAGCCGCATGTGTTGTCAATCATGATGTCTGTGATAGGGAGAGGGAATTCATCTTTGGGACATGCCTCGTTCAGATTGAGGAAGTCGATGCAGATTCGGATCTTCCCGTTCTTCTTGAGGACCGGAACTATGTTGGCGACCCAATCCGGATGTTGTTCTTCACGAATGAAGCCGCTGGCTATTAGTTTGTTGACTTCGGCTTCGATCGCATCCATGATGCCTTGGCAGAAGCGTCGCTGTTGCTGCTTAACTGGCTTTGCATATGGCCGAATGTTGAGTTTGTGAAGAGCAATATCGGGATCTAACCCCGGCATGTCTTCATAACTCCATGCGAACACATCAATATATTCTCTGATAAGTTCCAGCAGCAATTCTCGCTCTTCGTCTGTTAAGATTTTACTTACTAAGATTGGCTTTGGGGAGGATTTGCTGCCGAGGTCGATCTTTATAACCTCATCTTCGGTGGGAGGTTCTCTCTGCTCGAACCGCTTTTCCTATTGTGCATCCAACTGTTGGGCCCACGACTCTAGCTCGAGGATTTCTGGAATGTCTTCGTCTTCGTAAGCGTCGGCGAATGCCATATTGAATGATAGGACTTGTCTGAATATGTCTCCGATGCTGGTATCCGAGTCGGAGGTTGGTGACCCGGTTGAATGTGACTGCCAGTCACATTCTTCATCTGAACTCTCAGAGGTTGTCGTGGGTGTTACATATCCCAATCCACATCGAGTTTTGTTATAGTAGTCCCGTGGCTTGCCAGCCGGGACTGGTGGCTTCAAAGGTAGTCGTCGCGGTGCCGTAGTTCAAGCCCGGCGTAGTCTCCAATCATATCCCTGTTTTTGCATTAGATATTTGGATTGGGGGCTATAAAGATACAGAGGCAGTCTTCCGGCATCTGGCCCAAGATCGACTTCTTCTATGGTGAAGGGATGCGGATCGTCCTTCCGGCCGAAGATGATTGGATGATCCCCTCCCTCGATTATGCGGTAAGCGTCTTCCGCTGGAATAAGCTGGATTGCGGTGTGCACGTTTGTCACCTGTGTGTGTAGGTGGGTGCCTATACCACGTTCCATAGCGTACATTGTACAAAGCTAATCAAGCTCGATATAGTTCAAAGATAGCCCTTTATTGATGAAGTAAGGATCTTTTCTAGGGGGATTACATCATCTGTGGAGGGAACATCAGTGTGGGCAGCCACATACTTGGCTAGCTCCGGTTCCTCTTCGGCTACCCCCTGTATAAATAAAGACTGAGAGGATGACCTGGCAGCTTGATCGTCAGAGGTTCAACTGGTGGAGCAGAGCGTAGAGTTGTTAGCAGACTAGCAACTCCCAGCTTGGTACTCGATGCTGGGCGGGGAGTGGTTGGTTCGCTAGAAGTTCCAGACCTTACATCGGGATGATGACTCTTCTTGGGAAGGCGTATTGTTATTGGCTTGTCAGAGGGATTGAGCTTCTCAGTTTGTGGCTGGCCGACTCTTGGTAGTCTAATTGTCAGTGGCTCCATTATAGATCTCGGCACTTGGCCAGACCTTGGCAGCCGGATTATCATCTGCTCTTGTGCTGAGAGACTGATTGCATCCTTACGCAGAGTGGCCGTAAGGGGTGCAGACTTGCCTGGTTTACGAGCTTGGAGGTGGATCGTCAGAGGTTCTTCTGACCCCGTGGTTGTCTTGGTACGAGCTTGTACATCTCCTTCACCAAGGTGCTTCTTCAATTTTTCGTACAGGCAGAAGTCTGAGTAGTAGGATTCGACCCCTTTGAAGGGATCGATATCAGCAAATTCTGTCCTCACGAAGCCGTGCTTGTCGACTATTTGAAGCATTGGTGCAGCATGGAAGGCACAATCATATAATTATGTATCCAAGGGCGCCCCAAGAGGATGTCGTAAGAAGTATCGGCATCTATGACGTAGCAGGTGACTTCTGATTGGAGATCGCCAATCTGACACTTCAGATAAATCTTTCCAATTGGGTAGCTCCTGCCTGAATTGAAACTACTGATGGCGGTACTTGTAGGCGTCGGACGATGCATCGGGATACGAAGATGATATAGCAAACCCTTCGGGATGATGCTTATAGAAGACCCAGGATCAATGTACATCCGATCCACCTTCACGTCGCCGATGTATCCAGTGTAGTACAATAGGAGATAGTGCAGGTTGGTCTTGATGAGCATATCATGTGGAGTGAAGACGATATTGGGCATTGCTCCTGTACATACACTGTCTTGGAGGTTTGCAGGCTGGTTTTCTCCTGTGAGGTTGACCTGAGCCAAGTATGCGTCAGCATTTTGGAGTGCATCGCTCAAAGCTGCACGGACATCCTTCGAGAGACTCCGGAGTTCATATAAGGACAATTTGGCTGGTGTATTGGCCAATTGTGCCAAGATGTCGAAGTTGTAGGGCCTCTCCAGCCCCTGTGGTGTCTCTTTTCGGAGGGATTTATCGAAGCGAGTCTCCTTTGGCCTAGGTTTGTCGGTCGTCGGCGGCTGAGAAGGCCCTGGAGCGTCAGTGGTAACTGGCGGATGATCTTCAGTCGAGTTCTCAGCCACAGGTTGAGATTGTGCTCCAGATCGAGTAACGACAGCCGTGACCTCTTCTACATCTGCCGAGATGTGCGGCAGGATCTGACTTTCCCACTTCTCTTCTTGCGAATGGGAGGCGACGTGGACTGAGTCACCTCGTGTACCAGGTTCGGATGGACCCACATAATTTCCCCTCGTGATGTGGTGAGGGGTACTAGACCAGCAGCTTGCTCCCGAGCAGGCGGAAGATTAGCAATTTCTATCGTCGCCAAAGGGATGGGTATAACACCGTCTTGAGTCTCTGTTGGAGGGAAGCTGCCGAATTGTACGGACACCATGTTGGCCGCTACGGTTACCTCCTCAAAATCGATGGCCAGAACGTTCGAATCGATAAAGTTTTGGATGTATCGTTTTAATTGGAAGCAGTTGTGTAGCATGGTGGACGTAGCGGTGGTAATGGCAGAACTTTGGGTTCGCCAGATCTGCCGGCCGAGGTTCCCGTCTTGGTGGAGGAAGCTGAATTCTGTCTCCTTGTATGAGCATGTCCAAGATAGGCTTGACGTGGCCGTCTTCGAATGAGTAAGTGATTTGCGGCCATTGCTTGTCTGCCGATTTTGACTCCGATTTTTGGGCTGTATCGGCCACCATAGCCTACTTCCCCTTATTGTCCCGATTATTGGAGGAGCTACCTCCATTGTTGGTGTTGGCGTTGGGACGTTTGCTCTTGTCCTCCCCTTCTGAGATGTGCAATCCCAGTTGGCGAGCCTTCTTCAATCGTTCTTCGGCGCTTGTGGCACTGATGATAAATTCCTTCCAATCCCTGAATTGACTCTCGCCCATCCAGAGACTGATTGTCGGGAGCATTCTCTTTTGGCAAATTTTAATCAAGGAGGAATCTGGGTTTTCTGAAGGCAGCTATATCGCGGTTTGGCGAAACCGCTCAATATAGTTCCTTGTCAGCTTTTTTCCCTTGAATGACGTCCATGAGGGTGGACATTGTAACGTCCTGCCCTACCTCATAGAATCTCTCCAAGAACATGCGCTTGAAGCTGGCGAAGGAGTGGATGCAGTTGTCTGGCAGATTGCGGTACCAGTCGAAGGCGACCCCTTCCAATGCCCCGATGAATAATCGTGTGAGAATAGCATCGTCATGGGGCAGATAGTCGGTGGTGACCTCGAAGTAGGTGATGTACCGACTTGCTGAGGTCTTGCCATCATAAGGATTGATATTGAACGGCTTATATCTTGGTGGGAATGGAACGTACCTCCAGGCAGCAGGGTACGGTTGTCGTATTCTGAGATCTTAAGAGTTTTCTCGAGCGTGGAACATGGCTCGGAGCTCCTGAACCTCTCTTCTTACTTCTCGGGCCTCATCTGCAGTGGTGGGGGCCGTTATTTCAGAAGGATTGTTGCCCGGCTTCGGTGCCGCTGAATTCGAGTCCGTATTGACCGTAGGACCCGCGCTTGTTTGGCCAGGCGTCCCTCCTTACAGAGTTGGAAGAGCTGCTTTGATTTCATCTACAGACTTGACCAAGGCCTGTAGTATAGCCTCCAGAGTGTCGATGCGTTGGCGATCACTAGAACCACCTTGATTGCTGTCTGTCATGAACACCGTCCTTACATGAGGAGTGATAGAAGGAACGGTGGAGGATGTGCCCTCCGAGTCATACCCATACACCGAGTAGTCGTCGGGGTATGTGGGAATGTTCTCTTCGGGTTCAGACTCAGAGGGAATAGTACCCCCAGCTTCAGAGTTTGCTTCATCTTGAGAGTCATGGATGTCCTCGGGGACATTAGCACCCGTTGTACCTGATGGAGAGTTGTCTCCCCGGGCTCGTCTCCTTGGAACATCGGATTGTTGTGGATGTTCGGAGGAGTGCTACCCCCAGTTCCCACGACCCCCAGTGATGTGGATGATGAATCTCCCATTGTAGCAGATTTGTCTTTGAATGGGTGCCTTCGAAAACTCCGGTGGTGGACAACCATTTAGAAGAAAGTCTTTTAGCTGTAGTGGTTGATATCTTTGGGCTGGAGATACTTGTCTTATTACCTCTTCCCTCGGCAGGGATTTTCTGAGTAGAGTTGCAGGGGACAACAGGAGGTGCCTCGTCCTCTGAGCTTGGACGTTGCAGTCTTTGGAAGACGGATCGCCGGTCTTTTTGCACCATTGTGTTGTTACAACAGCAATTGACAATGATTTGGGTAGTGGACGTCCGTGAGATGACTCTTTGCACCCTGAGGCACCTTCTCTTTCTTTGCGTTTGTGGAGGATGGCCTCACGTAAGTCAGATGGGTCCGGATCGACCATGTTTGCTCCCTGGATTTTGGAAGACTTTTGGAAACCTCCCTGTCCGTTTGCTGCCAGGGGCTGGACTCGAGTGGTTCTGTACAACTTCCCATTAGAGGCCGCATAACATTACAGGGGGCTCGGATGGTCAGAGGTCGGATCAACGGATCGAGCTTGCCAAGCTCGTGCTGTCTTAGACTTCTTCACTCTAGTGCGTAAGGGCACATAGTAGGAAGAGTCTAATTGGTGCTGGAGAGAATCAGACATGTCTTCTTGGGAGCACAGGAGATCAGGACCATAGGTGAGTCGATCGAAGACGGAGCCACGTGGAGTAGACGTCATGCGGCTGGAATCAGCGATCCTCATACGGCTGGCAGTCGTAGCCGCATGGGTCTTCTCCATGCGGTTGGAAACACTGGCCGCATAAATGTTCTCCATGCGGCTGGAAATCCTGGCCGCATGAGTACTATGCTTTTGGCTAGCAATTTCAGCCGCATAGTTATTATTCATGCGGCTGGCAATCTTGGCCGCATGAGTCCTCGCTTTGCGGCTAATGCCCTTGTTTGGTTTCATTCTGGAGCCCATAGAATCGCTCTTTGCCCCTGCAAGTCCAGCATCGTAGTGCTTTCCTTTGCCGGACTTGGGGACAGCAGAATCTTCTACGGCTTGAAGTGGGGCTGTGCGAGTATCGCTTCACCGTCTTGGGTAGCAGAGAGTACTCCATAGAGGGCCTGGAGGATCAAACGATTTTGGCCTCCAGTCTTTGCGAGCCTTCGTGGTGCGGGTGCACTTCTGGACCGGGCCAGCGCTTCCTTCGGAGAGTATCTCTTCGAACGCATGTTGGTCGAAGCGGACGACCATCTTCTGTTGTGTGGAGCTAAGTTTGGCTGCATCCGATTGTGTTACCAACTCCTCAGCCGTGGAGAAGTTTGTCCCCAGCAGAGTCGCCATCGTGTTTGTCATTGATTATAAAAGTACAGAACAGTTTTATGGGAGGACTGAACTTAGACTCACAATACAAACTCGCTTGTACAAAGAAAGCCTAGGAACGAAAGCCTAGGTACAGCAGACGTACAATTATTTATTTTAGATTCTGGGGGTGACGATAAAGGCTCGGAAAGGTGACGGCAGCCCTGCCTTACTCCTTGGACGATCGGTATACAGCCTTGGCTCCAGAAGATTTGCTCGGCGTTGAAGAAATGCACTCTTTTCTCTCTCTCTGCTTTTTTTCTCCAAGTCTTCTAATGCTCTGATCTCGAAAAGGGGTCTCTCTGGTCGCGCTCTCTCCGTTGTATATATTGCCAGGAATGTATTTTGCAAGGAATGGCACCTTGCTATTTATAGGAATGGGGTGTGATCATTAGGGTTGCAATGATTGCTGCCTGGAGATGGCGGCGGCCTGTGGATTGGTCAATCTAGGCCATTAGTTTTGTGTGTAATGAATATGGACCATTAAGTGTAGATTACACCAAATCTCATCAGCAATTAATGCTGATTGGAATAAATCTTCCTCATGATGATCTTCTGATGTCTATGAATAAATTTTGATTTATTCTCTGCCACGTGTCCCAGATTATTCGGATTTGACCCAATCTCTGATTACAATAAATCTGAGAAATTGATCGGCTTAGGACACGTGTCCTAGGAGCCACTGGGGGGATCTGAACCGCATGAAGATTGAGCCGTATAAGGTTTGGGCCGCATAAGGTTTGGCCACGTGTCAGGGCTGCTTTGGTAGTGGCCCCCCCTCAAACCTTTGAACCGTATGGAGATGATCATTGCGAGCCGCATAGGGATGCATCCGCCTGAGCCGCATGGAAATGGTCCTCTTGAGCCGCATGGGAAGGCCTCCGCTTGAGCTGCATGAGACTGTTTCGGCCTGAGCCGCATAGGACGGCTTCATTCCGAACCGCATGGGAAGTCTTCGCTCGAGCCGCATACGAACGCCCACGTGGCAAGGCCACGTGGCATTTTTATGGATCTCGGGAGTTTGTGTCAGAGATCTCTTTCTCTTCCCTAGGGGTCTGTCATTATGACAGAGTCATAATTACCTCTCTTGTGTCAGGGCTGTCATTTTTTTCAGAGTTGTCAGCCGCCAAAGTAATTAATGCAGCATAGGGCGGAGGGGAGCATTGTTACGTCACGTGTCTTCTGAGCCGCATGGGATGTCTTGGGCCGCATAGTCCCTTATGTCGCATGACTTTCTGAGCCGCATAGGCTTTATGAGCAGCATGGGGTTTCCTTGCCGCATGGATCATTTTCCATGCTTCTACAATAGGCCATAGGCCCAATCCTCTAGGCAATAGCCATACACTAGGCCATAACCTAGGTAGAACACAACCATATAGGCCATGAACTAATACAACCATAACCTATAGGCCAAAAACCATATATAGATATATATCACTATTCACATTATGAATATATATATATATATATATATATATATATATATATATATATAGAAATATGCCTAACATATTAGCTATTACACATAGAAATTACCATAAATCCTAGTCTACCATTCACACATTCACATTAGATTAGGCATGCAAATATATAGCTATAGGCATACTCACATATATAGAAATATGTATGCATTGTATTTACATATAGAGGGGGATAACATCTGATGTGTGTGTGTGTGGGTTAATGTTCATGTATGTGTGGACTGTACAGTGAAAGGAAAATCATAAAACAGTGTGTGATCCAGGAACATAGGGGTGTGTACTGCAGGAAATTAGAAAACAGTTTATGCTAAAGAGCTTCACAGGAAATTATGTGTGTATACATTATAAAATGTGTGTGTGTGCTAGAGGGTGTTGTGTGTGACAGGATATGTGAATGTGTGCCACAGGAATATGTGTGTTGTATGTGTTCATGTGTGAATGTGTGTAGGAATATATGTGTGGGTGTGTAGGAATCACATGAAAATGGACTGAAACATGGGTGCACAGGATATGTGTGTGCATAATGTGTGTCAAGAGGAGGAACCTGGGTGTTCCAGTGAAGGGAAAACATAAAACAGTGTGTGTGTATGAGAGTAGGCAATGTGTGTTAAACATTTGTTTGTGTGAGTGTCAATAGGAAAAAGAGTGTGTGTTAGAGTACTACAATTCCAGCATCTAAATAGGATGAAATCAGTCGAACAAGGAGCATGGGAGAATACCAAAACAGTCCCAGGTTATTGCTATTAACAGTTTAAACAGGGTTTAATCATTGGGAAGAACAACTTAGTTAGGGAAATGGGAATCAATCCTCAGGGTTCAGGATTGAACAAAATTGGAAAACTTAGTGTTCATACATGGCATTAACAGGAAATATTAGTGATGGAAACAATCAGTGTATCAGGAAATTGACAGTTTGAACAATTGCTAGTTCAACATTTCGAAACTCAAGTCATAACAATATCCCATTCCACACAAAAGCATATTCTAATATGTAATATTATTAACAGAGGTTAGTGACATGTTAGGATATAATTTAGCACATAATGTAATAACTAATTAACAGGAATAAAAAACAGAAAAGGAAGAACAGTGTACAGTCACTGATACTCAGTATCAGTCTACTGGAATTCCAAATCCACATTCGATTCACAAAAATGATAAACATTAGGTTGGTATTAATTAGTTATTAGTAGGTGACACACAAACAAAATGGTGTCCTAAAACAGGATACACGTGTCCAAAACCAACCTAACACTCACGCACGAGACTGGCACGATATCGTGTGACCAGTGCACGTGTCCCAACGCACCCGACACATCCGTAGGACACGAAACTTTGGGGATGACACGACATCATTGCCCCTCACTCCATGTCCAACCACGCGTGTCCACGTGCTCTGTGCACTACGCACGAACACGCTGGTGGCAGGGGAATGCTACCCGCGCGCGCGCGTGGTGCACCCCGCGTGTGCATGTGTCCAAAGCGACACGATACGACACAAGTAATACCTCAGTCGAGCAAAAACATGTAAGCCACATCAAACACAACTTCTATTCAAACACAACTCAAAATCTCGATCGAAATGCCCACTGTGGCATTTCGTCGAACACCTGCGCACGATCACTGGTACGTGTACGATACGGACACGTACAGGACACAAAATCGAGCAAACCCTATTCCTACAATACAAGGACACCTAGGGCTTGGTGTCTATGCAAATAAACCCTAATTTTAATAGAGGAATAGGATTAAACCATAATTTTAATGGGGGTCTTGCCGGCCACTTAGCTAGGGTTAGGGTTTTTAGGGGGCATCTAAGGCTAGTAATGAATCAAGTCTAATGAGTGGCCTAGAATCTAGGGCTCTTTCCTAGTTAAGTTGCAACCCACTCACTAAGCTAATCATGACTTAAACCATTATCCAATACTAACTAATTCTCAAGTGGCTAACTAGACTAGCTATGACTAATCTAGGTTAGGTCTAATCTAGGTTAGGCTAACCAAAATCACATGGCAATCAATTAATTAGTATTTAAATCACACCATTCAATTAAATATTTTAAATTCCTAATAAAATATATTAAATTCAAATAATTCAAAAACGATAAAAATACCCTCAAACTAGAAATGTGGTAGTGACAAATCTACCCTCCTTAAAAAAATCGTTCTCGAAATTGAAAGGCAAACTAACAATAAGAAGGATAGACGATCATACCTCACGGTCCAAAAAGATAAGGGTATCTCTCGCATCTCATCCTCCCGCTCCCAGGTAGACTCTCCTGGAGAATGATGCCTCCATGCGACGCGAACCATGGGTATCACCTGGTTTTTCAGCACCTTCTCTCGGCGATCCAGAATCTCCACAGGCTGCTCTGGATAACTGAGAGTAGGCCCTACCTTAATCTCTGAATGATCAAGCACATGGCTAGGGTCAGCCACGTACCGTCTCAACTATGATACATGGAATACGTTGTGGACACCCACTAGTGCAGGTGGCAAGTCTAGCCTATATGCCACGTCACCGACTCCCGCTGATCACGAAAGGTCCGATGAAGCACGAGCTAAGCTTTCCACCTCCACCAAAACGTATAGTACCACGAGTCCGAGATATCTGCAGAAAAACCATGTCTCCGACCTAAACACAAGCAAGGTCTCAAATTAACTATGATAAACAAACATGATCAATAAAACACAAACAAACAAACTAAATCTAATCCTACACTAATCTGTACCTAAAACTCCAGCGGCCTCCGGTGGCTACCGGCCCAGTGCCGATGTCTGTCCCGCGCCACGCGAAGTCTGTCTCTGATGAGCTTCACCTTTTCGACTGCGTCAACAACCATCTCTGGTCCCAGTAAAGCTCGCTCACCAACATCATCCCAAGATAAGGGTGTACGACACCTACACCCGTACAGAGCCTCGAAAGGTGATATCTCTATGCTGGCCTGAAAACTGTTGTTGTAAGCAAACTCTACCAAATATAGATGATCCTCCCAGGAACCTCCAAAGTCCAAGACGCACGTCGAAGCATATCCTCGAGCGTCTGAATAGTCCTCTCTGACTGTCCGTCCGTCTGGGGGTGGTATGCAGTACTAAACTTGAGTTGAGTGACCAAACTAGTCTGCAGACTCCTCCAGAAATAAAAGTAAACGACTATCCCGATCCGAGATGATGCTAACTGGAACCCCGTGAATCCTAACTATCTGCTGCATGTACATCTTCGCAAGCCTTTCCGTAGACGTATCCACCTTGAATGGCAAGAAGTGGGCCGATTTGGTCAACCTGTCAACGATGACCCAAATCGCATCTTTTTCTCATGGAGAACGTGGCAACCCAGATACAAATCCATAGTGATATGCTCCCTTCCACTCGGGAATGGGCAATGGCTGCATAATCCACCGGGCCACTGCCTCTCTGCCTTGACCTGCTGACAGACCAAGCACCTAGCTACGAAGTGAGCTACCTCCCGCTTCATCCCGTACCACCAGACATGCTCCTTAGATCTCGTACATCTTGTTGGTACCAGGTGTATAGAGTACTGAGATATGTGGGCCTCCTGCATAACCTGCTCCCTGAGATCTCCGCTGGACACACATAACCTAGAACTGTGTCGCAAGGCACCATCCTCTGCAAGAGAAAACTCGCCATCCACCAATCCTGCACGAACCTGCTCTCGGATACACCGCAGAGCAACGTCCTCAAACTGTGTCGCCTTGATCCTCTCCATCAAGTCCGACTGTATCTGAAGGCCCCATAACTGCATCTGTACTCGGACACGATCACCTCAATCCCAAGGCTCTCCAAGTCTGCAAGCAAATGCCGATCCATGGTAAACATGGCTGTCGGATACCTACTCAAGGCATCGGCAACCACGTTGGCCTTCCCTGGGTGATACTGAATTAGGATGTCAAAGTCCTTCATCAACTCTAGCCATCTGTGCTGTCTCATGTTGAGCTCTTTCTGTGTAAACACATACTTTAAGCTCTTGTTGTCATGACCCGCACCCAGTGTGAGGCACGAGAAGTAACGAACGCCCAGCCTACGCTGCAGTGTCGGCGGTAAAACGCTATCCTGAGTCACCATATAAACACAATCTAAATAACTATGAATAGAGAGTGAAATAATACGTAACTCAATCACAATACTAAGATGGAATAGAAGAAGAATCTCAAGAAAGTCACAATAAAAGTATAGGTGTAAACCACCAAAAATAATCTCAGTACAACTCATAAAGTCTCAAACAGAAAATACAAAATAAAGTACTAAGTCTCAGCTAGACTATGGAAAGTCCTCAGCGACTGTGGGATCCTCCTGTGGGTCCACGTCGCCAGTGTCATCTAAGCCAATGCCATAATAAGTAGGACAGTACTCCTCATCATCACCTGTAAAATTTTAACATGTCCAGTCAGGACAGAACGAGCACATATCTCTCACAACAGTTCATATCAGGAATGGACATATAAAGCAAGCTATTGAAAACTATACAAATCGCTGTAAAGAGAAATCAACGAGAGAGAAGATATAACTGAGATATAAATATGATAAATAAAGAATATAACCTTCTACGTGAATCAGAGCATGAATTGGTTATGTAAACAGCTTGGGTTGCACATGGATACAGCTATGGAATGCACATGGATAACTACTGGGGATAATGATCACATAACCAACTACACTCTCCCTGCCCCCAACCAATACACAAGGATCGAAGCATGTTATGTTATTGCACATGGATAACAACTATTGTATATATGGAGCTCATATGGTCATGAGTGTACATGAATAACATATGAGTGCACATGGATAAATGTGAATACATAGAGTACATGATGACCATGATAAAGTACATGAACATGACATACTCGATGTATCCAAGGGGATAACATCGCATGAAAAGATCCAGAGGGTACTGATCCGTGTGAACGTCGTGTCAGCATCAAGTATACTAGTCTATAACAAGAGTACATATCCAAAGAAGCATGAAAAGATCAGAGAATGTACTCGCCTGGCAATCCGAACTACTGATGATGAAAAGTGACTGGACTGGAGTAATACGATCCTATTTAAAACAACCACATGTCATAATACAGTCTAAAATATCATAAGGAATACCTTCAATTCAATTTCTACATGATTTGGGTCAATCTAAGTCAAAGTCAACCTTGGGTCAACTTTGGTCAACCAAACTAGTCAACTAGGTCAAAGTTTGGTCAACTGGTCTATAAGTCAATTTTTAGGTAATACTAGTCCTAGAGTTGATTTTGGGTATGTGTTGGTGTTATCTTAGGTCCAAGAAGCCTAATCCTAACATCCAATGTAATTCACAATACTTAATCATAATACCCTAATCTAATATCTATACTTTAGACTAGCATATATATATATAACAACATATCAACTCTTAAGAGATCAACCCTCAATACCATATCCTTATATATACATATCCACATATCCCATCCTCTACGATATCTCATATATAGCATAACATATATACCTCTCAAGAAATCTAAAAACCAAACTCTACTTTAACTATTAACCAATGTAAACTAACTAAACTAACTTGGCATCCACCCAATCCAAACTAAAACAGTAAACTGATCTCAGAATCCTACAATCAAACCCATTCATAACAGTTATAGGAAATACCTATCTCTTGTTATCCTATATTGATACCTAGGAATACCTATGGCTACCCAAACTCAACATAGCCTATCCTCATGATGCAAACCAATAGGTATTACCTAGATGATATCATATAGGACCTGTAGTCTCCGTTTAATACAGGAATCATATTGAAACTGAACTGGGACTGCACAACATACATATAGTAAAGGGGAAAAACTGAAATCTAACCCAAACCAAACCCATGGCTAACCGATTTCGAATACAGCCTATTCATTAAGCAAACTAACAAGATACTCTTAGTAGGGTCAAATAGGATCTGGAGGCCCTGATTTTACACCGAGAATACATCAAACTGATGGGAAAACAGTTTCAAAACACTGAAACTGTAAAACTGGGATTTAAGGAAAACCCGATACTCAATGCCAAACCAAATTCGAACACAGCCTTATCCTTTTTAAACTAGCAAGTAATCTCTTACATAGGTCTAATAGGGTCTGAATGGTTGGGTTTATACAAAATATATATATTCGAAAATCAGAACAAAAAGGGAAAAGAAAGAAACTGAAACAGTATTGAAACTTAACTCGATACCAAACAATACCTATCATGACCTAAACATCGAATAAAACCCAATGATGTTCGAAACCAAAGGTTGGTAAGGTGTCAAGTGTTCGAACATGAATTGTAGGTGTCATTGTGTCCAATAAAATAGGACACGAAGTATCCTGGATACGTGTGTGTCAAGACTGGAACCCAGTCCTCGTGCACGTGTGTCACGCGATCTAGGGATCGACACAGAGCGAATCGCACCACGTGGTTGCTCGTACACATAGCCCACCTATAGGGCTACACGTCACGTGTCTGCACTGGACTCTCGACACGTGTCCGAGTCGCACGAAGTGCGTATCGGACGCCGCGATCTCACGCGCTCGCGACAGGCTGAAATCGATGCCACGTCGATTTCTCCTTCGATACTCCACGAAACCCCACGAAATTTTACGAGCACCCTGTCAGTCATGGTCCCTAGCTACACACCAAATTTTTTGCGTCAAATCGCCATGTCCATCGAGAACGGACACGACAGCAGCAGGACACGCGCGGGTCCTCATGCTGCACGTGCGTGTCCTATTTTTGACACAAAAACATGTCGATTCTAGCAAGAACCTAGGGTTTAGGAATCCTCACATATAGGGCTATCAAATCGTGAAATTAGATTACAAAAATAACAGGATTGAAATCTAAGAGGAAATCATCGAACACGTTTAAACCTAATATGATACGTGTCCGACACGTCTATCAAACGGACACGAAACTTAACCAAACTTCATGGGTGGGTCTAGGGTACCTAGATGCATGCTATTATGAAGAAAAATCAGAAGAACTATGGTGTTTGGGTGTTTACCTATTGAGAGTTGAAGTATCAAAGAAACTGACTCCTCGATCGATGAGACGACCAGTTTCCACCGAGCAAAGGCCTCCAACTCCTTGCTAGCAATGCTCCAGCAAATTTTCCTCCTTTCCACGATCACAACGTACTTTGTTTGAGGTGAAACGGAGGTCGGATGAGAAAGTTAGGGTTTTGGAGAGCTGAAAACTAGGGTTTTGTAAAGGGGGTGTCCATACTAATGCAATGCTTATATAGGGGGGATTTTCTGTTTTGGCCGGCCATATGAGTCCTACTAGGGTTAGGGTTGGTTCGTAGGCCCCTCTCTTCTATTTAAGTTGAGTTTAAGCCCATTAACAAAAGGCTAAAAAGGCCAATTAATTAAATAGGCTAAAAATGGTCAAATGGCTTTCTAGGTTGAACCAAAGCCTAAAAATAAATTCTAATTAGCTAGATAATCCTCATATGTCATAGTTAGTCTTAATGTGGATTTTCTAAAGTTAAACCAAAAGCTAAAACAAACACAAGTCAATAATATCTAAAAAATCACAAAATGACTAAAATGACTAAAATACCCTTATTTCAAAAAGTGGGTGTTACAAGTCTACCCTCCTTAAAAATAATTTCTTCCTCGAAATTAAAGACAAGCTGCATAAGTAGGAAGATAGAAATTATACCTCACTGCTGAAAAAGATAAGGGTACTGCTCGCGCATCTCATCTCTCTCTCCCAAGTAGTCTCACCGGGGAGTGATGCCTCCATGCTACGCGAACTAATGGTATTGTCTGGTTCCTCATCACCTTCTCTCGTCGATTCAAAATCTCCATAGGCTGCTCTGGATAACGGAGAGTAGGTCCCACCTCAATCTCTGAATGGTCCAGTACATGGCTAGGATCTGCCACATACCGTTTATCTGCGATACGTGGAATACATTGTGGACTCCCGCTATGGAATGCGGTAAGTCCAGTCTGTATGACACTTCAACGACCCTTCCGCTGATAACGAAAGGTTCGACATAGCATGGGCTAAGCTTCCCTCCTCCACCGAAACGAATAGTGCCTGAGTCGGTGAAATCCTCAAGAATACCATATCTCCAACCTAGTACAAGCATGGTCTCAATTAACAAAACAATCATACAATCAATCAAAATAAAACAACAACTTCTAATCCTACGTCTAAGATATACCTCAAACTGCAAAGGTCTTCGGTAGCTATCGGCCCAATGCCGCTTTGTCCTGCGCCACGCGAAGTCGATCCCTGATGAGCTTCACCTTCTCGGCTGCGTCAACAACCTTCTCCGGTCCCAATAAAGCTCACTCTCCAACGTCATCCCAAGACAAGGAAGTACGACATCTACGTCCGTATAAGGCCTCGAATGGTGACATCTCAATACTGGCTTGGAAGCTGTTATTGTATGAAAACTCCACCAAATGTAAATGGTCCTCCCAAGAACCTCCAAAATCTAGGACACAAGTCGCAGCATGTCCTCGAGAGTCTGAATAGTCCTCTCGACTGTCCGTCCGTCTGAGGGTGGTAGGCAGTACTGAATTTGAGCTGAGTACCCAAACTAGTCTACAAACTCCGCCAGAAATAGGAAGTAAAGCGACTATCCCGATCTAAGACAATGCTCACCAGAACTCCATGTATCCTGACAATCTGCCGTATATATCTCCGCTAACTTCTCAGTAGACGTCCCACTTTGAATGGCAAAAAGTGGGCCGATTTGGTCAACATGTCCACGATGACCCAAATCGCATCTTTCCTCCTGGTGTACGCGGCAATCCCGAAACAAAATCCATCGTGATGTGCTTCCACTTCCACTCCAGAATAGGCAATGGCTGCAATAGCCCTCCTGGCCTCTGTCTCTTCGTCTTAACCTGCTGGCAGACTAAGCACCTGGCTACGAAGCGTGCTACCTCCCGCTTCATCCCATACATGCTCCTTCAAGTCTCTATACATCTTGTTGGCACCTGGATGCATGGTGTACTGAGAGCGATGGGCCTCCTGCATGACCTGCTCCCGAAGCTCCGCTAGGCACACACAGTTGGTACCGTGCCTCAATGTGCCATCCTCCCCAATGATGAACTCCACATCTGCCACTCCTGCTCGAATCTGCTCTCGGATACACCGCAGGGTAACATCGTCGAACTGAGCTGACTTGATCCTCTCCATCAAGTCTGACTGAATCTGCAGGCCCCACATCTGCATCTGAACTCCTGGCATGATCACATCGATCCCCAAACTCTCCAAATATGCTAATAGATGACGATCTATCGTCAAGCACATAGCTACCGGATACCTACTCAAGGCATCGGCAACCATATTGGCCTTCCCTGGATGGTATTGCAATGAAATATCAAAGTCCTTCATCAACTCCAACCACCTGCGCTGCCTCATGTTGAGCTTTTTCTGTGTAAATACATACTTCAAGCTCTTGTGGTATGTGAAGATCTCCACACCCTCTCCGTATAGATAGTGAGCTTCAGAGCAAAGATAACCGCCGCCAACTCCAAATCATGGATAGGGTAATTCTTCTCATGCGGACGTAACTGCCTGGATGCATAGGCAATCACCTTTCCATGCTGCTGCAAAACACAACCCAAACCCTTTCCGAGGCGTCACTGTAGATAGTGAACCCGTCGATCCTGATGGCAACGTCAAAATCGGGGCTGTCGTCAGTCGCTTCTTCAGCTCATCAAAAGCAACCTGACACTCCTCTGACTAGACAAACTCTGCATCCTTCCGGGTCAGCCTAGTTAACGGCTCTGCAACCCGGGGAAAAATCCTGAACAAACCTTGTAGTATCCTGCCAATACTAGAAAGCTCCTGATCTCTGCAACTGAACTCGGTGCTGTCCATGCCTCAACTGTTCTGATCTTCTTCGGGTCGACTGAGATCCCATCTCCGGTCACCACATGACCTAAGAAATCAACTCGATCCAAGAAGAACTCACACTTCGAGAGCTTGTCGTACAGCTGCTCCTTTCTGAGAGTCTCCAGAACCACTCTTAAATGCTCCTCATGCTCCTATGGGGTCTTCGAATACACTAGAATGTCATCGATGAACACCACCACAAACTTGTCCAAGTACTGGTGGAATACCTTGTTCATCAAGTTCATGAACATCACCGGGGCGTTAGTTAACCCAAACGGCATCACCATAAACTCAAACTGGCCGTACCGAGTCCTGAAAGTCTTTGGAATATCCTTTCTTTACCTTCACTTGAGATATCCTGACCTCAGATCAATCTTGGAAAATACCTTCGCTCGCTCAGCTGATCGAACAGGTCATCGATCCTCGACAGCGGGTACTTGTTCTTGATCGTGAGGCTATTGAGTGCCCTGTAGTCGATACACATTCGTACCATCCCATCCTTCTTCGGTACAAAGAGTACTGGCGCACCCCATGGTGAAGAACTCGATCGGATAAAGCCTTTGTCTTGCAACTCATCTATTTGCTTCTTCAGCTCCACAAGCTCACTATTGTTCACTCTATAGACATATTGAGATATTGGCTCTACGCCGGGTATCAAGTCTTTAGAGAACTCCACATCCCTGTCCGGAGGCAACCCTGGCAACTTCTTCGAAAACACATCCAAAACTCAGCTGTTAGTGGATGTGGCATACTCTGCTCCTCTACTGAAGCTCTGCAGAAAACGCGTGCTCTGCTCTGACTCTTGCCTGGTGAACTTGAACTCTGGCTCTCCTGGTATGCTGAAAAGAACTCTACCCCGTGGCAATCTATACTGGCATGGTGCCTGCTCAACCAATCTATACCGAGTACAATATCGTAGTTCGGTAGTGGCATCACGAGCAGACTCACATCCAGTTCTCGGTCTCCCAAAACTACTCTCGATTCTTGCAAATATCACTGACGAGGATAATACCACCCCAAGTCGTGATCTTGCAACTCCTAGGCAATAATTCAGAAGAAAGATGGTGTCTAATGGCAAAAGATAGATACGAAGCTATGGAAGCACCCGAATCAAATAATGCGAATGCAGGAAAAGAGTCAATAAGAACAGAACCTGCTATCAGATTGCCTACTGCCTCGGTATCCTCTGATGCCATGACGAAAGCTCGCCCTGCTGGCCTCCTGTGGCCTGCTGCTGATGCTGAACAAACTTCTGCTGCTGAGTCGGTAAGGGTCCCCTCTGCTGCTCCCCTGGTGCCTTGGTCCCTGCTCCCTGTCTTTACGCCCGAAAGCCTCAGGACAGTCCCTCAACTGATGCTCTAATGAACCACAGAGCAGGTACTTGCGAGCCTCTTCCTGCACTCACTCCACTTGTGCCCTGGCTTCTTATAGAAGTCACAAATGGCAGCCTACTGCTGTCTCGGTGCCTGCTGACCCTATCTGCTGTGCCTGTACTGGAATGGCCTCTGCTGCTGGAAAGACTTCTGCTGATGCTGCTGCTGAAAATGGGGCTTCTTGGCTGGTCCTCCACTGCCACTGGCTGTATGGAAATCACGACTTCTCTTCTGCTTCAGCTCCAGATCATCTTCTGCTGCCATGGCTTCCATCAAAATATCCTCAAATGTAGCATTCATGTTGCTTTTGGTTAAGGACTTCACTTCCTTAACCAAACCCTTCCTAAATCCTAGCCTTCGCTGTCTCACTAAGGCCCTCCACAAATCTGAAGGCGGCAGAACTCTCCGACGTACTCCTCTACAGTCTGGTTCCCTGAACCAAATTCTAGAACTGCGTCTCCAACGTGCTAAGTACAGTATCGGGGAAGAATTCTCCTTGAAAAGCCTCTTAAAATCCTCCCAAGGTTGCCCTCTAGTACCAACCCTGGGGTTGGTCTGGTACCAAGTACGGGCAAGGTCCTGCATCATACTGCCTGCTGCTTCCACCTGGAGTCTAGCCGGTATCTCTGCGAGTCGAAAAATCTCCTCTATGTGCTCGATCCAGTCGTCCGCGTAAAGGATACCCTCTGTACCCTTGAAGTCCTGCGGCCTCATTTTCTGGAACTCCTGAATACCTGGAGTCCTCGGCTGGTGTGGCTGAATCTGCCCTCCTTGGGGTGGGGCAGTTGCCCTCTCTACTGCTACCATCGCTAACTGGGGGGCATTATCAATACCCTGCCTCATGTCATCTGACTGACGTCGCTGCATCTCCATCATCTGCTGAATGAGAGCAAAACGCTGTACCGCATCAATTGTCCCCTTGGGTGGTAGTGGTAGCATCTCCTGCACTCCTAGGATAGACCTCAGAACTGGTGGAGGAGCACCTCCAAGAGTAGATGGGTCCACCTGAGCTAGAAAAAGAGGCACGGTGGTCCCCGGAGCCGGCTGGGTCGGACGAGAAGTAGCCAAACTCTCAGTGGTATTCCTGGAGCCAGAGCGCTGCGATCGTGTCTCCACCATCCTGAAGACAGATCAAACAAGAAATCAATTACTGAAAAGAAGCAAAATCATCAAAGGAGGACATTGTTTTCAAAGGGAGATAATTAACAGCAAGAATTGATAAGAGTTTTTCCTAATGTGATTGAGTACCTTAACTTATTCCTATATCCTACTGCAGGTTGTAATGATACTCTAGTTCGAGTACCACTACAAATCACACTAGTTGTGATCGGAGACCTGCATGGGCCACCACTAAAAATGTGTCACGACCCGCACCCAGTGTGAGGGCACGAGAAGTAACGAACGCCCAGCCTACCGCAGTGTCGGCGGTAGAACGCTGTCCTGAGTCACCATATCTAACACAATCTAAATAAATATGAATAGAGAGTGAAATAATACGTAACTCAATCACAATACTAAGATGGAATAGAAGAAGAATCTCAAGAAAGTCACAATAAAAGTATAGGTGTAAACCAAAAATAATCTCAAGTACAACTCATAAAGTCTCAAACAGAAAATAAAATAAAGTACTAAGTCTCAGTTAGACTATGGGCAAGTCCTCAGCGACTGTAGGATCCTCCTGTGGGTCCACGTCGCTAGTGTCATCTAAGCCAATGCCATAATAAGTAGGACAGTACTCCTCATCATCACCTGTAAAATTTTTAACATGCCCAGTCAGGACGGAACGAGCACATATCTCTCACAACAGTTCATATCAGGAATGGACATAAATGCAAGCTATAGAAAACTATACATGAATTGCTGTAAAGAGAAATCAACGAGAGAGAAGATATAACTGAGATATATATGATAAATAAAGAATGTAACCTTCTACGTGAATCAGAGCATGAATTGGTTATGTAACCAGCTTGGGTTGCAAATGGATACAGCTATGGAATGCACATGGATAACTACTGGGGATAATGATCACATAACCAACTACACTCTTCCTGCCCCCAACCAATACACAAGGATCGAAGCATGTATGTTATTGCAAATGGATAACAACTACTGTACACATGGAGCTCATATGGTCATGAGTGTACATGAATAACATATGAGTGCACATGGATAAATATGATACATGGAGTACATGATGACCATGATAAAGTACATGAACATGACATACTCGATGTATCCGAGGGGAACATCGCATGAAAAGATCCAAAGGGTACTGATCCGTGTGAACGTCGTGTCAGCATCAAGTATACTAGTCTATAACACGAGTACATATCCAAAGAAGCATGAAAAGATCAGAGAATGTCGTCTGGCAATCTGAACTGCTGATAATGAAAAGTGACTGGACTGGAGTAATACGATCCTATTTAAAACAATCACATGTCATAATACAGTCTAAAATATCATAAGGAATACCTTCAATGCAATTTCTACATGATTTGGGTCAATCTAAGTCAAAGTCAACCTTGGGTCAACTTTGGTCAACCAAACAAGTCAACTAGGTCAAAGTTTGGTCAACTGGTCTATAAGTCAATTTTTAGGTCAATACTAGTCCTAGAGTTGATTTTGGGTATGTGTTGGTGTTATCTTAGGTCCAAGAAGCCTAATCCTAACATCCAATGTAATTCACAATACTTAACTCATAATACCCTAATCTAATATCTATACTTTAGACTAGCATATATATATATATATATATATATATATATATATATATATATATATATATAATTATATATATATATTAGGAAAGCCATTTATTGAAGGAAGACCACAACTGCTCAGATCCCACAGGCGGGAACCGTGCCAAATACAAACGAAAAACAAAGAAACAACCAAAGGAGACAACAAAGCGCGCTGCCCAACGGAAGACGTGGGGCCCAAGACACTCCAAAATTCGAACATTCAAAATTCAAACTGCCAGCACGCATCCCAGAGAAAGGGGGGCACGTGGTCGCCCTACGCGGGTCCCGAGGGGGACTGAGCTAGGCGCGCCCGGGGGGGCGCGTCCCGAGGGGGCGTCCATCGCGTAAGCCGACGAAGGGGGAGCACTACCCACGGCGAGTCCACGACGGAAGGGCGGAGCCGCCGGACAACGGAGGGAAGACGAGTGGAGATCAGCCCAGGCAGAGGGGGGAATAGGCTCGGCGAACGGCCACGCCGAGAACCGCTGCGGAGGCGACGAGGGACGACGGGGCCAGCGCGGGCGGCAGGGGGAGGGGCGGAGGGACGGGAGGAGCTGCTACCGGTCGGGGGGACGGGGAGAACCGCCGGTTGGGGAAGCCGTCGCAGGGGAGGAATGGAGGGATGCCGAGCTTAGGGGGACCTCTGCCGGGCGGTACTTAGCGACTGGAAGGCAGAGAAGAGGAGCAGGCCACTGGCGAGGTGAGGGGGGGAGGGGAACACCACCGGCCTGGGGGGAGGGGAGAGCACCACGCTGGGGAGAAGGGAGGAGGGGGCGCGGCGAGCCGGAGGGGGGGAAGCAGGCCACCTGCACGGACGGGGAGGCCGATAAGGCTGGCCTCCTCGGCGGGAGGCGACGAGGTCGCTAGGGAGGCGACTCGCTTCCCAAACGAGCAGGACCGCGTCCACCTGGGGATGGGCGGGGAACCAGACCCATCCGGGGACGCCGGGTGTTGCCAGTAAGCGCCGGGGATAGAGGGGGGGCGGGGACGGAGGGGTCGGCAGCCAAGACGGGGTGGAGGCGCTCAGCCGCGGCGGAGGGAGGGGCCAGAGGGATCGGGGAGAGAGGGAGGATCCGGGAGGAAGGCACCTGGCTGGACGGGGGTCTCCACGGCGGAGGGCCGCGAAACCCAGAGTCGGCGGGGCGGGGGCCGCGGTGGCGCAAGAGCAGGGGGAGGCGAGAGGGAACTTGGGAGGAGAGAAGCGGAGGGGGAGGCTGCGGTACTGGGAGGAGCGGATCAGCGGCGGAGCCGACTGCCGAAGGGAGACCGCAGGGGGGAGGACCTTGGCGCCGGGGGGGGTGGGCCCGGGGCTGACCGAGGACGCGGAGCCAACGCCTCTGCGATGCCACGGACGGTGGAAGCGGCGATGCTGGGAGGAGGGGGGGAGGGGGACCTCGCGCTCCTGGTAGGCGCCGGCCGTCGGCGGCGAGGAGAAAGGAGCTCCCCACTGGTGGGGATTCCATGGGAGGCCGGCCAGCTGCCAGGGGCCGAGGATGCCAGGGAGGGGGGAGGGCTCGAGGCGGGGGAGGGGGCGGACGGCGGCCGACCGCGCATGGCTCGGAGGGAGAGCTTCGAGCGGAATCCACGCCCAGAAGCCGCTCACCATTGGCATATATATATATATATATATATATATACAATATATCAACTCTTAAGGATCAACCCTCAATACCATATCCTTATATATACATATCCACATATCCCATCCTCTAAGATGTCTCATATAGCATAACATATATACCTCTCAAGAAATCTAAAAACCAAACTCTACTTTAACTATCAACCAATGTAAACTAACTAAACTAACTTGGCATCCACCCAATCCAAACTAAACAGTAAACTGAACTCAGAATCCTACAATCAAACCCATTCATAACAGTTATAGGAAATACCTATCTCTTGTTATCCTATATTGATACCTAGGAATACCTATGGCTACCCAAACTCAACATAGCCTATCCTCATGATGCAAACCAATAGGTATTACCAAGATGATATCATCTAAGACCTGTAGTCTCTGTTTAATACAAGAATCATATTGAAACTGAACTGGGACTGCACAACATACATATATAAAGGGAAAAAACTGAAATCTAACCCAAACCAAACCCATGGCTAACACGATTTCGAATACAGCCTATTCATTAAGCAAACTAACAAGATACTCTTAGGTAGGGTCAAATAGGATCTGGAGGCCCTGATTTTACACCGAGAATACATCAAACTGATGGGAAAACAGTTTCAAAATACTGAAACTATAAAACTGGGATTTAAGGAAAACCCGATACTCAATGCCAAACCAAATTCGAACACAGCTTATCCTTTGTAAACTAGCAAGTAATCTCTTACATAGGTCAAGGGTCTGAATGGTTGGGTTTATACAAAATATATATATTCAAAAATCAGAACAAAAGGGAAAGAAAGAAAACTGAAACAGTATTGAAACTTAACTCGATACCAAACAATACCTATCATGACCTAAACATCGAATAAAACCCAATGGTGTTCGAAACCAAAGGTTGGTAAGGTGTCAAGTGTTCGAACATGAACTGTAGGTGTCATTGTGTACAATAAAATAGGACACGAAGTGTCCTGGATACGTTTGTGTCAAGACTGGAACCCAGTCCTCGTGCACGTGTGTCACGCGATCTAGGGCTCGACACAGAGCGAATCGCGCCACGTGGTTGCTCGTACACGTAGCCCACCTATAGGGCTACACGTCCATGTCTGTACTGGACTCTGACACGTGTCCGAGTCGTACGAAGTGCGTATCGGATGCCGCGATCTCACGCGCGCGCGACAGGCTGAAATTGATGCCACGTCGATTTCTCCTTCGATACTCCACGAAACCCTACGAAATTTTATGATCACCATGTCAGTCATGGTCCCTAGCTACACACCAAATTTCTTACGTCGAATCGCCGTGTCCATCGAGAATGGACACGCAGCAGCAGGACACGCGCGCGGTCCTCGTGCTGCGCGTGTGTGTCCTGTTTTGGACACATAAAATGTCGATTCTCGCAAGAACCTAGGGTTTAGGAATCCTCACATATAGGGCTATCAAATCGTGAAATTAGATTACAAAAAAAACAGAATTGAAATCTAAGAGGAAAATCATCGAACACGTTTAAACCAAATCTGATACGTGTCCGACACGTCTATCAAACGGTCACAAAACTTAACCAAACTTCATGGGTGGGTCTAGGGTACCTAGATGCATGCTATTATGAAGAAAAAAGAAGAAACTATGGTGTTTGGGTGTTTACCTATTGAGAGTTGATGTATCAAAGAAACTGACTCCTCGATCGATGAGACGACCAGTTTTCCGAGCAAACGCCTCTAACTCCTTGCTAGCAATGCTCCAGAAAATTCTCCTCCTTCCCACGATCACAACGCACTTCGTTTGAGGTGAAACGGAGGTCGGATGAGAAAGTTAGGGTTTTGGAGAGCTGGAAACTAGGGTTTTGTAAAGGGGGTGTCCATACTAATGCAATGCTTATATAGAGGGGGGATTTCCTGTTTTGGCCATCCATATGAGTCCTACTAGGGTTAGGGTTGGTTCATTGGCCCCTCTCTTCTATTTAAGTTGAGTTTAAGCCCATTAACAAAAGGCTAAAAAGGCCAATTAATTAAATAGGCTAAAATGGTCAAATGGCTTTCTAGGTTGAACCAAAGCCTAAAAATAAATTCTAATTAGCTAGATAATCTGACATGTCATAGTTAGTCTCTATTGTGGATTTTTTAAGTTAAACCAAAAGCTAAAACAAACACAAGTCAATAATATCTAAAAATCACAAAATGACTAAAATGACTAAAATACCCTTATTTCAAAAAGTGGGTGTTACACTTGTGATCTGTAAAAATCTCCACCCTCTTCCATACAGGTATGCTTCCACAACTTCAGAGCAAATATCACTGCTGCCAGCTCCAGGTCGTGGGTAGGGTAGTTCTTCTCATGGGGACGTAATTGCCTGGAAGCATAGGCAATCACCTTCCATGCTGCTGACACAACCCAGCCCCTTCCCTGAAGCATCACTATAGATAGTGAATCCCCCTATCCTGAAGACAATGTCAGAATCGGAGCTGTCGTAAGCCGCTTCTTCAACTCATCAAAAGCTGTCTGACACTCCTCTGACCAAACATACTCAGCATCCTTCCGGGTCAACCGCGTCAAAGGCTCTGCAACCTGGGAAAATCCTGCACAAATCTCCTAATATCCTGCCAGCCCCAAGAAGCTCCTAATCTCTGCCACTGAAGTCGGTACTGCCCATGCCTCAACTGCTACGATCTTCTTGGGGTCAACTGAGATCCCATCTCCGGTCACCACATGCCCCAAAAAGTCAACCCGGTCCAAGAAGAACTCACACTTGGAGAGCTTCCCATAAATCTGCTCCTTCCTGAGAGTCTCCAGCACTACTCTCAAGTGCTCCTCCTCAGTCTTGGAATATACCAAGATGTCGTCCATGAACACCACCACGAACTTGTCCAAGTACTGGTGGAATACCTTGTTCATTAGGTTCATAAACACTGCTGGTGCATTGGTTAGCCCAAACGCATAACCAAAAACTCAAACTACCCGTACCGTGTCCTAAAAGCGGTCTTGGGAACATCCTCCCCCTTCACCTTCACCTGGTGATAGCCTGACCCCAAATCTATCTTGGAGAACACCCGAGCTCCGCTCAACTGATCAAAGAGATCACCGATCCGCGACAGTAGGTATCTGTTCTTGATCGTCAGGTTGTTGAGTGCCCTGTAGTCAATACACATCCGTACTGACCCATCCTTCTTCGGTACAAACATACCGGTGCACCCCATGGTGACGAACTCGTACGGATGAAGCCCTTGTCCTGCAGCTCATTGCTTGCTTCTTCAGCTACCAACTCACTGTTGTTCACTCGATAGAATTTTTAGAGATGGGTTCCTCTCCTGGAACCAAGTCTATCGAGAACTCAATGTCTCTGTCTGGTGGCAATCCAGGCAACTCCTATGGAAAATATCCATATACTCTGCTATCAAGGGGTATGGAATCATCTGCTCCTCAACCGAGACTCTACAGAAAACTTGCTGCTCCGCTCCGCCAGACGTCTGGAGTACTCGAACTCTGGCTTTCCGGCACTCTGAAGAGAACTCTACCCTCTCTGCAATCAATACTGGCGTGGTGCCTGCTCAACCAATCCATACCGAGTACTATATCGTAGTTTGGCAATGGCATTACGAGCAGGCTCACCCCAACTCACGGCCTCCCAAAACAACACTCCGACCCTTACAAACATCACTCACGAGGATAATGCCACCCCCGGTCATGATCTTGTAATTCCTAGGCAACAATTCAGCTATGATACCGTGTCTAACCGTAAATGATACTGCTACGAAACTATACGCAGACCGGAATCGAATAATACAAAAGCTGGACTGGAGTCGAGAAGAACCGAACCTGCAATCAGCTCTCCTATGGCCTCCGATCCTCGGCTGTCATGGCGAAGGCTCGCCCCTGCTGGCCTCCCTGGCCTGCTGCTGGTGCTGCAAAAATCGCTGCTGCTGAGTCGGTAACGGTCCCTTCTGCGTCCCCTGGAGCCATGACTCCGCTCCCTGAGCTGCCCTGCCCGCAAAGAGGGAACAGTTCCTCAACTGATACTCTGACGATCCACACAAGAGGCATTCCCCCAACCTCTTCCTGCACTTATCCAACCGTGCCCGGCTTCTTGCAGAAAGTGTAACTGATAGTCTGCTGCCTCGGGGCCTGCTGCTGCTGCCTCGGCTGCTGATGCTGTACTGGCTGATGCCTCGACTGCTGAAACTGCTGCGACTGGAATCTCTGCTGCTGGTGGTGCTGCTGGAAATGCGGCCTCTTGGCCGGTCCTCCGCTACTGTTGCCTCCCTGGAGGTCTCGTCCCTCTTGAGCCTAAGCTCAAGATCATCCTCTGCAGCTAACGCGTCCACTAGGATCTCCTCAAAGGTAGCGCTGCGGGCATTCTTGGTGTAGGACATGACCTCCTTTACCAAGCCCTTCCGGAACCTCCGGGCCTTTGTCGCCTCCGACAAGCCCTCTACAAATCTGCCCAGGCGGCAGAACTCTCCTGCGTACTCCTCCATAGACTGGCTCCCTGGAATAGAGCCTCGAACTGAGTCTCGAGGGCTCCCAGCGCTGCATCCGGGAAGAACTTCTCCATGAACAGCTTCTTGAATGCTGCCCAAGTCTATCCTGCAGTACCAACCCTCGGGTCGGTCTGGTACCACGTACGGGCCAGATCCTGTATCATGCTGGCCGCTGCCTTCAATTGGAGTCTCATCGGGATCTCAGCTAACCTGAATATCTCCTCCATGTGCTCGATCCACTCGTCGGCATATAAGATCCCCTCTATCCCTCGAAAGTCCCTAGGGTACATCTTCTGAAAATCTTGGATGCCCTTCTCCCGTCGCTGGTGTGGCTGCGGGGCTGCCGCTGGCTGAGCTATAACTCTCTCCACCGTAGTCACGGCTAGATCGATGCCTCGGCTGATCTCTGCTGTCTGCCTCTGCTGTTGGTCCTGTTGACCCTCCATAAACTGCCGAAGAAAGCAAACAGCTAAACGGCGTCAACTGTCCCCGGAGGCTGCTGCTGCTGTAGTACATCCGGAATCAACTCGGCTCATGCCTCACAGGTGGAGGGGCTCCTCCGAAAGCAGCTGAAACGTCTACCCCAGCTGCATGACTGGGGCTGCAGTACCAGGGGCTGGCTGCTGAGAATGAGAGGTGGCAGACCTCTCATCGGCGTCCCCCTGGCCCTGGCGATGTGATCTCGTCTCAACCATCCTGGAGACAGATCAAAAGAAACAATTGCTGAGAAGGAGTCAAAAATAGCAAAGGCAGACAGTTAATATTCAAAAGAAGATAAATAGCAGAAAATATAGATATACGAATCTGATAAAGAGTTTTTCCTGATGTGATTGAGTACCTTCAAAATATCATAATCCTACTGCAGGATGCAGATATTCTAGTTCGAATACCACTACATTTCTAAACTAGACCTGCATGGGCCACCACTAAAAACGTGGCACGGCCGGCACCCTAGAGTAAGGGCACGAGACGTGGGTACGTCCAGCCTACGCCGCAGTGTCGGCGGTAGAACGCTGTCCTAGGTCACAACATCTAACAATATAATGCTAAGCAGGGGGTGACATAGCATAATGTAAACTCAATCACAACTAAGGCAGAAAGATAAGATAGAAAGATAGATAGATACTGCTGAAATGAAAGAAATCCACAAGTACAAAGAGAGTCTAAGTGTCTAATACATCACAGAACACAAATCCTAAGTATCAAATATATACAGTCATCCAGAGAGTAATGTAAATGAAAACATCCTAATCTAGAGGAGTGTCGTCCACAGCTATAGGGTCCGGCTGCTGGTCCAAGTCACAGCTGTCATCTAAGGTAGCCCCATAATATGTAGGGCAACCAGCCTCGTTCTCATCCTCTGTAATATTTCAACAGGTCCAGTAATGACAGGAGCGAGCACAGTACATCTCACGCAGTTCATATAATGACAGGAATAAAATACTGGCAATAGAGTAAAATACATGAAACGCTGAAGAGTAACATGAGTAAAAAGGAAGACTGTAATGAAATATCTACTATAAGTAAAGAGCTATAGTGAACTAGTGATTTAGAGTACAAGCTAGACATGTGAACGGCTTGATAATAAACATGAAGGTCGTACATGGCTACACTACTTTGGAAATTGTCCACATGACTATTTATACTCCCCGTACCCCAATCAATACACAAGGATCTAGACAAGTTATGTTATTACATGATATTCATATAGGCCCATATAAGGGTTCACGTGAATATAAACATGGGGGCTCCGTGATCATGAGAGTACATGAATCACGAGAGTGCACATGTAAGGTGAAAGCATGAGAGTACATAATGAAAGTGAAACGCACATGACATGATGTATCTGATGCTCCCGAGGGAGATAACATCGTATGAAAAGATCCATATAGTACTAATCCGTGTTTCCATTGTGTCAGCATCGAGTAAGATAATCTAGACGAGAAAATACTCCTATCAAGTATGAAACGTCAGAGAATGTACTCGCCTGATATCCTGGATGTCCAGAAGGAAATACTGCCTGAGGAGTGATGCCTGGCTCCTAATCAGAATAGCACAAGTCACAACATGTCTAAAATGATAATAAGATGCTATTCAATGCATTCTAAATGAATATAGGTCAATCTAGACCAAAGTCAACTCTTAGTCAACTCTAGTCAACCCTAGTCAAACTAGGTCAACTCTAGTCCAAATTGGTCAACTAAGGTCAAACAGGTTTAAACTAGGTCAAACTAGTCTAGATTGGTCAACCATAGCTATGTCATCTAGGTTATAGGCCATAGGCCCAATCCTCTAGGCAATAGCCATACACTAGGCCATAACCTAGGTAGAACACAACCATGTAGGCCAGGAACTAATACAACCATAACCTATAGGCCAAAAACCATATATAGATATATATCACTATTCACATTATGAATATATATATATATATATATATATATATATATATATATATATATATATATATATATATATATATATAACAATAGAAATATGCCTAACACATTAGCTATTACACATAGAAATTCCATAAATCCTACTCTAACATTCACACATTCACATTAGATTAGGCATGCTATATATAGCTATAGGCATACTCATATATAGAAATATGTATACATTGTATTTACAGAGAGGGGGATAACATCTGATGTGTGTGGGTGGGTTAATGTTCATGTATGTGTGTGGACTGTACAGTGAAAGGAAAATCATAAAACAGTGTGTGATCAAGGAACATAGGGGTGTGTACTGCAGGAAATTAGAAAACAGTGTATATGCTAAAGAGCTTCACAGGAAATATATGTGTATACACTATAAAATGTGTGTGTGTGCTAGAGGGTGTTGTGTGTGACAGGATATGTGAATGTGTGCCACAAGAATATGTGTGATGTATGTGTTCATGTGTGAATGTGTGTAGGAATATATGTGTGTGGCTGTGTAGGAATCACATGAAAATGACAGAAACATGGGTGCACAGGATATGTGTGTGCATAATGTGTGTCAAGAGGAGGAACCTGGGTGTTCCAATGAAGGGAAAACATAAAACTGTGTGTGTGTGTGTGTGTGTATGAGAGTAGGCAATGTGTGTGTTAAACATTTGTGTGTGTTAAACATTTGTGTGTGAGAGTGTCAATAGGAAAAAGAGTGTGTGTTAGAGTGCTACAATTCCAGCATCTAAATAGGATAAAATCAGTCGAACAAGGAGCATGGGAGAATACCAAAACAGTCCCAGGTTATTGCTATTAACAGTTTAAACAGGGTTCAATCATTGGGAATAACAACTTAGTTAAGAAAATGGGAATCAATCCTCAGGGTTCAGGATTGAACAAAATTGGAAAACTTAGTGTTCATACATGGCATTAACAGGAAATATTAGTGAAGGAAACAATCAGTGTATCAGGAAATTGACAGTTTGAACAATTGCTAGTTCAATATTTCGAAACTCAAGTCATAACAATATCCCATTCCACACAAAAGCCTATTCTAATATGTAATATTAATTAACAGAGGTTAGTGACATGTTAGGATAATTTAGCACATAATGTAATCACTAATTAACAGGAATTAAAAACAGGAAAGGAAGAACAGTGTACAGTCACTGATACTCAATATCAGTCGACTGAAATTCCAAATAACATTCGATTTCACAAATAAATGATGAACATTAGGTGGTATTAATTAGTGGTTATTAGTAGGTGACACACAAACAAAATGGTGTCCTAAAATAGGACACACGTGTCCAAAACCAACCTAACACTCACGCACGAGACTGGTACGATATCGTGTGACCGGTGCACGTGTCCCAACGCACCGACGCATCCGTAGGACACGAAACTTTGCGGATGATACGACAGTCATTGCCCCTCACTCCATGTCCAACCATGCGTGTCCACATGCTCTGTGCACTGAGCACGAAACGCTGGTGTAGGGGAATGCTACCCGCGCGCGCCCGTGGTGCACCCCGCGTGTGCACGTGTCCAAAGCGATACGACACGACACAAGTAACACCTCAGTCGAGCAAAAACATGTAAGCTACATCCAAATACAACTTCCTATTCAAACACAACTCAAAATCTCGATCGAAATGTCCACTGTGGTATTTTGTCGTCGAACACCTGCGCACGATCACCGGTACGTGTCCGATACGGACACGTACAGGACACGAAATCGAGCAAACCCTATTCCTACAGTACAAGGACACCTAAGGCTTGGTGTTTATACAAAGAAACCCTAATTTTAATGGAGGAATAGGATTATACCTATGTGTTCTTCAACACCAAAAAGCCTCTTCAAATGAGCTCTCTAAAAGCCACCCAAGTCTCCAAATTGTTTCAATCCTGAGATGTGACTCCACAAATAGTAGGAGAACAGTGATTAGAGTGCTATGGAAGAAATTTCAATAAAAATGGAGCTCTATTGATTAAACTATTAAGAAATAAAATGTAGGCTAACCTTGTTCTTAGGAAAAATGATAGAATATTGGAAAAGAGGCACAACTTTCTAAAAAGATACTATATAGGCAAGGGGGGTCTTGGCCGGCCACTTAGCTAGGGTTAGGGTCTTTAGGGGGCATCTAAGGCTAGCAATGAATCAAGTCTAATGAGTGGCCTAGAATCTAGGGCTCTTTCCTAGTTAAGTTACAACCCACTCACTAAGCTAATCATAACTTAAACCATTATCCAATACTAACTAATTCTCAATGTGGCTAACTAGACTAGCTATGACTAATCTAGGTTAGGTCCAATCTAGGTTATGGTAACCAAAACCACATGGCAATCAATTAATTAGTATTTAAATCACACCATTCAATTAAATCATTTTAAATTCCTAATAAAATATATTAAATTCAAATAATTCAAAAATGACAAAAATACCCTCAAACTAGAAATGTGGTAGTGACAGCGACCCTCTATGCGCTCCCCCGGACGAGACGGGTATGAAAATTTGGACGGATGGGCCTACGAAGTAAGTTAATTAGTTAATATATATTTTTTAAATGATTATATGTACCATTTTGTTCCCGGTCCATTACCGGGACAGGGCAGTTCCAGCAGGTTGGCGACTCCTCCTTCGTCGTCCAGCATTCCTTCCGCGTCCAGTATTCCTCCCGCGTCCAGCATTCCTCCCGGGTCTAGCATTCCTTTTGCCGACGGCTCCATGGAGAGAGCCGACGCCGAGCATATGGAGGACGGCAATCAGACTGATCCTGGTCAGGCAGGAGGTGAGAGCGACCCTCCATGCGGTCCCCCGGACGAGACGCGTACGGAGATTTGGACGGACGGGCCTACGAAGTAAGTTAATTAGTTAATATATATTTCTCAAACGATTATATGTACATATATATTCATGAAATTTATTATTGTATAGATATCGGCCTCCTGCAGTACAGAGATAGTTGAGATTATTTCTGAGGCAGAACTATGGTGGGCCTTGGATTAACTACTCAGATGCTCCCGCAGATATGAAAGCATTTTGGTTGGCCCACTTCAAGGTAAAAAAAATTTATTTTTAAATTTTAATAATCATTTGTGTATATTATACAACTCTTTCTATTTTACTTCTTGTAGAGGACCTATTTTTATCCATCACACCGGGCGACGAAGATCGAGGTCCAATTTTCTGCCGTCGTAGGCAAGCTCATACGTGATGCGATCCACGACCAGAAGTCTCATGATCGCTCTGGAAAGCCGATCCATGGTTGGATCATGCCAGAGCAGTTGACTGCGATGAAGGCTAGATTCGCCGAGGCCAGGTACCAGGAGCGGCCTGACAAGGCCAAGGTGGCGCGATCGAGCGCCAGTAAGTGGTGTGGTGGCTCCATTCTTATGACGGAGCATTTTCGTCGTCTGGTACGTTTTATATGATGGATATTATTTTATATATAGTTGGATAGAATGTTTAATACTAATAATAGATAATATATTTTAACAGGTAAAAAAGGTGAGGACCCCAACATTGTGACCGTCTCTCTGGTCACCCATCGGAGGGCTGGAGAGTTCATTGACGAGAGGGCGACGCAAGCATATGTACGTTCTATTATTTATATTAATTTACTATAATTTAGAAAACAGGAAAATAGATATCAATATAGACTTTAGCAAATACTTAGACGTTAGCAAACATTGTTATAGGCCGAGTTTCTTCGGCTACAAGAGGAGGCGGCTGCTGCTGCTAGTACGCCAGCAGAGGGAGGGGCTGGTACTTCCTTCCAGCCGCCTACAGCTCCATCGCCGGACGACCTCTGGATGACTGCTGTTGGTGGTCTTCAGAAGTGTACGTACTACGGTACGGGATCCTACGGCGCCAATTTGGCTTCAGAGTCATCCCGGGCCCCCTCTGTTAGTGTGTAGTCTCCAGCTTCGCAGGCGTCATCACGAGCTCAGGATATTGGTCGTCAGATCAACGAGCTACGTCACGAGTTGCAGTAGATTTCTGATCACCATACCGCAGAGCGACGATCCGATGATCACCGGACGATTTGATATGGTCGAGCACAGTATACAGGAGCTGATGAGTCTGCAGTAGGCTACAGCTACCAGGTTGCACACGCTCACCGAGTCTATGGAGCGCACAGAGCATAGACAGGTCGAGCTGGAGGGATCGTAGAGAACCATGTCTGTCTCACTCACTCAGATACATACTTCGATTGAGGAGAGTTCTCAGAGGATGGTGAGTACCCTTGCTGTGCATGCTGAGTGACTGTGAGAGCTGGAGCAGATACGTCCTTCCGGTCCATCGACGGCACCGACTCCAGACGTTGTACTGTCTCCTACTTCCCCTATGGTGCAGCTCACACAGGAGCAGTATGAGTACATGCTATCTCAGATGCGCAGCAGGGGTCCTCAGTGATCCAGTAGATTTTTTTTATCATCTTTGTATGTATTGGCCCTATGGGCCCATTGATCATTGGTACACTGATTTTTATTCTTATTTGACTCTGTTGGACATGTATGTTTGTTGGACATGTATGTTTGTGATATTTACTTTGTTGGTATTTTCTTTGAGTACATGTATGATATTTAGTTGTAGATTGTTATGATGGAGACTGTTATTCATCTATTAGTTGTAGACTGTTATGATGGGAGAATGTTAATTATGATAATATCTGCGAGGGGGATGACAAATATACCTATGCTGGATTATAAGCAATGATCTGATATACAAATGAGGTGCTACCCAAATTTTAAAAAAAATATAATGTGTATTTTTGTGATGATGTGTGTCTGTGTTTACAGTGTATGTGAAATACAGTGTTCGAAACCATCGATAGTTTCGATTACTGTTGTATGTTTTATCTTGGACAAAAAGAGCAGTAGTTCAGGGTGTACTTCTGAGAGCTTCATTTTCACATCCTTCACTTTCTCGGGACATCGTAAAGGATCCCAAAAAGGTGAAGGATGTGAAGAGTAAGCTCTGAGAAGTGCACCCTGAACTGTTACTCTTTCTATCCAAGATAAAACATAGAACAGTAAGCAAAACTGTCGATATTTCGAACACTGCACTTTACACACACTGTAAACACAGACACGCAGCATAACAAAAATACACATTATATTTTTTAAATTTTTTATAATATCTGCGACGTATAGCGACGATCTGCAACATATAGCGACGTATCCTGACGTCGCTAATTAGCGTCGTTACGTCGCTATCCGTCGCAATCCGTTGCTCAGTAGCTGACGTGACAGAGAGTTGACGTCGCTAATTTGGTCGATGTACGTCGCTACACTGCTGACGTGGCAGGCATGCCATGTCATCACATGAAAAGAAATAACGTCGCTATGTAGTCGCACTACATCGCTAATTTGGCGACGTACAATTGTGTCGCCCTCCGTCGCTAATTTTGCGACGACCCAGCGACATTGTGGTGACTTCGCAAACAGCGATGGAGGGCGACGATTATCTGCGACTAACTTTTTTACGACCTTTATGTTTTGTTGCTAATTACGATTAGCGACATATTTTCTTTAATTAGCGACGTATCCTGACGTCGCTAATTTGTCTTATTTTAGTAGTGCGTTACCTTGGCCAATTCGGAGATGTGGACTCTGTTTTGGTAGAAAATCTCGACAAAATTCCAAAAACCGGTATTCTTCAAGGAATCATAACTGGCTCAGGTAGACTGCCAATATCTTGATTGACCTCCTCCATAAGATTTAGCATTGGCTTAAAGGTAAAACAAAAAAGTCTTGAATCCTTATTCCTGACAGATTTGTTTTCTACAAAACAAAAAAAAACAAAAAATTAGGTCGAAGAATGGCCATTCTTATGGGTTTTAACACTGAGAATGGCATTCTTCGTGTCAACTAACACGGAGAATATCATTCTCCGTTTCAAACTAAACGGAGAATAGCATTCTCAATCGTTTTAATACTGGGAATGGCATTCTCCGTGTAAGACAACACGGAGAATACCATTCTCTGTTTCAAATGACACGGAGAATGTCATTCTCCGTTTAAAATAAAACGGAGAATGAACATTCTAATGTGTTTTAACACTGGGAATGTTATTCTCCGTTTCAAGTTAGTCGGAGAATTCTATTCTCCGTTCCAAATTAAACGGCGAATAGAATCATCAATCGTTTTAATACTGGAAATGCTATTCTCCGTGTAATTGGAAACGGAGAATGCTATTCTTCGTTTGTAAAAACACGAAGAATAGCATTCTCTTTCGTTTAACTCTTGTAATGCCATACTACGTTTAATTTAACATAGAGAATAGAATTCTTCGTTTCAAATTAAACAGAGAATAGCATTCTCCATTTAAATTAACACGGAGAATAGCATTCTCATGTGTTTTAACACTGAGAATACCATTCTCTGTTAAAGTAAACGAAAAAATGATATTATTGATTTAATTTAGATGGAGAATGGCATTCCAAGTGTAATTTGACAGGAAGAATGAACATTCAAATGCGTTTTATGACGGAGAATGTCATTCTCCGTGTAATATATACAGAATTTGCGAACATAAACTCAAAGTTATACCTTCTGTTTGTACTTCTTCTTGCACTTCTTTTTGTTTAGCAATTTTTCTCTTTTTCTTCTATGCAACTTTCTTAGAATAGGGTTTCGGTTGTTCTCCGTCTTTCCCTTTTGGATTTTCTGTAATTGCCTGCATCTTCTCTAATTGGTGATGCTGCCGGTGATGATTCTGCCGCTGATACCGACATGGTGTGAAGATTGCGAATGGGGAGGAAGGTTTGAAGATTTTGGAGGAGAAGGACCTAGGTTTGAGTACAGAGTAGAGTATGGAAGAAGAGGAAGAATCGAAACGATTTTCTTTTTTTTTTGTAATAAAAGGGTTCGGGGGTGTTTTGAATTAATTAGAAGGGCAAAAATATCATTCGATGGAAGGACAAAAAGAATCGAAACCGTTTGGACTCCTTTCTGCTTAATTATATTAATTAGAAGGGCAAAAATGATTCTGCTTAATCAAAAAGAATCGAAGCCGTTTGGCAAAAATGTCATTACAACTCAACAAAACAAAATGAACAAAATACATTAGATATAAAAGAAGAAGAAAAAAATCATCGTCTTCCATATTCAATCATTTCAGATTGGACTCCTTTCTGCTTAATTATATTATATAAGCAACATTTTTAGTACTTCATTGTGCTCTGAAGTTGTAATCCATTCAGCAGCTTTGCGTCTTTCCATTCCCGTATCAAACTGCATATAACAAACATAACATCAAAAATATTGCTCTAAAAAGAGTAAGTTTTTGACGACATATTTTCAGACTTACATTGAGAGAACGGTAGTCTAGAGTACATCGGTTTTTCATGAATGCAATTACAAAAATCCTAAATTAACAAAATTGCCTTGGCGGGGAACATAAGAACGACGTTTTATTGCAAAAGTAGAAAAGCTGAACCTAGCATCTCTCAACTTCAAAATCTCTTTTTCGAGAAAGAGATCCAAATTTGAAAGCTACAATTACCAGAATACAATATGTATTAGTATACCGCGTATCTTGTACCCATTCATAAAAATTGATGAATATGAGCTTACTATTTCTTTTATGACTGTTTTGTTTTGAATCGGATCATCTTTAGATGCAAGTGAGTCCCAAATTTCAACAATCCTTGTTTTAACCAGAACTCTTGCAAGAGTATAGTGTTCGTCCAAAAGAATGGGTATGTATATCTGAATCAGGATTAATTAGGTAAAACAAATTAGTAAATTTTTAGAAAATTAGAATTAATATTTAAACAGAAATACATTAATACCTCGTTACAAGTACTTAAAGATTCCATATAATCCTGAAAATATTTTTACTTCTTCCATATTTCATGAAGCTTTTTGTCTGATGTAGGTAACGTTTCTTTCTACATACACATCAATTAATACATTACGGAGGACAAACAAACGAAAAAATTGTTAATGCATATGCATTGAAGAATAAAATGCTCACTCACCGTTATCCTTATTGGTAAAAATCATACATTAGCTTTATTGGAGGTTCTTTTCCGTTCCTCCGCAGTGAGAAGAGCAGAGACAATGCCAATAATCTGAATAAATCATTAAAAATATCAGCGATGGAATCGAAGTAAACATAGATGGCATCTAAGAAGAAATATACTATCTATACATACCCTATTTTAATTCTCGTTAAAGGAGCTAAGGACTTCATCTCAAATCGAGACACATAGATTTTGTTGCAAGATGATATTATTTCTCTAAGAAAAGAAACGAATAAATTAGGAGAAAAAATTGTTGGAATTAAATCAAAACTCATATTACTTACTCGCCAGGTCTATCATCGGCAAAAATATAGTCGTAATAACTCGAAGAACCACTAGTACAATTGCTAGGCTTCGAGGTTGAACCCCTTGTTAAACTTTCGATGGTGTGACCGGATCTAAATTTCTACGCATTCTTTTCGAAGAACTGCTAAAGTCAGTTTCTTCTGTAGGACACAATACGAGAATTCGGTCCCATGCTTTACTACAATTCTGTAACATCACGTCCTCCTCATCAGAAGATTCAACGAAAACTTCCTTCACATTATTAAATACTCCAGATGGAGATGCCTTCTTCAAAGCTGGAGATTCTTTAATCTTCTCAAAACGTCGAGATAAATTCATTTATTCAATTTTTAATAAACAAAGATTAGAATTGATCTTTACAACTTCATCTGAAATTATCGACAGATGTTCTTCAATCCTGCACAACATACGCGGAATGAAGGTTTCATTTGGAGCTGGCAACCAATCTTCTACGTCTTCTATATTTCTCACCACACGAGTAGACATCTTGAAAACAAGAAAACTATTATATTTCAGAAAACTATTCTATGTATTTCGGAATGAATAATAGTACTATGAAACAAGAAAACTATTGTATATATAGCAAGAGAGAAGTACAAAAAGTGAGGAAGATGGAAAGACAAATAAATTTCGAGACTAGTTAATAATCTACTAGCCGTTTGATTGAGGAGGGCTCGAGGAAGATTCTTCTAGCCGTTTGAAAAGTACAAAAGGTTATCATGATCAACTTCAATTAACGAACTCTATAAGTGGTTTAATTCCATTTGATTGAGGAACTCGACGAAGTCCGCCGCGAACCGGAACTTCTTCTTTCCTTCTTCATCTCCGTTTCTCCTTCCACCACCACCACCATGGTCTGTAGCTTTATAACAAAAATATTAAATTGTTAGATGAAACAAAAAACTAATTATGGAAAGATTACTAATTCAAAATCAAACAGAACACATATTCATAGAAAATATGAGATTAAAGATGAAAGTGTCACAGAAGCAACACCACAATTTTACAACAACTAAGCAGACTCTGCTAAGCAATAACTAAAATTAGGGATTGTGTCCTTGGATTTAATTTACACAAAAAAAGATTTGAGAGAACAAGCTTTTATCGACTTCCTAAATGTACCATTCCACTACCAAAATACGCTCATTTAGCGACGGCTTTTTAGCGACGGAATTATTCCGTCGGTATTAGCGACGGTTTCGTGGCCGCTCAGCGACTGATTACCGACTACACGCCTTTGCCATTTTTATTTTAAATTTAGGGGAAGGAAAAGTCGCACATCCGTTGCTAGAGTGTCGGTGTTATAGCGATGGATCTCCGGTCGTCGCTACGTAGTCGATTATTTGGCAGGAATTGTGTAGAGAATTGGCGGGACATATCTTCGACTACGTAGTGACGGATATTCAGTCGGATAATCAATAATAGCGACTACCTGGCGACGGATTATTAGCAGTCCCTATTCCGTCGCTAAATTTACGTTCCAGACTTAAATAAAAAGGCGGAGGGAACTTTTGGCATTCCCCCCAAATTCAATCTCTCTCCTCTCTCTCTCTCTCTCTCTCTCTCTGTCTCTCTCTCTCTCTCTCTCTCTCTCTCTCTCTCGCGGCTTCGGTGAACGGCGACGGCGTCCTCTCCTCTCTCTCTCTCTCCCGAAGGTAATCCCCTCTCCCTCTCTCTCTCTCTCTCTCTCTCTCTCTCTTTGTGTCGTGGTGTCGACGTAGGGGCAGCGGGGGCGGCGGGCTTAGGGACATTCGGGCTTGGGACGGAGGCGTCGGGGGCTGGACGGCTGGCTTGGGACGGGGGCGTCGGGGGCTGGGCGGCTGGCTTGGGGCGGGGGCGTCGGGGCCTGGGCGATGGGCTTGGGGCTGGGGCATCGAGGGCTGGACGGCTGGCTTGGGGCGGCGGCGTCGGGGCCTGGGCGGCGGCGTCGGGGCGGGGGCGTCGGGGGCTGGGCGGCGGGCTTGGGGCGGGGGCGTCGGGGGCTGGGCGGCGGGCTTGGGGCGGGGGCACCGGGGGTTGGGCGGCGGGCTTGGGGCGGGGGCATCGGGGGCTGGACGGCGGGCTTGGGGCGGGGGCGTCGGGGGCTGGGCGACGGGCTTGGGGTGGGGGCGTCGGGGGCTGGACGGCGGGCTTGGGGCGGGGGCGTCGGGGGCTGGGCGACGGGCTTGGGGCGGCGGGCTTTGGTCGGGGGCGGCGGGGGGCTTTGTTTATCAAATTCATCTGAGTTTATATATTGGCTAAATAATGTGTTATCCATATTGGGTGTTATCCATTAGTTTGGTGGTGTTTGGATTAGTAAATGTGAATATGGAGTTTGGGTTCATGGTGTATATGTTCACTGTGTCAAGGACAGTGCGAGTTCTTCATCTGCATAAGTCAGTGTTTGGGTTCATGGTCTATACATCTAACTGTGATATACATATATATGTGCCTATTATAATTAGCATGCAGGACGACTTGGGATGTAATGTGTGATTGTAGACATGGTAGGAATTATAGGTAATTAATGCTAGTGTGACTAGACTAAGGTAGTGCTTGCTAGATAATAAGGACACTCTAGTATCCTAACCAAGTTAATTTTAGACTAGATATTTAGGATATAGCTCCCATATCCTAGAAGTGGACTCTTACAATTTAGAAATAGATAGATTGACTCAGTTTGGTATCGGTATTGCACTATCGGTATCGGTATCGCACTATCGGTCAAGGTTCACAATCGGTATCTGAATCGGTTTCGGACTATTCCTATGAGTATTAGTATCGGCGATATCGGTAGTATCGGCGGTATCGTATCGGAGTATCGGACTTTGGTATCGGAAAACAAATAATTATTAATAAATTATTTACATTTAAAAACATATATTTTATACATTTAGGCATAATTTTAAGTATTTCAGCGTTATTTCTTAGTAGTTTTGAAATTATATGAAATAGTAGTCACCCTTACCGATTGGTTTTGCCGAATTGACCGGAACAAAGACCCCCATAGTCGGTATTGGTCAATATTTGGTATCGGTCGGTATCGGATCGGAACATGCCAAACCGTATCGGTATCGGCCGTATCGGATCAGTATCGGCCGATACTTTAAACCATGCTATCGGTATCGAACTATCGGTATCGGTATCGGTATCATACTATCGGTATCGGTATCGCACTATCGGTATCGAACTATCGGTATCGAACTATCGGTATCGGTATCGGTATCGCACTATCGGTATCGGTATCGCACTATCGGTATCGAACTATTAGTAACAACTGTTTTTATATTTTTCTCTTCTCGAGCTAGAATATTAGCGGATCCACCAGTTACATGATTATATATTAATTCTGTTTAGTTTGTCTTACTATACAGATTTTTACATCTAATCTGTGATGGATCGTTATTTCGTTGATCGTACATGGATGTACAAACGACAACACGAGAGCAGAATAGGTGTGAGTGACGATTTTCAGGCAGGCGTGGAAGTGTTTCTTAAGTATGCCATGAGCAAAGCTCAGTTTATGGACGGTAACAAAATCAAGTGTCCATGTAGTAATTATCGCAATAGACGTTACGAAGATGTGGTGAGTGTAAGAGATCATTTGACCCGTAAGGGTTTCGTACGTGATTACGGCCTGTGGTCATCGCAAGGTGAACTATATGCCGAAAGACAGGTTGCGAATGCTGCTACTTATGCTTTTGATGATAATGCTGCAGCGGATTTTGTCGTCGATGACGACGAATGCTCCGTTGATTATGGAGACGTGCAGAACCTTGCACAAGATATGGTGTACGACGCGGCAGGGCCTAATTTTGATCCGGAGGATCCTAATCCCGAGGCGAAGGAGTTCTATGATATGTTTCAGGATGCTAAAACTTCTTTATATCCTGGTTGTGATCCACATTTCGTACTGTCAGTGACGATGCGGTTGTTGAACATAAAGTCCGATTTTAACTTGCCACAAACTTGCTATGATCGGATTACACAACTAATGAAGGAGGTGTTACCGAAGGAATCAAAAGAGCTTCCAAAAAACTTCTACAAGTCGAAGATGATGGTCCGACAACAGGGACTGGGGTACGACAAGATAGATTGTTGTCGCAACGGATGCATGTTGTACTACAAGGAGAACGAGGATGTAGAAAGTTGCCGCTTCTGTAATGCGGATCGTTACAAGGAAGTCAGGGAAAAAGGAAAGTCGACTAGAAAACGACGTCCTTACAAGTATATGCATTACTTGTCGATCACGAAGCGCTTGCAGAGGATGTATATGTCTCTAAATACAGCAGAACACATGACGTGGCACAGCGAAGAACGCATAAAGGACGAAGGAGAATTGTCACATCCTTCGGATGGAGAGGCGTGGAAACATTTTGATTTGTGTCATCCAGATTTTGCTGCAGAGCCTAGAAATGTACGCCTGGCGCTATGTGCTGATGGCTTCGCCCCTTTCGGACAGTCGGGATCTCAGTACTCATGCTGGCCGGTCATTCTTACCTCTTACAATCTGCCACCATGGATGTGTATGAAGACTCCTTATATGTTTCTGACAGCTATCATACCCGGGTCCCTAAAAATCCGACTAAGAATATCGATATATATTTACAGCCGTTGGTGGATGAGCTGAAACAGCTGTGGGAGATCAGCGTCACGACCTATGATATTTCCAGGAAACAGAACTTTCAGATGAGAGCTTCACTGATGTGGACAATCAATGATTTTTCCGCATACGGTATGCTGTCAGGATGGAGTACTCACGGCACCCTGTCTTGTCCGATATGCATGTAAAATAGTAAGGTGTTCTGCCTTAAGCATGGAGGAAAAACTTTTTTCTTTGATTGTCATCATCAATTTCTGCCTGCGAGTCATCCTTGGAGAAAGAACAAGGATGCATTCAGAGCTGGAAAACAAGAATTTTCTCATCCGCCTGCCAGCTTGTCGGGATACGATATTTGGGAAGATGTAAAGGATTTTCCCACTGTAATGGAAGATCCATCGAACAATCGTGTCGATGGGTTCGGACAAACCCATAACTGGACCAAACGGAGTATCTTCTGGGACTTGCCTTATTGGAAAGATAATCTTATAAGGCATAATCTTGATGTTATGCATATCGAAAAGAATGTGTTCGATAATGTCTTCAATACCGTCATAGACATTAAAGGAAAGATGAAGGACAATCCAAAAGCAAGACAAGACATTGCCGAGATATGCAAGCGTCCTTATCTGAACTTGATACAAAGGGGAGCTGCTGGACAATTAAGTAAGCCGATAGCACAATACACATTGAGCAAGGAAGATAGATTAATAATCTGCAAGTGGATATCTACTTTAAGATTTCTCGACGGCTATGTGTCGAATTTGTCTAGATGCGTTGACCTCAATGAACGCAAGCTAACGGGAATGAAGAGTCATGACTGCCACGTGTTTATGGAAAGATTACTGCCCATTGCTTTGAAAGAGTTGTTGCCTTCTGCTGTATGGGTTCCGTTGGCCGAACTATCAATATTTTTTAGGGATATTTGTTCAACTAAGTTGACTGTGCAACACATGGTTGAACTTGAGGAGAAGATTATCTTAACAATTTACAAGTTGGAGAAAATATTTCCTCCTGGCTTCTTCGACAGCATGGAACATCTACCGATTCATCTTGCATACGAAGCCCGTGTCGGTACATCTGTTCATTATCGATGGATGTACACATTTGAAAGGTACATAAATATCGATATAATTTAAGCTGAATTTCTATTTATTTTAAAATTCTTTCTTAATTCTCAAGATAATTTGTCTCTCTAGATACCTACACCATCTAAAGAAGAAAGTTGGCAACAAAGCTCATATAGAGGCTTCGATATGCGAAGCATATCTTATCGAAGAGGTTTCAAACTTCTGCTCCATTTATTTTGATACTCATGTTAAAACAAATCGAAATAGACCTCAAAGGAATAACGAGGACGTTGAGGATGGAGGAAGATTCAATGTAAGGGGCAAGCCTGTTGGGGCTAGTAAAAGACGGTGGTTGACAGACGACGAGTATGATGCCGCTCACCGATATGTCTTGTTAAACTGTGACATACAAGAAGTGAGAGATTTGGAGAAGTAAGTCAGTACACTTGCACTCGTTATAATCTCGAATTTGATGAAGTAAGTGACTACACTTATATATTCTTATTTTCTCTAATAGTGTATTTAGAGATGAAATCAAAATGAGGAGACCCGATATTATCGATGAGGGACTTCAAAGAGAGGTTGATTGTACATTTCCGTCATGGTTTCGCAAATACGTAAGTAACTGTGATTATAATTGAGATTATTAATATATAATCTGAAACATTTAAATTATAAGTATTTGTTTACAGGTTTTATTGCCTGAAACAACACTCACTCATGAGAGTGTTCGTTATCTGGCACTGGGACCGAAGAAGCAAATAAAGACTTGGTCAGGCTATGTCGTTAATGGCTTCAGGTTTAAGTCAACTCAGAATGCTATAAATGTCGAATTTATCAATGACGGCATCAATACCAAGGAGTCCGGTGTTTGCATAAGAGGCACCGTCTATGACGACGAGCCGGACTTTGACTATTATGGAGTGCTTCGGGATATTGTAGATTTACAATATACTGGCCTATATGATATGCATATTGTGATGTTCAAATGTGAGTGGTTCGATACGACACCAAATATCGGTTGGAGAATCGATAAACAATTTGGATTCGTCGATATAAATCATCGCAGGAGGTATAGAGGGTCCGATACATTTGCGATAGCAAATCAGGCTGTTCAAGTCTACTATACAAGCTACCCAAGGCGTCGTAGAGATCGATTTGACTGGTGGACAGTATGCAAGATTAAATCTAGAAATACATTCAACGTTGGAGACCCAGCATACCAAGAGGACCAGATTGAAAAAGTCCCAATACTTGGGACAACACCCAGATACAATGGATGTTGAAAATATTGTTGAAAAAAATAGAGGGGAGGAAGAGGTTGATACACAAGACTTAGCTGTCAACCAGGGGAGAAAGAGGCATCTTGTCCCAAATTTTGAGGCAGAAGAAGAAGAAGAAGAAGAAGAAGAATTTGATGGGGATGAGGATACAGATGAAATCGACGATGAAGATAAGGATGAGGATGAGGATGAGGAGGATGATGATGAAGACGAGGCCGAGGATGAGAACGAAGACGATGATTAGGTTAAATATTGTTGTATAGTAAAAATACTTCCAATTACGTGAATTAAGTTTGACCTCATAAAAGCAATTACGTGAATTCATGTTTTTTTCATTCGATTATTTACTTATTGCAGATGGCACTCCTAGTCTTTTTCGTCGCGGTGGCACTCGTCTCCCTACTGGTGGTATGTATATTTTAGTTTAGTTTTTTATATCCATTTACACTTTCATATTGTTAATTATGTTTATGTGTTCTATTTACAGGTCATGATGGCTGGCCGTGGTCGTGGTGCTGGTCGTGGTGGTGGTGGTGGTGGTGGTGGTGGTGGTGGTGGTGGTGCGGGTCGTGGTCGTGGTCGTACTGGTGCTGGTGGTCGTGGTCGCATTTAAAGTTCCCGGGATGTGACCCCATCGAGCGAGCCCGACCCGGAGAGTACCCCGGGCACAGACGCATCCCGCCCTCGATCGACCACTTCATCGAGGCATCAGTCCGGATCTGCTAGCGGATCCGATCCGCTATCGGAACCACCAGCAGCGGATCCACCAGGGGATGTCCCAGTTACTGCACAGTGGGCCCCGGAGTACCCCCATACTCGGTTCCATCCGGTTACTGGGGAGTACATACGCGGACCCGCAGATCCTCCGACGGCACCAGAGAGGCCGAGAAGCGAGTTTCGACGATAGCTATGGCCCGCGGGGACCTCGTAAGTAAATTTAAGTTAATTTATTAAATTTCTTTCATTTATTCAAGTTAATAATCCAGTCGTTTCTTCTTTGTAGGTTTTTTCCGTTTAATGTTGGCAGGGCCCTTGGAGAAATTATCAGGGCTAACTTCCACGGTCCCTACCTCAACTTTACGTCGGTGCCCCCAAACGTGCAGTACGTCTGGCTCGACGAGTTGAGGGTATATATCTATATTTTTTTGGTTAAGTCTATGTGATTCTTTAATCAACCATTTTTTCAATTACGTGATAAATGATTTTCTGTGTTAGACAACGTACTGGTGGCCCCTCCATCGCGAAGAGGGGATCCGCATGACCTACAGAAGCGCATGTTCGAAAAAGATACGGGATATGATTCATGACCTAAAAATGGGGCATACGAGGCCGAATTAGATCCGGCAGGAGTATTATGAGGACCTCTTAGGCATGATGGATACCCCTGCGTATAAGAAGAAATCTGAGAAGGCGAAGGTGAACCGATCTGCCGCGGGCCTTCATACGGGGGGATCAAGGTCCCACGCAGCGACACTTGCAGATCTAGTGAGCAACCATAAATTTATTTCACTATCGAATTAGGTATTATTAATTAAAGGAGTTAATTAGTTTCGACGAAAATTTCGTATGCAGGCCCAACGGGCGGTGAAGGAGGGAAGGGCGCCAGAATCGGTCACCATGCACGATGTGTTCCAGCATACGCACAAAAGACGGAAGGACGGGAGCTTCGTCGACGAGAGGGCCAAGGAGACTGATGTAAGTACTTATGTTTATGAGATTAACGTTAGAATTAAAAGTATTCGGACTATAACTTAGGTAAACTTAGGATTCACACTTAACTTAGTGAAACATAGGATTTAGATTACAACTTAGGTAAATCTTATAATATAAACACATTCATTTGATAGGTTGCGTATCGTGAGGCCCTTAGTCAGGCTCAGTTAACTGACACCGAGGATGTCGGTAAAACGACGCCCTTCCGGACGCCCTCTTCTTTGGCCGCTCGGAACGACTTATTCGTAGATACCGTCGGCGGCTTTAAGAAAGGGTTCCTGTACGGAGTCGGCTCCCTAGGGCCATTGCATATGGCGACGCAGAGATTTCCACCGACACCGCCTCCTCCCGTGGCCCGGGCAGACGATGATGTTAGGTCGCAGCTTACGCAGCTGCACGAGGCGGTGTCGTCCTTACGGGAGCAATTTGCCACGCACTTTTCGCCTGCGTCTGCTGCTGCCGGTCCGTCTGCTGCTGCCGGTACGTCTGCTGATGGTGCTCGTCCGTCTTCTACTGGTCCGTCGACTGCAGGTGTCGGTCTGTCTTCCGTGGGCCATCTTTCTTTCAACCCTGATGCCCCTGTGCTACCGCCTACGGCTGTGACGGCACTCCTGGATCTCATGTCCGCAGAGCAGCTTCGGCGACTTCCGAGCAGTGTCTACGACGCCTTGCCTCCGTACCTTGTGGAGGAGTATATTCGTCGGTCGAATACGGGAACGGACAATTGACCTCCTCCTTCTTAAAATGTTGTATTAAAAAAATTTGGATTATTTGTGAGAGCTTTGAACTAATTGTGCTATAATCGGCTTAGAGCACCGGATATTATGTTACTCTTTAGGATAATTGATATTTATTTTCTATTAATTTGGTTTGGTCTGTGATTCTTGGATAATTGGTGTGCATTAAATTCGTATGTGCATATTTGGTCTATGTGATTCTTGGATAATTGGTGTGCATTATATATTTGGTCTGTGTGATTGTTGGATAATTGGTGTGCATTATATATTGGTTTGGTTTATGCATATATTTGTGAACAGGAAAAGTGCTGCAATTTTTTTTCCCAAAAAACTCAGTTAGCGACGGACTAGTGACCGTTTAGCGACGGATATTCCCAGTTGCCGACGGGTTTTCGACGGATTAGCCGTCGCTATTTGGAGTTTTTAAACTGTTTCCAGGTAGCGACGGATGATCGACGGATTATCCGTCGGCAAGGTTCTGGTGGTATAAACTTCGACGGAATAGCGACGGACTATCCGTCGCCAGGGCGACTGATAATCAGCCGCTAAGCAGTCGCTCTATCTGGCGACCGCTTAGCGACGGACAATCCGTCGACATGGTTCTGGAAATGTATGACATTTTCAGAATCATGGCGACGGACAATCAGTCAGCAATCCGTCGTTGTGGCGACGCGGTCGCGACGGATTAGCGACTACTCTTCCGTCGCCATGGTGCTGGAAATGCCAAGCATTTTCAGAACCTGATCGACGGATAGTCCGTCAGAACACCGTCGCCAATCTGTCGTTAGGTACCGACGAATACCGACGGATTAGCGACGTCATGATACGATCTGATACGCTGTTACGACGGGTTATCGACGGAATTTTACGTCGCTATTGCCTACACATTTCAGTACTTAATAGTTGAAATGGACGAAAGTCCGTCGGAAATGCGGCGCTAATGCTTCGTATTGTGACGTCGACAATCCGTCGCTATTCCGTCATGTGACGACAACTTAGCGACGGAACGTTATTAGCGACGAGCTGATTGCCGACGGATTTTTTTGGCCAAAATCCGTCGGTTATCGGTCGCTAATAGTAATTACCGTCGGTTTAGCGACGGATGTGGCCGTCGCTAAAACGATAAATTTTGGTAGTGTTCTCCGTCCTAAATGTACCATTCTCCGTCCTAAATGTACCATTCGTCGTCAGTGTCATCATCTAGATCGCTAGCGACGGTGGTGTCGTCTACATCGCCTAAAGATCTGGACACACTGTGTCCTTAGGGATTGTGTCCTCCTTGGATATAATTTACACAAAGAAGAGATTTGAGAGAACGAGCTTTTCTCGGCTTCCTAAATGTACCATTCTCCGTCCTAAATGTACCATTCGTCGTCGGTGTCACCATCTAGATCGCTAGCGGCGGTGGTGTCGTCGTCTACATAGCCTACAGACTTGGACACACTGTGTCCTTCCTTTCCGGCCGACACACAATTATTGTTTTATATACGTAGTTGCACAAAATATTAAATTACATGGACGTAAGAGAAAGTAAATATGAGTTAATTTAGGGTGTTCATTGAAAATTTGCATTGAATAATGACCTTCTATAGCAAGTTAACAAGAGGTCAAAAGTCAAAAACAGCATTAAATGATGTTTCCTGCATTATTTCATCTGAATTTAATCTGAACTGTTGGATTAACATCCAATGGTCCAGATTTTGGATGTATCGATTCATCAAAAAGGGTGGATGTATTGTAGAATTTTTCATATATATATATATATATATATATATATATATATATATATATATATATATATATGACTTTTTGTTTATATGGGTTATTTCTAGGGGTGAGCATTATTCGGTTTTGGACCGAAAATCAAACCGAACCGACTAAGAGATTCGGTTCGGTTTAAGAAAAAAATTGGATCGGTTTCGGTTTTGAAAACACTAAATTTTCTTATTCGGTTTTGGGTTTTGATCCAAAATTGAAAACCGAATAAGAAAATTTAGTTTGTGTATATATATATATATATATATATATATATATATATATATATATATATAAACAAAAAAAATGCAAATAAATCGAAAATCGAACCGATTTAATTCGGCTCGGTTTGATTCGGTTATGAACTATTTCGGTTCGGTTTCGGTTTTGCTTATTCGATTTTCGATCCAATTCAATTTTCAGTTATTCGATTCGGTTGGAACCGAATTGATCGCTTGCTCGCCCCTAGTTATTCCACCTCTAATTCATGGTAGTCCACCTCCGCTACGGTTTTCGGTCCCTGCGTGGCGTGCTACTTTTGAAATATGTCTATGTTTTCTCCAAGCAGCATCGTTTTATTTGGGTTGATGAGGACTTTGGTGAAAGATTCTTCACTAACTAGAAGATTCTACTATTTTTCAAAGTGACTGGAAGACTTTCATCTTACTTTGTAAGGGAGGACTTCACAATGGTCAATGGTGCATCTCGGTCTTCTGATGTGCTGTGTTTGCATTTGCTGTTCATCTGCGTGCAAAAATATCTGCGGGTTCGAATCATATTTTTGAATTGTTATTAGGCCTTTGGTTCGCGGAACGAAAGGAAAAGGAAATTAATTTTTTGACACTTCCTTTCCTTTGAAATAATATAATTTTTATTATTTTTTTTTCCGATATTTGGATATGTCAAAGAATTTGGAAATGAAATGAATATTTTAATATGATAAAATGATTCCTTGTTTAGATGAATGGAATTATTTTTTTTCTAATTTTCTTTTCATTGAGAATCATTTTTCTTTCCTCATCAATTTCTTTGACACCTAAACATAGAAAAATAATAATTTTTTTTTTCCAATCTGATGATTCTGCGAACCAAACGTGGTCCAAACATAGAAAAATAATCACTTTCACTTTGCCTTAGAATGAAGTTTTTTCCGGTGGTGAAGTGTCATGAGCTCCTGCTTGTGAGGTGCGGTAACTGCAATTTTTGGGTTGTGTGGTTTTGATCCAATTGTCATATAGAAATAGAGCGTTTTTGGCGATTCGACTTTGCATCCCAATTTTATAATTACTTTAAGACACATCGACTGCTTCATAAGAATATATGTTAATATTTAGTATTTAAAATATATTTTTTGTACTACAAGATATATTTTTGAAGTTGTTTCAATGTACTTTAAAATTGAAAAAATATATTTCAAAAAAATAATTTAAAAAATTAGGATGTCAAAATCAAACAGCAAAATATAAATTTATAAAATTGGAGCTCTAAAATATAGCAGTGGAAGGTTAAAATGTATAGTTAAAGTGTCACTAGAATAATTTAATAGTATGTAGAAGTACGTGTAGAGGCTTTTATGTTATGTTTCTTTTCTTTATTTTTTATTTCCGTCTACTTGCTATAAAGTAGCAAATTCATGAATCTCTTCTTTCGTCCATGAAATTTCGACGATGCAGGAGTGTATGGATGCGGTCATTCCTTCGATGATTGAAAAAAAAAAAAAAAAAGGGAACTGGAATATTAATATGAATGAAGCTTGTTGAATGGATGAAAATTTTGGAATTTGGGTCATGGTGTTTGAATTATTGAGAAGTCTGCGTTGAAGAAGAATATATTGTTTACTAGACTTTTCACTCGCATCTCCCGTGACATCTGACCTACCTAAACAAGTACATCGTAACTTCTTTTTCGCCAACGACATTCATCTGTCCCATTCGTGTCCTCTTAACTCTGAACGTGGTTGACGTCCTCAATGCGAAGAACTTCCCCCTTCCTCTTGCACACCTCCATGGTCGAGAAAGAGGAAAGAAGATGTGTCGGTCCTCGCCACGGCTCTTCCGAGTCCAATAATTCTACGAAAATGCTACGTTGTATGTGGGTTTGGATTGCAGGCTGGCCCGCAAGCCACGTGTCATTCTCTAATTGGATGGGAGGTGACGTGGGTCCTAAAGGTAGCAGGGGCAGTTGGATGGTGACACGCGGCGTGCGGACACGCGCACGATCACCCCCGCGGACAACAAGCATTTTCGATAATTCTATACTTACATGAAAATTTTCGAAATATTTAGTAATAGGGGCTCACATAATAGTTAAAATTAAAATTTAGATATACAAAATGTTTGACATTAGTGTTTGAGTATTAAAATTAATGTTCGTTTGACCTTATATAATATTATGTGAGATACTGTTATTATATAATCCAAAATTTTCATAGAGACTATTGAAGTTTGGTGAAATTAGGTTGAAAGTACAAATTATTAAATGAGAACCAAAATGCCAAAACAAAATATTTTTAAACCTATGCCGAACCACGTACGCTTATACTTGGCTACAATCGAAAGAAACGCCGAAGCATTGGGCGTATTATGTTGTGAACTCATTTGTTCTACTTATTATGCATACAAAACGTCTAATGCTTGGAATTTTTTTTTTTTTTTTTTTTTTAATTAGCGGATGCCCAGCATAGTAAAACACAAATAAAAAAATATAACACAAATAGAAAACATAAAACACAAAATAAATAAATAAAAACTCATGGGTCTATGTCGTTGGATCCACATCATCAAATTATCATCTTTCTGTGCAAACCTTCCATTTCGACGAGGTCTATGTCGTTGGATCCACATCATCAAATTATCATCGTGAGTAATTTTTTGTGAATTTTGTTACACTTTTAAGGAGTGTCACCCGTATAGAGCGTTGTAGGCCCGATGGGTGACGCGATCTAAAAGTATTGTTAAATTATTATTATTTTTGAAATTTTGCATATAAATCTTTATCTTTTCACAATTTAAATATAAGTATATTTTTAATTTGATCGTAGCGATACTGACTCACATCTTTTTGTTTTGGAAAATTATGGTAAAATTTGCTGAAAATAATCTTACAAGGATAATTTGACGCTATGGATCAAACGATGTAGGTCTCGTCGCAATACAAGATCCGCACGGAAATGTGTGAGTCTGAATCGATGCAGTCAAATTGAAAATATACTTATATGCAAATCGTTAAACATAAAGACTTACATTCAAGATATCAAAATATTTTTTTCATAAAACACACAACGATGTAGGTCTCGTCTCAATTTTATAATTATTTTAAGACACATCGACCGCTTCATAAGAATATATGTTAATATTAAGTATTTAAAATATTTTTTTTTGTACTACAAAATATATTTTTGAAGTGGTTTCAATGTACTTTAAAATTGACGAAATATGATGTCAAAATCAAACAGTAAAAAATAAATTTATAAAATTGGAGCTCTAAAATTCATGAATCTCTTCTTTCGTCCATGAAATTTCGACGATGCAGGAGTGTATGGATGCGGTCATTCCTTCGATGATTGAAAAAAAAAAAAGGAACTGGAATATTAATATGAATGAAGCTTGTTGAATGGATGAAAATTTTGGAATTCGGGTCATGGTGTTTGAATTATTGAGAAGTCTGCGTTGAAGAAGAATATATTGTTTACTAGACTTTTCACTCGCATCTCCAGTGACATCTGACCTACCTAAACAAGTACATCGCAACTTTTTCTTCGCCAACGACATTCATTTGTTCCATTCGTGTCCTCTTAACTCTGTACGTGGTTGATGTCCTCAATGCGAAGAACTTTCCCCTTCCTCTTGCACACCTCCATGGTCGAGAAAGAGGAAAGAAGATGTCTCGATCCTTGCCACGGCTCTTCCGAGCCCAATAATTCTACGGAAATGCTACGTTGTATGTGGGTTTGTACTACGGTCCTGGCCCGCAAGTCACGTGTCATTCTCTAATTGGATGGAAGGTGACGTGGGTCCTGAAGGCAGCAGGAAACAGTTGGATGGTGACACACGGCGTGCGGACACGCGCGCGATCACCTCGCGGGCAACAAGCATTTTCGATAATTCTATACTTAAATGAAAATTTTCGGAATATTTAGTAATATGGGCTCACATAATAGTTAAAATTAAAATTTAGATATACAAAATGTTCGATATTAGTGTTTGAGTATTAAAATTGATGTTCATTTGACCCTTATATAATATTATGTGAGATATTGTTATTATATAATCCAAAATTTTCATAGAGACTATTGAAGTTTGGTGAAATTAGATTAAAAGTACAAATTATTAAATGAGAATTAAAAAGCCAAAAATAATATTTTTAAACCTATGTCGAATAAAACAATCGAAAGAAACACCAAAGCATTGGGCGTATTATGTTGTGAACTCATTTGTTCAACTTATTATGTATACAAAACGTCTAATACTTGGATTTTTTTTATTTTTTTTTTTAATTTTTTAATTAGCTGATGGAATATCCAAACAAACCTCCAAGCATAGTAAAACACAAATGAAAAAATATAACACAAATAGAAAACATAAAACACAAAATAAATAAATAAAAACTCATGGGTGGGTTAGTCGTTTAAATTTTTTGTTGTTGAAATTTTGCATATAAATCTTTATCTTTTCATAATTTAAATATAAGTATATTTTTAATTTGACCGTAGCGGTAGTGACTCACATCTTTTTGTTTTGAAAAATTATGGTAAAATTTGCTGAAAATAATCTCACAAGGATAATTTGTTGCCATGGATCAAACGATGTAGGTTTCGTCGCGATACAAGATCCGCACGAAAAGGTGTGAGTCTGTATGGATGCAGTCAAATTAAAAATATACTTATATGCAAATCATTAAAAGAAAAAGACTTATATGCAAGATATCAAAATATATTTTTCATAAAATATATTTTTCACTCGCATCTCCAGTGACATCAAATCTACCGAAACAAGTACATCGCAACTTCTTCTTTCTCGCCAACGACATTCATTTGTCCCATTCGTGTCCTCTTAACTCTGAACGTGGTTGACGTCCTCAATGCGAAGAACTTCCCCCTTCCTCTTGCACACCTCCATGGTCGAGAAAGAGGAAAGAAGATGTGTCGGTCCTCGCCACGGCTCTTTCGAGCCCAATAATTCTATGAAAATGCTACGTTGTATGTGGTTTTGGACTGCGATCATGGACCACAAGCCACGTGTCATTCTCTAATTGGATGGGAGGTGACATGGGTCCTGAAGGCAACAGGGGGCAGTTGGATGGTGATACGCGGCGTGCGGACACGCGCACGATCTCCCCTGCGGGCAACAAGCATTTTCGATAATTCTATACTTAAATGAAAATTTTCAGAAAATTTAGTAATAGGGGCTCACATAATAGTTAAAATTAAAATTTAGATATACAAAATGTCCGATATTAGTGTTTGAGTACTAAAATTGATGTTCATTTGACCCTTATATAATATTATGTGAGATATTGTTATTATATAATCCAAAATTTTCATAGAGACTATTGAAGTTTGGTGAAATTAGGTTACAAGTACAAATTATTAAATAAGAACTAAAAAGTCAAAAATAATACTTTTAAACCTATATCGAACCATTGCACGCTTCTAATTGGCTAGCAAATAAAACAATCGAAAGAAACGCCAAAGCATTGGGCGTATTATGTTGTGAACTCATTTGTTCAACTTATTATGTATAAAAAACGTCTAATACTTGAATTTTTTAATTTTTTCTAATTTTTTAATTAGCTGATGGAATATCCAAACAAACCTCCAAGCATAGTAAAACACAAATGAAAAAATATAACACAAATAGAAAACATAAAACACAAAATAAATAAATAAAAACTCATGTGTGGGTTAGTCGTTTAATTTTTATTTTTATTTTGAAATTTTGCATATAAATCTTTATCTTTTCGTAATTTAAATATAAGTATATTTTTAATTTGACCGTAGCGGTAGTGACTCACATCTTTTTGTTTTGAAAAATTATGGTAAAATTTGTTGAAAATAATCTCACAAGGATAGTTTGATGCCATGGATCAAACGATGTAGGTTTCGTCGCGATACAAGATCCGCACGGAAAGGTGTGAGTCTTTATGGATGCAGTCAAATTAAAAATATACTTATATGCAAATCATTAAAAGAAAAAGATTTATATGCAAGGTATCAAAATATATTTTTCATAAAATATATTTTTCACTCGCACCTCCATTGACATCTAACCTACCGAAACAAGTACATCGCAACTTCTTCTTCCTCGCCAACGACATTCATCTGTCCCATTCGTGTCCTCTTAACTCTGGATGTGGTTGACGTCCTCAATGCGAAGAAAAACTTCCCCCTTCCTCTTGCACACCTCCATGGTCGAGAAAGAGGAAAGAAGATGTGACGGTCCTCGCCACGGCTCTTTCGAGACCAATAATTATATGCTCAAAAGAAATTTTTTGGAATATTTAGTAACAGAAACTCACATAATAGTTAGAGTTAGAATTTGATTATACAAAATATTCGAAATTGGTGTTTGGATTTTAAAATTCTGTTCATTTGGATACATGAACAGTAAAATTAAAACCAAACACTAATGTTTGGATATTTTGGAAATTCAATGCTTAATATAACTATTATGTGAAAAACGAAGAAAAAGAAGAGAGGATGTTTTCTAAACAAATGTCTAACCATTATACGTTTCGCGGTAGGTAGCAAATAAAACAAACAGCTTAACATATAAAACACATAATCAATGGACACGCCGAAGCATTGGACGTATTATGTTGTGAACTCATTGGTTGGACGTATTATGTATACAAAACGTCTAATACTTGGACCTTTCTTCACATATTTTTTTTTAGATTTTTTAATTAACGGATGAAATAATCCAAACAAACGTCCAAGCATAGTAAAACACAGAAGAAAAAAAAATAACACAAACAAAAAACATAAAACACACATTAAAAAAAAACTCATAGGCGTGTAGAGCTGTCAAGTGGGCCGTGTCGGACCCAAACAGGGCCTCTTGGCCCATGAATTATAGCGGGCCGTGACGGACTATGGGTGGAAAATCTAAGTCCGACCCGACACGTGACCTACGACATGGTGAGATTCGGGTCGGATCGGGTCGGGTCGGACCAGACCTTACCGGACCGGGTCTTGATTGGCAGTGCATCTCCCAAGTAGAGCTGTCAAGTGGCCGGGCCGGATCTCGAGCTTCAGGCCGTAAACTAAAGGGTTTACACATATGCCTATTTGAAACGAAAAACTTGAGTGAGCTACTCTCTGTGTATCATTCATATAACTTCAAGGAATGAAAATGGCGATCCATCCCAATTACTGGGAGTTCTAAGAGTTCTGTTTTTAGTTCTATATTTGAAGCGATTGTAACTATAATTATTGTTAATCATGAACTCCATTACTGGGAGTTTGCCCTTAGGCCTCGTTTGGTTCGCGGAATGGAAGGAAAAGGAAATCAATTCCTTGTCATTTCCTTTTCTTTGGGAAACTTTAATTCCTATTGATTTTTCTTTCCGATGTTTGGCAATGCCAAGAAATTTGGAAAGGAAAGTGAATACTTCAATGTGGGAAAGTGATTCCTTCCTTGGATGGATGGAATCACTTTCTCCCCTAATTTTTCTTCCATTGGGAATCACTTTTTTTCCTCCTCAATTCCTTGGACGCACATAGGAAAGTAATAACTTTCCTTTTCCAAAGGATGGAATCACTTTCCTCCCTAATTTTCCTTCTATTGGTAATCACTTGCCTTTCCCCTCAATTTCTTGGGCGCCCAAACATAGAAAAGTAATCACTTTCCTTTCCCAACCGGGAGATTCCGCCAACCAAACGAGGCCTTACGGTTACTAAACAATGTAAGTCAAAAACCCAGGAAGGCAAAACATGATGCTAGCAAAATGATGTGATCTCTATATACTATGTTGCGACTTGCTGAATTAATGATGTATTTGTGCATTGTAAGAGTATGTATCAGCTATGACACAATCTAAAAGATCTTGTGGGTTTCCACAAATATGAAAGATGTCATACAATCCATTTCATTTCAAAAAGATCTTGTGGGTTAATTGGATGGAAACTTAAATTTCAGCCTCAATGGGATCTTATTATGGCAGCATCCGTATGGGTGGGCCGGGCTTGTTACAAATCTCCCATAAAAACTATTTCATTCTTATCAATTTGGGTGGACCAGATCGAGTCGAGCTTCGGGCCGAGCCGGGCCGGACCTATATTATGGGCCGATATACGTGGTCCGACAAGATCCAATATACGGGACTGGGCCGGTCCGGGCCCATGATTAATTAGGTCGGACCGGCACATGGGACAATTTTTCAGGTCGGGAGCTCATGTCGCATTTGACATGTCTATGGGTGGGTTAGTCGTATTACCTTTTTTTAAATTTTTTTTTTACATATAAATCTTTATCTTTTCATAATTTAAATATAAGTATATTTTAAATTTAACCGCAAAAATTTGCTGAAAATAATCTCACAAGGATAATTTGACGCTATGGATCAAACGATGTAGGTCTCGTCGCGATACAAAATTCGTACGGAAAGGTATGAGTCTGTATTGATGCAGTCAAATTGAAAATATAGTTATATGCAAATCATTAAAAGATAAATACTTATATGCAATATATCAAAATCTTTTTTCATAAAACACGACTTTTATAATTCGATCGCATTGATACAGACTCACATATTTCTATGCAGATCTTGCATTGCGGCGAGGTCTATGTCGTTGAATCTGCAACATCAAATTATCACCGTGAGGATATTTTTTTGTGAATTTTGTAACATTTTTTAGGAGTGTCATGTGTACAGAGTGTGTCATTTGTAGGCCCCATGACCGTATGTAAAATTATTATAAAACTTGCTGAAAATATAAAGGAGGGAAAAGTGAAGACTTGTATTAATTAACAATTATACACACATATGAATGTATTATTTAAAAAAAATTTATGAAGTCAAATGGTAAATAAGTGTTTTTAATTGAGGGTATAATTGGTAAACTCTATATTTTTCACTTTCTTTCCTTCCACTTTTTCTTCCATACCAAACAAAGAAAAATGCATCTCTTATCTTTTCAATCCTTGCTACCAAACACAATGGAAGAAATGATATTTCATTTCCATAAGGAAGAAAAATGTATCCTACTCTTTTTTCTTCCTTCCACTTTTTCCATCATTCCTACCAAACACAGCCTTAGGTTACGAGTGAAAAGTAATCCCTCCACTTTTTCTTCCTTTCTATTTTTCTTCTATACCAAACAAGAGAAAATGAGTCTTTCGCTTCACTTTTTCCTCCTCTATTTTCCTTCCTTCCACTTTTTCCTTCTACAAAACACACCCTTCGTGATGATGCAATGTTCCAGTTCCTCGCGCAGATGCCTTTCCAATATGGCAAGGCCGATCAAGACTTGATCATCGAGAGCCAACAGTGGGAGGTTGCTGCTGTTGGGGTTATTGTGCACACTTCCTTCAGCAGAGTGTTTTTTTTTTTTTTTTTTTGGAATTTTTGACTTTCATCCCACTTGTTAATATAAATTTGTACTTACATCACAATTTTTAATTTTATTGGACTTACATCCCACATTTTGTTACGAAAAATTTTTATTTTGTCACGAAAAATATTTGTTTTGTCACGAAAAATACTTTTAGTGACGAAAAGTGGAATGTAAATCTAAAAAAAATTTAAAAGTGGGATGTAAGTGTAAATTTATATTAACAAGTGGGATGAAAGTCAAAAAAATCCCTTTTTTTTTCCGGTAACAATTTATTAGTCTCTTTATAGCATGTGTATACTATCCAAACGTGTTTACAACCCATAAACAGGAGCCATACAACAGCATTTACAAAGTTTCAGCCACAATTCAAGTAGTTGCATGCAACATCAACTTTGATGCAACAAGTAGAATTTTGGTCGAACTCGAGTGACCCTTGTGGTTACCGAGGAGAGGCATAAGATCTTGCCTTGGTGACGGAAGATCGGAGGAGGCGCATTATTTCTTCTATTTATAAATGGTGGAAGTTGGAAGACGGTGTGCCCAAAAAGCATGCAATGCAGCGTGCACAAAGTCCCGAACGTTACATTGGCCGGGTGCTATAATATGTAGATGGAACTTGCATTTATAATTAAAAAAAGGTAAATGTTAAGGTAAATTATTAAGGGACAACACATTTTTGACATTTCTATGACTGCCAAAATTCGGGTAATCCTTTAGGCAATCCTTCAATGCATATCCGCCAAAATTTTGACAGTCCATATAAAATCAGGACTCTAAAATTTTAGCAATCATAAAATAGCAAGGAATGTAAATTTTTTTGGCAGTCATGATATGCACATGACTGCTAAAAATGCGTTGCCTATAGTAATTTTTGTAGCGTCAGTAACATTTGCCACAACAAAATACGATATTAAGGGACATAAATTTGTAGAAAAAGTTCTCAGGGAACTCAAATTGTTTTTACCATACATTTGAATCAGATAAGAATTGTAAAAAAAACTCAATTCTTTTATCATACAATTGATTTCGCACAGGCTTGTACACCTCTTTCTTAAGACTTAACCATGACTCCTGGGGTCGACAACCTGATGCACCTTCCTGGAGTCGGCACTGGTATATTGGCCCACAACTCGAGCATGAGGGATCGAGGGATCCCCATTGGCAAGCGCATCGACGTTCTCCAGCAAATATTTCCTTGGGAGTCTACCCACAACGTTCCCCTCTTCATTCCCCTTGGCGTCCAAGAAGGCGAAATGTGGGATGCCCTCCACGCCAAACTCGTCCAGCTCCTGCTCCCACTTCGTGTTATCGACGTTCAACATAACGAAATTCACTCGATTCCTGCAATGGTAATAATAGTTGTCAACATCTCCCACAAGAATGGGAATGAAAAAGCTCCCGGTGCAAATTTGAAAGGTAAATTCTAAAGGCACTCCACTTTTACTCCAAGGCAGTCCATTAGGACTGCCAACAAAGTTGGCAGTCTATCTTAATATTCAAATTCTTTAGAACTGTCAACCTATTTTAAGTCCTAGGACTGGACTGCCCTGGAGTAAAATGTGGAGTGCCTTTATAATTTACCTTTTGAAACCAGACCTTTTGAAACCAGATGTCAGTTATCATCAGAACTTAAATTTTTCAGTGTAGAGGTTACATGGTTAGCTGCTTCGACTCTCTGACATGTTCTTAAAGAGCATGTAATCCGCACTTACAAGAGTTCCTTCGGACTGTTTGAACAGGATTTATTAAGCTAATACTAGCTCTCCAGTGAAAATCAGATATCTAACCTCATCGTTCTCAAGAACAGTGTAAACACTAGTTAATGTCAATGGAATCGTGCAAGTGTAAATTCAATCATTTACACTACTTTTCTAGTTTGTAGTCTGATTGTTAGATAGAGATGAAATGCAGAAATTACTTGTATTGCTGCTCAACTTTGTATACATCTGGCGCTAGTTCCCGACACACTTCACACCAGTCTGCATAAAACTCAACAACAGTAGGCAGTCCATTTGAAAGAGCCTGCAAGTGACAAGAGAACAGAAGTACTGTTACAAATGGATGGCATTGTCCGCCACAAAATCCAATCGACATCGTAACACTATCATTCTTCTGGTACAGGGGTGTATCCTCTAGTTAACAGCTGGTCAACCAGGTCATGTTTCTGAAAAGTAGTCCTCTACCTACTTATAATTTCAGTTTTTTGTAATACTAGTCTCTAAGCATAAAACATTGCCGGAGGATACATTAAATGAAAAGTCAAATATACAGATATCTGTCAACCGGGCTTTTCAGATCATATATCTGGGCAAACATCATACCATAAACCAAGCTGATGCATCATGTACAAGAGTGGATGAAGATGTAAGATAAAACATATCTGGAGATAAGAAGTTTCTTATGGAAGGTACGGAGGAGAAGTGTTTATGGTCACAGCAATTAGAAAGCAAATCAGATTCGACATCTCAGAGAGAGTTGTATAAAGACAGTATATCTAATGGATGCATGGTCTCAAAATAACTAGGTTTGAAATGTTCGACTTAGTAGTTTTAAATCATGCGGACCACGTATGGTGATTGTTGATATATTTAGTATGAGAATATGTTATATTTAGTATGGGAATATCCTGGAATATGTTATATTTTTAGTATAGGAATATCCTGAGGACATATTTGGGATGCCAGAATATGCCACATGATATTCCATTGGATATTCTATCATGTAAAGGCTATATAAAGCCTATGAGCTTATCAATGAAATTAATCAATCAATCTCAACATGGTATCAGAGCCACCTTTCCACAAACTCTAACCCTAGCCGCCACCAAACTCTAATCTAACCTTTCCCCCTCTCCCTCCCCGCTGTCGCTGCCGCTGCCGCTCCCGCTGCTGCTGTCGCTGCAGCTACTGCTGCCGCTGCTGCTGCCGTGGCTGCTGCTGTGCGCGCCACCCCCCTCTCCCTGCACGTAGGAGAGGACGACGAGGACGAAGAATACGCCGATGTCTAAATCTGATGAAATCAGACATGTTCGGATTTAGGAGAGGACGACGAGAACGAGCGTGAGTCGTGGAGCAAGCGTGACGTGATCGGAGAAGAAACATCGATGGAGGCGATCCTCAAGAAGCTGGATGCTACAGATGTTGCGACGTTGATGAAGTTGATGAAGATGTCGGCGGTGAGAGCACGACACGAACGTCGCCAAAGTTGGAACTTCCCTCCATCGATCTGAAGCTGGACGGACCAGCCACCTATCTGAGTTGGTAATTTACATCTGGCTTCTCAATTCCTTAGTCCAGTCTATTGCCTCCACAGTAGATGGCATTGAGATGGTGAAAGACGTGTGGGAGAAGTTGAGGAGAACCTATGATGGTGTGGGGAACAACTTACGGATCTTCCAGATAAAAGGAGAGATCGACGACATCGTACAGGAAGAGAAGACGGTGCAGGAGTACGCCACAGAGTTGGAGCGTCTCTGGCAGGATTATGATCACTCCTCAAAACGGGCAAGCTGCGGAGACCCAAAGTACAAGAAGAGACATGTGTGTCTGCAGGAGAGAACGATGAAATTCCTCAAAGGGCTGACTACAGCATTCGCACAGAGGACAGCCTTATCCTCGCCCAACCAGAGATTCCTAGTCTCGAGGAGGCTATCTCAGCCATGATCCAGGAGGAGACGCGCATCAGACTACAGACGGGGACAGATGGTCCCCGCGAAGCAAAGTCAGCACTCGCGGTTACTAGCTCGGGCGACACAGGATCCAAGGGAGAGCTCTGGCAACACAATCGGCAGTGCTACAACTGCGGGGAGATGGACCATCATCGGTATGCTTGTACCAAACCACCTAAGGAGGGAGACTCGGGTGGTGGACGAGGACGAGGATATATTGGACGTGGTCGTGGTCGAGGGGGTCGACGAAGCGGCCGAGGAGTGTATCGGGCAAACATGCTAGTAGCAGAAGGGAATGGAGGAGCTGCTGGCACCTTTATTGAGGAGGATCAGGTACTGCTGGACATGCTGGAGAGAAATCAGAGAGCGCAGCCGAGGGAGACAGGAGGAGTGGAACAGAGGAGGCATCCACCCCATTCTTCGTTGGAGGCAGTGCCGCTATGTATGCCCACCCATCAGAAGGTATTGACGAGTCACTTGCTCTTGTATCTATGTCTTCTCTTAAAACGTCAGACTAGATTATCGACTCAGGAGTATCTCGGCATGTGACCGGAAATGCTAGTGAGTTTTCTTCATATACTCACCTAGCATCAGCAGACACCATTCAGACTGCAGACGACACTTTCCAGCCAGTGGTCGGTAAGGGTACTGTTAATTGTACAGGTTCATTAAGATTATCCAATATTTTACATGCTCCATCATTTTCAGTCAGTCTTCTGTCTATTAGTTCTATAATTCTTCAACTTAAATGCATTGTTTCTTTTGATATTCCTAAGGTGATCTTCCAGGAGAAAGGGACGGAACGAAGACTTGGGACTGGCACTTGGCATGAGGGACTGTGGTACCTAGATCGAGAAGGACTGGACTCAGCATTGGTATCTATGGCAGAGAAGGCTGGAATGGAGAGCTGCAGCAGAGGACTGAAGATACTTTGATACTTCATCATATGAGGATGGAGCATTCTTCGTTTGATACTCTAAGTTATATCTAGAGATTTATGCAAAAATTAGTATGTGATGCATGCGAGTTAGGAAAACTTACTAGAAGCTCATATGTTGGTACTGGTCATAAGAGCTCTTTTGCTTTTGAGGTAGTACATTCTGATGTTTGGGTCCATGTGCTACTAACACTATGAATGGGTATAAGTACTTTGTTTTCTTTATTGATTGTGCATCTCGTGTCACCTGGCTATATCTGATTAAAATAAGAGTGATGTATCTGCTTATTTTCGAAATTTTCATAAGCATGTCCAGACTCAGTACAATGCAGTGGTGAAGGTACTGAGGTCTGACAATGGAACGGAGTATACTAACAAGACGCTTGCAGAGTACTTGTCAGCACACGGAATACAGCATCAGACCACTTGTGCATACACACCAGCACAAAATGGAGTAGCAGAAAGAAAAAACCGACACCTTCTGGAGACCGCAACAAGTATGATGATCGACATGAATGTCCCACAAAATCTATGGGGGCATGCAGTGTTGACAGCAGCTCAACTTATCAACATGATGCCTTCAAAAATCTTGGGATGGAAGTCCCCATATGAAGTATTGCGAGGCAATAATAGTGGAATACTTCCACTGAAGGTATTCGGATGTGTGTGTTTTGTGAAAGACAACAGACCATCAGTTGGAAAACTTGACCCTAGAGCGGTCAAGTGCATCTTTGTGGGCTACTCAACAACTCAAAAAGGGTATGTGTGCTGGAGTCCAGTAGAGAAGAAGAAGTTTGTTAGTATGGATGTTCACTATAGGTATGGAAATATCCACCACCATTACTGCGAGTAGTCCTTCGTTTAGTATGCGAATATGTTATATTTAGTATGGAAATATCCTAGAAAATGTTATATTTAGTATAGAAATATCCAGAGGACATATTTGGGATGCTAGAATATGCCACAGGATATTCTATCATGTAAATGCTATGTAAAGCCTATGAGATTATCAGTAAAATTAATCAATCAATCTCAACAGTGATAGAATTTATGGATCTTGCAGCGAGAAGTGGAAAGAGTCATCTTGGGAAAGCGTAATAGCAGTAGCACAGGAAAATATTTGGACTTTCAGATCTACTGGTATATATTCGAGGTGTTGGGTGGGCCGGTCTGGGCCGACCCGGGCCCAGGTCAAACCGGGTTTGACCGGGCCCGGTCAGGGCCAGGCTCAGACCGTGAGCGACAGCGGGCCGGACCGGGCTAACCCGGAGGGGGCATAGCTGGACCCAGCCCGGACCCGAGGCCCGGTTTGGTCGGACCGGGCCTGGGCCGGGCTGGTTCAGCGGTGGACCGGTCGGCCCGGTTCGGGTTAGGAAAACCCAAAAAAACTGCTTTGCTTTCTTTAAAAAAAAATTTTGAATGACCAAATAAAATTTGAATGACCAAGTAAAATAATATATAAACTGCGATAAATGACTAATACATAAACTGCGATTAATGACTAATAAAACATTACAAAGACTCGTACAAGATTACTAGTACATAAACTGCGATTAATGACTAATACAAGATTTCTAGATGTTGATACATGATTTTAAATGTCTGCGTAGCTTCCCTATACCATGGCTATAGTCCCATTTTATTCATTTTCTACAATGCAAACATTCAACAAGAACTTTAGTGGTGTATCTTCTTTCGGTATCGCCACTTGCACGACGCTCATCATAAACTCCGCTAAAATAATGCCAAATTTTCGAATCATCTAGCGGTGCCGGTCGAGGTTGCGGTGCCGGTTGCAGGTCTCTTCACACGAGTTTGCTTGTAAAAATTGTAAGAGGAAGAAATTGTGGTGTGATTAAGTTTGAAGACTTATGACCTATTTATAGATTTTTTTGGTGCAAAATGACGTATTTTACCCCCAAAAAGAGTTGTTGTAAGGGTATTTTTGGTCATTTCCGAAAAAATGACCAAAATACCCTTCCAACGGTCTAAAAACAGCAAGTAAAATAGGGATAAAATGGTCATTTGGCATCACAAACCCCAAAAAAAAAAAAAAAAGGGGCCGAACCGGACCTAGACTGGGCCGGTCCGGGTCGGCCCGGTCGGGCTTGGGGGGTTTGCCCGGCCCGGACCCGCGTTCAAACCGGGCCGGGCCGTTCCGGGCTAGTGGGTCGGGGAGAGAGGACTGGCCCGCACGTATGTGGGAGCGGTTCATGGCCGGTCCGGGTCGTTAACCGGGCTCGGGCGGGCTCGAGCCGGGGACCGGGCCATCCGGCCCACACAACACCTTGAGTCTAGATGGCCTGTTTGCAGCAAAAGCTAGAGATACACAGAGTACTCCGGTTGACAGTGATCTTAGTGACGGACTATTATGTGAAACATCTGCATGCTATATTCAACAGACCACAATACAGGATTTCTAATAATTTGAGCTATTGCCAACCGGGAAGAATTTGGCTAGAACATGAAACCATTCAAGCATCTTGGAAATAGTTCAATGTATGACAGGAATGCTCTTCAGTATCACGCCTGCTATCAAGCTGTAAATTTTCCTCATTAACAGCATGCTCCAGAAAAATTTAAACCTCAAATACAAAAAGGTAAATAGAGAAGAACAGGATATCTGAGCGGGTGTTCCTGTCAAACATATGCATATGATATACAGAGACCTTAGATTGGTTATTGTGATGGAGTATTAATTGCGCTTCCATTTCTCCATTGTCAAACAGAAAAGTGAAGTATGTAAGTTCAACAACAAATTTACTACAGTTTTCCGGAGGACATTGATAGTACATCATGTAAGAATCAATGAAAAGTCATACCATGAGCTCAAACTTTGATACTACCTAAAATTTCAGTTCGCCCACTCACAAGGAGGGAATATATTGAGATAATCTCAGTTCTCATCGCAACTATATCTTTATTGAATTCTGTATGTTTTCAAAATTTCAAGTACATGACCGAGATTCTTTACTAACAAGAGCAACCTCAATCATAAATTGCGTATTCTAAAGCCATTTAAGACAATACAGATTTTTTTTTAAATTTCAGTGCGCTAAATTCCTTAATTACACATTTCTCCCCTGAATTTCCTCTAGTATTACCATATAGCCACCTAATTCAGATAGACAGAGAGAAGATGAGGCATGAAGTCAGAGGTAGTGCATTCTAAAGAGGATATAGCATATGATCTGTTTTATTGAATGTTGCAACAAAAGAGCTGCTTGAATACCCTAAACAAGATGGCTCCTTAGGATATTTGGCAATGACGCACCAACTTCTCTGTGCTTTTGTTAGGAAATCTCAGCACTCGTGTGACCACCAAGACCAGCACCTTCTCGTCAATGCTAATTATTTTAACTTACAAACTCGTATCTAATCCTTCAATTGGAATTTTAGATTATTTGGCAACAGCACACCAAGATTTGTTGAGAAAATACTTATGAAGACAAGAAAAAGAGCCATTTTACAGTTCTTGGCACCCCACTTATGCAAGGATGATAATGTTAGCACCATAGAAGAGAGTAATTTTATAATGAAGAAATATGCAGTGGGCCAATGAAGAAAAGATCAATATTTTTATGACTTATCGATACTTCCATAGATTATTGAACGGGTTTCTGAAACATAGTCATCAACGTGTCTTGAAATCATGACATGCAAAAGGAGTTGTAGCAATGTGAATATCTTAACTGATGCAGAAGGATGGACATGTACTGGATCATGGATGAGCAATTTAGAACACCAGCCTAGGTTAGCTTTGGCAATACAGGCATGAATTTGTGACATTTTGAATATTTAAAGATTCAAACCCTAATATTCTTAGAGTAAGAGCTTACTCTAAATTCTCATATTAATACTTTTAACTCCGCCCCTGTCTCTGATATAATCATCTTTAACATATTGTCATGCCACAATGCAGTACTAAGCATATTACTCCAAAATCTCTTGCTGCACATTGACATAGGTAAACATCAATTTACCAGTATAGCTCCCACATATATCCTGTTCAAACCCCAGGGTGGGTGGAATTTTTTTTGGTGGGTGGTGGTGGGGTTGGGGGTGGGGGGTCGGTGGGTGGGTGTTGGGAGTTAAACTTTTCCGAATTTGGTATTCCTACTACAACTGAAAAATATCAGAGGATGCCTAAAAAGGGTTTCTGGTGATGCGGTGATATGAAATGAAACAGTTAAACAACTACATAATACACAGAGCAATACAAATGACCATGAAGTGAAACGGCTAAACAACTACATAATACACGGGGCAATACAAATGACCATGTAATACAATGACAAAAAGACACGCAATTATGTTTGGCCACAGAAAACTAACCTCTTCATATGGCATGGCAACAGCGGATAGATCTTGCAAGGAAACACCGAAGTCAAGTTTTCTTGATAAGAATAATCCAACTGCAGCAAAACTAGTACCCAATGCAATTCGTCTATTAATATCTTTGTTTGGAAGGATGTTAGCTTCAGGAATTTCCGCAACAGAGCCATCTTTATTGTCAACCTCGACTGTATCAGGCTGAAGAATAGTATTGTCCTGCAACGCCAAAACACATGCAATCAAGCAACTCGTCTTAAGTGCAAGTTAACCGGACAAGGATGCCATTAATTCAAACGAAGATAAACCCAAGTTATGTTTACAAAGTGGAGACAAATTTAGGAATCTATGATTGGGGACATGTCATGGAAGTAGATGTAGTAGGAAGAATTTGGAAAGAGAAGAAGAAGTACATCCCATGTTACTTTGGTTGCTGATGGAATTAAGATTAGACACTAATGAGCCTATAAAGTAGGCTAGAAAGTTAAGATAATGGAAGATCATTAAAAACCCTTCTTCCCTTTCTTCCTCTTTTTACTTGACTCAAATTTAGGCTGAAGTTTGTCTTCGACATAGCTGCACCAAGGATATTAGGAAGACAAGACTTCTCCTTTATTGCAACAAACAATGGAAGAGGCAGAAGAGGTGCTTCTGCCTCTTTCGGCTCTACTTTACGTTGATAAGCAGCCTCTTAACTCTTTAAACAATAAAGGCAACACCATAGCTGTAGTAACCAAGATAAAACATCATCACACAACGATAATACAAAATATAAAATAGGAGTAGCATTATATACTCGTAAATGGACCTTCACTAGCACTCCCTTTGCTATTCATAATTTGCAGTATCGGCCGATACCGATACCGATACGATATGGTTGATACCGATACAGTTTGACATGTCCCGATCCGATACCGACCGATATCGATACTGACCGATACCGATGTTGGGTATCTCTTTTTCGATCAATTCGATAGAGAAAATAGAACGAAAATGACCAATAAAAAACGGTGTAAAATAATAGTAAGATTGTAAAAGCATGTAAATGAAGAAAACTTATTTATTACAGACAAACCAATTAGCAAGGGGTGACTATTATTTCTTTAATTTCAAAACTATTAAAAACAACACAAAAAATACTTCAATGTCTAAATAAATAAAATATTTATTCCAAAATTTTAATAATTATTTCTTTCCAATACAAAAAAATCTGATACTCATATCCGAAACCGCCGATACCTTCGATCCCGATACTCATAGGAAGGGTCTGATACCGATACTACGAACCTTGTTGATATTACAGCATGGTACAACCCCCAATTCATAATATTATTTCCTATATATATATATATATATATATATATATATAATTTAATAATTATGTATTCCATATATATATAATAATTATTAAATTTTGGATATATATATATATATATATATATATATATATATATATATATATATATATATATATATATATATATATATGGAATAAATAATTATTAAATTTTGGATATATATATATATTTTTTTTTTAAATTTTGGATATATATATATATATATATATTACGAAATAATGCTAGTGAAGATTGCACCACTAATTGTAGGGCCTAGGGAGGTTCGAGATGTATTCCGAATGGCCCACGCTCCCACTTATGTAGGATCGGCCCACGCTCCCACTTATGTAGGATCGGCCCATGCTCCCACTTATGTAGGATCACGAGGAAACATTTTCACTAGTACATGACACTTTTCACACAAGATGACTTATATAGACATTTTTAGTATTTTATTGATTTCATAATGCTTAAGAAGATGAAGTTATCTGCTATTTATTGTAAGCTATGCCTTTGAAAACAAATTTTTTATATGGTACTCCATTAAACAGATCCATTTAGTTGAAAAGCATTTTATCCTTTCTAGCAGGAAAATATTAGAAAACAGTTATGTTGCATGTATACAGCAAAATGGTGTTTCTACCTGTATCCCCCGTATATGTGTCCCTATTCGTGCAATAGATGACTACTTATTATAGCTATTTAGATATATCCGTGTATCCCATATACATAGGAAAACCGGCAATGCATGTTTAATTGTGCCAGATCTCTTAGCATCTTCAGTTGATTAAGCATGCCTCAGATCCTGTAACATTCTACGAATAGCATGACTAGCATCGCGTTCTTGACGGCTCCAAAAACCATGGAGGAACGAAGCATGTGCAGGAAACACTCAAAAAGTTAAATGAGGTCTGTATGTGTTAGGGGATATCGTGAATCGTGCCCAAATTCTAAGTTGGTTTGACTAACTGCGTGAGGTATTAGGATTAGGAATCCTAGTTCTTATTCCCTATCTTTGGGGTATAGGATTAGGAATATTTGTTTCCTTATTCTATGTGTGGGAAACTATAAATAGCTCCCAGGTAATCTGTAGAGGACAATCTCCATACGTACTCTTCTCTACAATAGTAAATTATTTACTTTAAATCTCTTGTTTTTGCAATTGATCGATTTTATTCTTGTGTGCGTCTAGTGGCGGATCCAGCCATGGGCTGGGGTGGGCTCTATCCCACCCTTAAAAAAAGATTCATGTTTTTTTTTGTTTTTTCATTGAGTTAGTCCACACCTAGCCCACCCCAGCTTGAATTTTTGGTTCCGCCCTTGTCTGCGTCCCGTCTGCTTGTTACTTGATCTATACATAACAGTATGGAGTATATTTATTTGACATTGATAGAGCTTAAGGAATTGGTGTCAGAATTACCCAGTACTTGAATCTATTGCTTGTCTTGATGGATCTTGTAGTTAACATCTCTTTATGATGTTCGATCTTCCAACTTGATTCGGCCCTTAATGACAAAGATAAATCATTTGTCCTCTCTCTATTGATGGGGATGCAGAAGAGAAAAGAGAAAACTCTCTCTTTTGTGGATGTATAAGTTGGTGACCATAACCCCTAATGAATATATTTTTTAGAAATGGTAATTGTGTCGAACGCTCTCACCGAAAATCGATCTCCTAACCACTCGGGCCGCATATGCCTCACCACAACCATTAGGCTAGGGGTCATTGGCCCCTAATGAATATATATATATATATATATATATATATATATATATATATATATTAGATTTTAGATATTTCCAATTTGGTCTCTCATCAAATTAGATTTATCTTCGATATTTACACATTATTTTCATGACAATTATACCGTTAAGCCTATTTTCAATTTAGATCACTTTAATTTGGCTTAATTATTTAGATAGCACAACACAATTAATTTTATATGTGTGACCCCTAATTATTGGATAACTCCAACAATCTTCCACTGGACCACATATATAACCTTACAAATTTGTTAACTTTATGAGCTATCTTAATCTTAGGATATATCGGACAATCTCGTCTAATAATCATATCAATATATAATCGGCATTCGTCACATTTAGCGTAACTAAACCATCAATGGTCAACATAGATCAAAAATGGATGAGTAGCATGAAAATTATACGCAATGTGATCAGCACGTTTATTTCCAACTGAATCTCCTCTAATGAGATCAATACTTTAACATAAAAAAACAGAATGAACTGAATTTTCCATATACCTGATAAAAAATATCCAAAATACTTAAACATGTCCAAATCCAAATATATAGCACCAAAATACATAAAACACGAACTCATACTATATTGTCATATCCTCAAATAAGATAACACCCATATGAACAGTGTGCTCATGAAAGACCTTGGACGGTAACACTTTTGTGAGCGGATCCACTAACATGGAGTTTGTCCCAATGTGCTATATGGACACTTGGTCGTTCTGAATTCTTTCTTTCACAACTAGAAATTTTATGTCAATATACTTCGACTTATACGAGCTCTTGGCAAAATTTTGCAACCATATTTCCTGAATAGATGCCTCACAGTATGCTATAAGTATAAACTCTGCTGCCATGATGGAAGAAGCAATGAGTGTTTTTGACACTCTTCCAAGATATATCTTCACCTGCCAACAGCTAAACATAACCTGATGTGGATCTCTTGCTGTCTTGGCATCCAGCAAAATCGAAGTTGGAATACCTTATGATCTTCAAATCATTCGATCTCCTAATATAATCCTTTGTTCTATGTAAATTACATAAATAACCCGTTTGGCTACTTTCCAATGATCAATCACATGGTTGCTTAAATATCTGCCTAACATCCCAACTGTGTACGCAATATCCAGATGCGTACACATTTAAGCATACATTAAACTCTCTACAACTAATGAACATAAAATCTATTACATTTCTTTATTTTTATGGTTATTCTTAGAGCATTGATTGAGACTGAACTCGTCTCCTTTAGCAACGGGTGTCACCTGGTTTGCGTTCCTGCAAGCCAAGTTTTTTAAGTTTGCAATAGCTACTTTGTGGTAATCCAAGAATACCTTGAGAACGACCTTGGGGTATTTGGATTCCTAATACAAAAGAGGCGTCACCAAGATATTTCATCTAAAGTTATTTGATATAAGTTTCTTAGTATCACCAATATATTTCATATGAAAGTTATTTGATATAATTTTTTTTCCTATCGTGCAATGCCTATATCATTTGTGGCAAGCAGTATGTCATCAACTTAAAAAACCATAAAAATATGTTTACACACAATTTTCAATAATGTTTATCTCAAAACCAAATGAAATAACCATTTGGTGAAATTTGTGATACTATTGACGAGAATTTTGCTCGAGTCCATAAGTGAATTTTGTCCGTTTACAAAACATATTATTTGGGTCGCCCGATGCAAAGTTTTCTCGCAGCACCATATAAATTACTAGTGGACAACCCGTGCCATAATGGCACGGACACGAACCCGGCCTTCTCGACGTAAGCGGGCAGGCACCGGGCCAGCGCCAGAGAGTTCCGAACGGAGACGCGGCCTCCGAACCCGACCTTCTCGACGTAGGCGTGCAGGCACCGGGCCAGCGCCAGGGATCCGAGCCCGGCAGAGGTGGATACGGCAAAGACCACGGTGGCAGCGTTCGGGACGGCGTGGGGCCTCATGGAGGCGAAGACGTGCAGGGCTGTCGCGAGACGTCCGAGGGCGGCAAGGTCCGAGATGACGGCGGTCTAGGAGACGACGTCCCTGTGCGGCATTCCGTCGAACACCCGTAGGACGTGGTCGGCAAAGCCACATCGGGAGTAGGCGGTGAGCAGGACGGTCTACACGAAGGGGCTGGACCGGAATCCGAGGAGGAGGGCGTGTGCGTGGAGCAACCTGGTGGCGGCGGCGGTGGTGGTGGTGTTGAGCAAGGAAGAGAAGGTGTGGGAGTCGGGAGGGACGCGGCGGCGAAACATTTGGGAGTAGATGGAGAGTGGGTCGGCGGAGATGGCGATGGCAGTGTTGAAGGAGAAGGGTTTGGGGTTGGTCATGGCGGAGAAGAGGGAGGCGACGAAGGAAGGGTTTGCGTCGGCGGCGTGGTGGAGGAGGCTGCTTGCGACGAAGGGGTTGTGGAAGAGGCCGACGACGACGGCGTGGGCGAGGATGGAGTGGAGGCGGCGGAGGGTGGGGCGGTGCAAGAGGAGCTGGAGGCGGGGATGCCGTTGGAACAACCGGTTGCTCTGCACCCAACATGGGACCTCCTCCTCTCTTATAGAGAGAGGGGCAATTTAGTTCTTTCATCATCATTGAACCAAACCACATGGGTCGGACCAAAAACCCACTATGCTTTATATTATAGACTAGTGGATAATCCGTGCCATAATGGCACGGACACGAACCCGGCCTTCTCGACGTAGGCGTGCAGGCACCGGGCCAGCGCCAGGAATCCGAGCCTGGCGGAGGCGGACACGGCAAAGATCACGGTGGCGGCGTTCGGGGCGGCGTGGGGCCTCATGGAGGCGAAGACGCGCTGGGCCGTCGCGGGGCTCCGAGGGCGACGAGGCCCGAGACGGCGGCGGTCCAGGAGACAACGTCCCTGTGCGGCATTCCGTCGAACACCCACAGGACGTGGTCGGCGGAGCCGCGTCGGGAGTAGGCGGTGAGCAGGACAGTCTGCACGAAGGGGTCGGGCCGAAATCCGAGGAGGAGGGCGTGTGCGTGGAGCGACCTGGTGGCGGCAGCGGCGGTGGTGGTGTTGAGCAAGGAAGAGAAGGTGTGGGAGTCGGGAGGGACGCGGTGGCGGAGGATTTAGGAGTAGATAGAGAGTGGGTCGGCGGAGATGGCGATGGCGGTGTTGAAGGAGAAGGGGTTAGAGTTGGTCATGGCGAAGAAGAGGGAGGCGGCGACGGAAGGGTCGGCGTCGGCGGCGTGGTGGAGGAGGCTGCTTGCGACGAAGGGGTTGCGGAAGTAGCCGGCGACGACGGCTTGGGCGAGGATGGATCGGAGGCGACGGAGGGAGGGCGGTGCAAGAGGAGCTGGAGGCGGGGGTGCCATTGGAACAACCGGTTGCTCCGCACCCAACATGGGACCTCCTCCTCTCTTATAGAGAGAGGGACAATTTAGTCCTTTCATCATCGTTGAACCAAAGCACATGGGTCGGACCAAAAATCCACTGTGCTTTATATTATAGACTAGTGGATAATCCGTGCCATAATGGCACGGACACGAACCCGGCCTTCTCGACGTACGCGTGCAGGCACCAGGCCAGCGTCAGGGAGTTCCGCATGGAGACGCGGTCTCCGAACCCGGCCTTCTCGACGTAGGCGTGCAGGCACCGGACCAGCGCCAGGGACCCGAGCCCGGCGGAGGCGGACACGGCAAAGACCACGGTGGCATCGTTTGGGGCGGTGTGGGGCCTCATGGAGGCGAAGACGCGCAGGGCCGTCGCGGGGCGTCCGAGGACGACGAGGCCCGAGACGACGTCGGTCCAGAAGACGACGTCCCTGTGCGGCATTCCGTCGAACACCCGCAGGACGTGGTCAGCGGAGCCGCGTCGGGAGTAGGCGGTGAGCAGGACGGTCTGCACGAAGGGGTCGGACCGAAATCCGAGGAGGAGGGTGTGTGCGTGGAGCGACTTGGTGGTGGTGTTGAGCAAGGAAGAGAAGGTGTGGGAGTCGGAAGGGACGCGGCAGCGAAACATTTGGGAGTAGATGGTGAGTGGGTCGGCGGAGATGGCGATGGCGGTGTTGAAGGAGAAGGGGTTGGGGTTGGTCATGGCGGAGAAGAGGGAGGCGGCGAAGGAAGGGTCGACGTCGGCGGCGCGGTGGAGGAGGCTGCTTGCGACGAAGGGGTTGCGGAAGAGGCCGGCGACGATGGCGTGGGCGAGGATGAAGCGGAGGCTGCGGAGGGAGGGGCGGTGCAAGAGGAGCTGGAGGTGAGGGTGCTATTGGAACAACCGGTTGCTCCGCACCCAAGGTCCGTGGGACCTCCTCTCTTATAGAGGGGCAATTTAGTCCTTTCATCATCGTTGAACCAAAGCACATGTGTCGGACCAAAAATCTACTGTGCTTTATATTATAGAAGTGGATAACCCGTGCCATAATGGCACGGACACGAACCCGGCCTTCTCGACGTAGGCGTGCAGGCACCGGGCCAGCGTCAGGGAGTTCCGGATGGAGACGCGGTCTCCGAACCTGGCCTTCTCGACGTAGGCATGCAGGCACCGGGCCAGCGCCAGGGACCCGAGCCCGGCGGAGGCGGACACGGCAAAGACCACGGTGGCATCGTTCGGGGCGGTGTGGGGCCTCATGGAGGCGAAGACGCGCAGGGCCGTCGCGGGGCGTCCGAGGACGGCGAGGCCTGAGACGACGGCGGTCCAGGAGACGACGTCCCTGTGCGGCATTCGGTCGAACACCCGCAGGACGTGGTCAGCGGAGCCGCGTCAGGAGTAGGCCGTGAGCAGGACGGTCTGCACGAACGGGTCGGGCCAGAATCTGAGGTGGAGGGTGTGTGCGTGGAGCGACCTGGTGGCGGCGGCAGCGGTGGTGGTGTTGAGCAAGGAAGAGAAGGTGTGGGAGTCGGAAGGGACGCGGCAGCGAAACATTTGGGAGTAGATGGAGAGTGGGTCGGCGGAGATGGCGATGGCGGTGTTGAAGGAGAAGGGGTTGGGGTTGGGGTTGGTCATGGCGGAGAAGAGGGAGGCGGCGAAGGAAGGGTCGATATCGGTGGCGTGGTGGAGGAGCCTGCTTGCGACGAAGGGGTTGCGGAAGAGGCCGGCGACGACGGCGTGGGCGAGGATGAAGCGGAGGCTGCGGAGGGAGGGGCGGTGCAAGAGGAGCTGGAGGTAAGGGTGCCATTGGAACAACCGGTTGCTCCGCACCCAACGTGGGACCTCCTCCTCTCTTATAGAGGGGCAATTTAGTCCTTTCATCATCGTTGAACCAAAGCACATGGGTCGGACCAAAAATCCACTGTGCTTTATATTATAGATTTCGTCAATGATACGATTGAGAAAAGCTGTTTTGACATCCATTTATTGTTAAATTACTAACTACTTAGAGAGTTCAGATTCGGTGTGAATGATACTGACCGTTGTCGATGTCGGCTCGACCGGGTCGGGTTTGGCCTGGCGGCTCAGGGAGCGAGGTCCTGACCGGGACCGGAGAGGAAGAGAAAGCGGTGTTGGAGTTATCGGGTGCCGGTGGCGGCTCCGATAGCGGAGGCGTGGGCCCGAGTCTTGGGGGAGGCCCAACGAACTGGAAGCAGAAGCTACTCTTGCCATACCTCTCCCCCTCTGCTCCCAATCTCTACTGTTTGGGTTTCTAATCTTCTATTTTATTATTATTTTATATGGGCACTTTTTTTTCCCACATTTTTTTTCTTTAATATTTTTATATTTCTATTTTTTTTAATGTGACATGAGGAAGTTAAACATTTGAACATGTGGCTTGTAACTATAACACGTATGAGTTATGTACTTGGATGCGTACACGGATTGTGTTGATTTTTTTTTTTTTTTTTTTTAATTGATTGTGTTTGTAGAAGCATGAAAAATCTCTCAGGTTCATGCATCCAAAACGCAGACTGCATATGAAGACACTATGTGGAATGATGTTCATTCAAAGAACCAAGAAAGTTTATGCGACTAACAAACAATGATCCCCTACGTGGCTCCCCCTTTTAGGTGGCTTAGACGCATATGATCTCGCCGTTAGAACTGGCAGTATTAAATGCTCTGAGCACTTCGTACTCTGTGCAGACAGTGGACATCAATGCCTATGTCGTCGTCATATTTATCTTTTGTCAGTATACAGCTGTGCAGTGCCACGTGTATTTCCTCATGCGACGGAGTCTTCATGTGGCAGTGTTCCTAGGAAGCAGTCGATCCAATCTCACATCTATAGCACATGTGTTCTAACCGTCATATCAAATGAGAGATCCTTTTAAATCACAACGTGTGCTACGTGTCAAGTTGATCGAGCCATACGTGTAACAGCCGTAATAACCAAAATTGTGTGGGAATGTCACAAGATCCCAGCAACGATTTTTTTCCAACCAATACCACGTGGCAGCTGGACCGCGACTTGCGTGCATGGTTGCAACAGCATTCTGTTGAGAAGGCCATGTGGTAGCCCAAGCTTGAGGCGCATAGACCGAAAATTTCTTCGAGTTTTATGCACACATAGCCAGTCCCAGTGAGAATGGCTATAAATAGGGGACATGTGCTTCCCCCTCCCCCCCCCCCCCCCCCCCCCCCCCACCCACACACACACACACACACAACACCCCACCCACACACACACACCCCCCACCCACACACAGAGGCATATATACGGAGACATACATGAGACAACACATAAGAGAGCAAAGAGAGCCAATTGTTGTCCGTATTGTCAAAGAGCCGGAGACTTCGCAATTGTTCTTCGTCGATCGATCATCAACGGAGTAAATGAGTTAGCTATAAAACTCGATCTCCATCGACACACTTCCCCTGATCTTTTATTTTTGTAGTTAGAATCCTCGGTGTTAGGGTTCTCTTGTACTTTTCTTTGTTGTAACCTGCAAAATCATAGTTAGTGAAACCTGACATTTTTTGGATGGCATCAGTGATGGCAGAAGGATACATGGATAGGATGAGATCTAATAGAAGAGACATTAAGAGAGAGAGAGAGAGAGAGAGAGCTTATGTAGGAAACAAAAATGCTATTTGGCTCCCAAAATATTTGGGTAATGCCATCTTCCATTATGTGGCATATGACATGATTGTTGACATGGCAAAATTTAACATTAAATTAAAATTAATATTAAATTAACATTAAATTAAAATGATAATTACTATTAAGATTAACTTTAACATTAAAATTAATCTTAACATTAAAATTAACATTAATATTAATATTAACATTAAAATTAATATTAACATTGACATTAATATTAATATTAATATTAACATTAACATTAAAAAAATTAGATAATTAATTTTTTGGGTTAAAATTTGTCATATCATCTGTTATGTCAGCTGCCATGTCAGATGCCACATAATGAGAGATAACTTCACCCAAATATTTTGGGAGCCAGATAACATAATTATGTAGGAAAACTTAAAAGTAGGTCGGTTAGCTTTTATAGTAGGATATGAATAAAGATTTGTTTCCCTTCTTGTACATGTATGGGTCAGCTACATGAAATATGCTTATGATAGGTTATGGATGCTTCTAGGAATCGTATGTTTGTACATATCGATCTTTAAGGATTTAACTAAGCGAGAATTATGATTTACTTCGATCTTTAAATAATAAATTAAGTATATTTAGTTGTTGAGCTATTAACCAATGTGTCTAATTTATTTTTGTTATTATTATCATTATCATTTTGTTCAAATAAATATATATAAATTTTTGTTATATTTATATTACGTAAATACTACTCGATATAAGATAATTTACCAATATAATTATATTCCCCATTGATTAGTTTATAACATTTTCATTATAAAAAAATTATTTATTTATTCAGTTAATTTATTTACTTTTTTTATTCTTTTAATATCATTAAATAGTTTATTCAGTTTATAATTTAATCAGAAAATTGTACGGTAAGCAATAAACTTTTAATTTATTCCGTAAAAGAAACTAAGTTTACGGAAATTGCAATGTGAGCATCGGTCGCGCCGGAAAGTTGGGCGCCTAGAAATAAAGTAAGGGGGAGTTATTGGCTATTAGGAATTAAATGACGAACAGATTAGGGAGGTAAACGGAATGGATTAAGAGTAAAATTGGCGCCCATTTTAAGGCGTAGAAGAGAGAAGCGCGCCCATCTTTGGGGCGTTTTTGTTTCTTACGCCCTCTTTCTGGACGTGTATTTCAATATAAAAAATTCAACGGCTAATTTTTACAACGACTATTTACTCAAGTATCTATTTTACAATGACTATTCCAACGGCTAATTTGTACATATTGTGTATATATTTTTTTCACCCTATTCAAATTCTTCCCATTCAAAGTTCACTGAACTCCATTCATCCCAACTTCTCTCCAAAAATTTCAGAAGAGAAGTTACTCCTCGGAAAGAAGTTTCTTCCACCTTCCAGTGAAGTTTCCAAGAAGAATCCTCTCCACCACCTGGTGAAGCTGTCAAGAAGAATCCCTCGGAAAGAAGTTGTAATTTTCAAATTTTTATTCATGGATTAAGTATTAACATTGATTTGCTAACATGGAGGTACACTTAGTGGACTATCTTATGAAGGAGGTACAACTAATCTAATTTATACCTATCTGAATATCTCCTTAGAAAATATACGTAATATTATCGTGGAACGTTTTTCTATTACATATGAATTCGTAATAAGATATATTTTTTACCGATACATTTTTAGTAATAGATAATGAAGAAGCATAGAACTTGGTTATTCAGAATAATTTAGGTGCATCTTGTATAAAGATTTATATTAATCAAGCATTAACAAATATTAGCAGAAATATTACTTCTACTAGTCAACCTATTTATAACAGCCAAAATTTTCATGTTGGTCCTAGCACTTCAAACCAAATAAATTTAGTTGAAGAGAACGTTGATGACGTTGATAGTGACGACTTAGTCGAAGATTTAGACTATTATTTAGACAATAATGATGATAATTTAGATGGTAGCACCCCTGAGTTATTTGTTGGAAAATAATTTCCTTCATCTTGTGCATTTCGAAATTTTATTAGTGATATAGCAATTCTTCATAATTTTAGTTGTAGAGCTAAACATTACAATTCTCAAAGAATTGTATATATATTTGTGACTCTCCAGATTGTTGTCACGACCCGCACCCACCGTGAGGGTACGAGTACGTAACAGCGCCCAGCCTACGCCGCAGTGTCGGTGGTAGAACGATGTTCTAGGTCATGAACTATAACTAACACAATATAGAATAATCTCCAACTGGAGGCTAATCACAGAAGGTACAACTCAATCACAACTAGAGATAGAATTTGGCACGATAAAATAGATAAGAAAATCCTCAACTGAGGTACAACAGAATGAAATAACAAGTCTCAACATCTATAAAATATACAACTTTGAAAATAAGGACAACAACTAATCATGAAAAGAAGAAACAGTCTAAGCTATCTATACTAAGCAAGGTATCGTCCTCAGCAGCTGCCTGAACCTCCCCTGGGGTCCAGGTCGCGAGTGTCATCTAGGCAAACTCCAAAGTAAGGGGTGCAGGGTTCCTCATCATCCTCTGTAAAATTTTTAACAGGTCCAGTCAGGATGGGAGCGAGCACAATACATCTCAACAGATCATAGCAGGTTAGAAAATATAAACATGCAGTAGAGTAAGATACAGAAAACTGAAAGGAAGTACATGATGTAAAAGAAGGAAAACTGTAAGTAAATAGCTACTGTATATAGAGAACTAATAGTGGCTAGTAATGTAGAGTACAGGATATGACATGTGAACAGGACAGATTAGTACATGATCTACACTAAAGAGTTTCACATGATCTACACTACTATGGAATTTGTTCACATGACTATTTGCACTCTCCCGTTTTCTCCAATCAATATACAAGGATCTAAGCAGGTTATGTTATTATACATGATATCACATGAAGGCCCATGAAAGGGTGCACATGATAGTATACATGAGGGCTCTGTGAACATGAGAGTACATGATTCACAAGAGTGTACATGTATGGTGAAAGCACAGGAGTACATGATGAAAGTGAAACGTACATGACACAATGTACCCGATGCTCCCGAGGGGGATAACATCACATGAAGAGATCCATATAGTACTAATCCGTGATAATGTCGTGACAACATCAAGTAAAGTAATCTAAAGCAGGAATATGATTCTAACAGGTTATGAAATGATCAGAAAATGTACTCGCCTGGTATCTGAATGTCTGAAGTAAATGTACTGTCCGAGATGAGGTACCTGACTCCTAGTTAGAGCAACACAAGTCAAGATGTATACAGGGGATGATAAATATAATCTACAATGCGTCTGTATGCTGTCTAGGTCAAACTAGACTAAAGTCAACACTTGGTCAACTTCAGTCAACCACACTAGTCAAACTAGGTCAACTAAACCATTCCAAGTCTAAACCTAGACTAACAAGTCATTATAATCAATCTAGGCCTAACCAAGCCTACTAAACCTAAGCACACCAATACAAACAATGTCAGGGTATCACACACAAGTGAGGGTGTGTGTTGTGTCTAGTGACAGGGAAACAATGTCAATTGAAAACAGTGGAGGATGAGTGTGTGTGGTGTCCATAGAGTACATGTGTGTGTGTACCTAGGTGAATGAGTGTGTGTACTTGATATAGGCTAGGGTGTGTGTGAGTGTTTGAGGGAACCTGTGTGACAGGGAGTTTAGGATAGAGTGTGTGTTAATGTGGATGAGCTTAGTGTCATAGTGAAGGTTGGTGTGTAAATAGGGCTGTTCCCAGTTTTGGGTGAGTGTCAAAATGACTGTTTTGTGTGTGAATGACAATGCAACCTCAGGGAAACAGTGAAAAGGAAACTCAGATTTTACATGTGTGTCAAAACAGGAAAATAGTGTGAACAATGTGGGAAAATAGTGTGTAGATATCAGTCTAAAACTCAGTCTTCCATTTCCAGATTTTAGCACAGTTGTATGGGTTGATCTCTCAAATAGATTTCGAAATCAACCCATCAACACAACCATCAATTCCCTATTGCAACCAAACTCAGCTGACACATTAGATCCTCAGGTTAACCTTGTAAAGAAAGAAATCTCAGGAAATTCAATTTCAGTCTTTAAATCAAACATTTAACCCAAAGCCTATAATCAAAACTCAATTCAGTTTTTACAAAACAAAACTCAATCCCTATATATTAAAAGCCTGAATCCATATGTTATCCAAGTCAAGATCGAATCCCAAATACCAAATTGTGAAAGAATCATAAAAACAGTGGACTGACATACATATATATATATAGGAATGCACATGAAGGGACTGTTCTCAGGTTCAATATCAGGATTTATTCTCAGTTTTGTGTGTGTCTTCATTGTGGGAGGGAACAGTTGTGTCAATGGGGACTGAAAACTCAGGACAGTGCATAGGATGTGTGCAACATATGTGTGAAGTCTTGTTCTCAAATTTATGTGTCTCTGGTTTTGTATAAGTGCAGATGTGTGTGCGTGGGGATGTGTCGAATTTGTTCAGATATGTGTGTGTGTGTGTTGAGCTATAAGGGAAACAGTGTTCAAATCCTTATGTTTTGTAGGGTGTGTATAGATACATAGGTAATAAATGTGTGTACACAAAATTTAGTCTCCAGTTATAAATCCCAACTAAATTTGAACACCAATCACTTGACATATATCAACCCTGTCATGCAACTGAACTCAATGTATATAGGAGAATCTACCATGGAATTTAATCACTAAGGGAAAACAGAAATCCCAATCACAAATAACAAAATCTGAAAAAACTGTTTACATGTCAAGCTCAAAATCGAATTCCAAAAACTTACAAACTGAATACATGTATTAGTTGAAATAGGAATAATTTAACTCAGGAATTAATGTGTAACACAAGCTCAGAATTTCAGTGTCAAATCATGTTCTGTGTGTGTTCTCAGTGATCTCAGTGAAAACATTGTTTAACTCCAAAATTAATCCATTCTATTTCAACTCAGTCCACATTATATCTCTGTTGAAAACTTTATTCTCAGTGTCAGTCTCAGTTAAAGGACATTCAATACTTAGAAATCAAAACCCCATTCACATATGAATCTCAGTTAACATTTAACAGGGAATCTCATTTCACATTCTTGAATTCTCAGGTATTATATTTAACTGAAATCTCATTTCAGTTAATCGTTTAAACATTTGAAAGTCTCATTTATATTAACAGTGGATTAACATTCAACCTCAAATGAACTTAACAAATAACTATACATATACAACCTAAATTCTAAAACTAATTTATCATTCAAAAATCAGGAAATGGTTCATAATTAAACTGTCAGTTTCACATAAAAATCCAACTGAAATCTCAAACACTGATACATGAACTTCACCTTCGAAAACCCAAATTTGACCATTCAAATTTACAAATAGGTATATGAGTGTGTTAACCATGTGTCATGTGTCTAGGGAATGCCATTCGTGTCTACTAGAGTGGACACGAAGTGTCCAAGTGTATCAAAACACAGACAGGAAACCCTGTGGTGCACAATTCGTGCACAGGCTCGTGCACGCGTGCCGTGTCCTCGTGCACACGACACGAGGCAATCCAGGACACGTGCTCGTGCACCTAGGTTCGTCCCACATAGGGCTTCGTGTCTAGGACCCTGACACGAGCCCAAGTGTCGTCGTGTCCATACGGGAAGCCTGTATTAGAGCGTAATTTCTGTGCGCACAGTCGTGTACAAAACCCGTGCGTGTGGGATTTCTTCCCCGACACGACACAAGACAATACGAGACTCAAGGGGGGTGTTGTCAGACACTGCCCCTTGGTCCATGCCAAGTGGCAGGCCGCCACGTGGCGTGTGCAAGGAGAAAAGCCCCTCGAGTAGCAGGATACTGCCCGCGTGTGCTGCGAGCGTGTTCGTGTCCTGTTTAGACACGGACACGGCTCGAAAATCAACTCAGTCCATGGGAAAATTAGTAAACACATACAAATCAATATTTCCATTCAAATACTTTTCAAAAATAGCAAATAAATTCCCTTTGTGACATTTCATCAAACACATGTATAAACACAATGATACGTGTCCGAAATGGACACGAAATGGACACGACTTGGCACGAAACCAATACCTACAGCTAGGGGACACCTAGGGCTGTCCAAATATGCAAAGAAAACTGAATATTAAGACAATTTAAGGGGTTTTACCTATAGGTTCAATTAGTATGAAAAAGCTTCAATGGAGGGTGTTCTTCTTGATGGCCAAAATCCCCAAATTGATTTGAACCTGAGATTTCTCTCATGAATACAAAATAGGGCTAGATTAGGATCATATACAAAAGACTAGAGTGGAAATGGAATTAAAAAGAAGAAACTAGGGCTTGAGGAAGATTTCTATACCTCTCCTTCTTCTAAACTTGGAAACTTTCTTAAGAAGGCTACAACTAATGGAAAATGCATTATATAGGGGTGGAATTCCCTATGTTGGCTGGCCAAAACTCTAGGGTTAGGGTTTTAGTTAGTTGGGCCATGGGCCTCCCTCTCTTGGCGGGTTTCTAGGCTTCCTAGTTAAAGACCTATTCTCAAAACACCTTATTCTAACTAATAAGCCCAAAGCAATTATCTATCAATTTCCAACCATGACTTAAACTAACAAGTCCTACTTAGTCTATAGGTTAAGTCTCACTTCTAGGTTAGGTCCATTCTAGGTTAAAGACTAACAAGACACCAAGCAATTATTTAATTAATAATAAATTCGCATACATTCCAATAAATTCTAATAAATCCTATTAAATTCAAATAAATTCAAAATGACCAAAATATTCTCAAGCTAAAAAAATGATAAATGAATTACCCTAATCACATGGCTAGGCTCTAGGTCAAGCTGTCTCTAGGGTTACACTAGCAAGACACCAAAATCACAAGTCATGATTTTTAAATAGTTTTAAAATGATTAAAAATTACCAAAAATCATATTATTATTTAAATATCATAATTAAATAAATTAAATCACAAAATTTCAAAATTACCCTCATTTTAAAAACTGGGTGTTACAAGTCTACCCACCTTAGAGAAATTTCGTCCTCGAAATTTAAGATGGTAGTATCCTTCTAGGTTAAACATAGTCGAGGGTCAACCACTAGTCAATTTTTCAACATCCAAGTACTTGGTCATCAACTGGTCAACTTCTTAGGGTTTACCTATGCTAGCTGTCTAGGTGTTGGCAACTAAGGATTAGCAAAAGAGAAACTCTATAATAGACTAACGCTTAACTTCTCAATCTTATCAAGTCACCCATAACTAAATACCCATAATCTAAGCACACAAATCCCAATACCATATATACATAAGCTCAAGAACAATAACCCACTATATATATCCTAAGTATATCATCTATATATCCATACATATATAACTGATCATCAAGGGTTAAAGTAGACTAAGGAACTGAACAAATGCTCATAATTTAGGCTAAGGATGAATGGTCTGAAACATCAATGTAGGCAAAAGGAAATGATGCCAAGGAGACTGAATTTATAAACAAGGGTCAGGACATCTAGTGAAGGGTCTGCACACTGCCTATAAAGGTTGATCTATCATGCCTGAACTAATCTCAAGGAGAACTTAACTAAAATAGAAAACTGAACCAGATATAGGCTAAGCAACATGTCTATAATTCTACACAACAATGGCCTATAGATACCAACCAACCCATACCCCATATGCCAATACCATCTGCAATCTATCTAAATATATAGACCTCTCAGTCTTAGGTGAACTACAACTATACTCAAGGACAGGCTCTGGTAATGGGTGCCTTACTGGAAAGTACAAGGGAAAATAATAATAAATTATCAAGGCTACAGAGCAGACTAACATCCTCCACGTAACTGGTTGATATTATAAATAATATGGGAATCACCTACACTGGTTTACTATTCTTATACCAATGCTAACTATCATCCCCAGGGTACAGGCACTCTACAAGTCATCATATCATTATACTATGAAAGAACCACCTATGAATAAGCTCTACAAAACTAATTATCCCTACTCCTAAGTTATTTATAACAACAGAAGGGTATGATGTTTAAAACCTTCTCAAGATACAATCTGTTAATCATATGCGTCTGTCCAAAATCATGTTGTTCAGGGTCTTCATCATGCTAGTGAGCAAGGCCATGATAATCACAGAGTCCTTGGCTAAGGTACGTATCTCTAGGTTCATGGTATTTAAAACTTTCGTATTGCCGCATGCGACGGCGAAACCTTAAATTCCCATACCCGAGAAATACATCCAAAATCTGACTACATGTCCTCACTATGCCAACTAACACGACTATCGAAGATTCTAGTTCCGATGATTTAGGTGACCTAGCCCATATGATTTTTTTTGAAGAGAAAAAAAAACATAACAAAAGAACAACATGACAAAATTAATCAATTAGCAAGGAACAGATGGAATCGGATTTTCAAGGTAGTTATGAAAGACAATTGCGGGAATGGAATTGAGAAGAACGGAACTTGCAGCAAGATCTCCAATGGTCTGTGCATCATCGACTGTCCTAACGATAGCTCGCCCCTGCTGGTTTCCCCTGGTCTGCTGCTGATGATGCATGAACCGCTGCTGCTGTGAGAAATCGAAAATGACGGGAAAAAGTCTCTGTACAGACAGAGGTGCACCTCCAATGTAGCAGAAACGCCAACCTGAGTCGGCACAATAGGAGCTGCAGTCTCGAGGCCCCGATGGACAGGACGAAAGGTGGCCAGCCTCTCGATAGTATTCTCCGAACCGGAGCGATGAGATCGTGTCTTCATAACCACCATGAAGACAAATCAAAATAAGAAGCAATTTCTGAGAATGAAGCGAAAGTTCAAAAGGAAACAGTTTATATTCAAGGGAAGTCAATAAGCAACAATTTAGATAAAGGAATCTGATTAAGAGTTTTCCTAGTGTGATTGAGTACCCTCAAAATATCCTAACCTACTGCAGGCTGTAGTGATACTCTAGTTCGAATACCACTACATAAACTCGACCTGTATGGGCCACCACTAAAAATGTGTCACGATCCGCACCCACCGTGAGGGTACGAGTACGTAACAGCGCCCAACCTACGCTGTAGTGTCGGTGGTAGAACGCTGTTCTAGGTCATGAACTATAACTAACACAATATAGAATAATCTCCAACTGGAGGCTAATCATGGAAGGTACAACTCAATCACAACTAGAGATAGAATTTGGCACGATAAAATAGATAAGAAAATCCTCAACTGAGGTACAACAGAATGAAATAACAAGTCTCAACATCTATAAAATATACAACTCTAAAAATAAGGACAACAACTAATCATGAAAAGAAGAAACAGTCTAAGCTATCTATAGTAAGCAAGGTATCGTCCTCAGCAGCTGCCTGAACCTCCCCTGGGGTCCAGGTCGCGAGTGTCATCTAGGCAAACTCAAAAGTAAGGGGTGCAGGGTTCCTCATCATCCTCTGTAAAATTTTTAACAGGTCCAGTCAGGACGGGAGCGAGCACAATACATCTCAACAGATCATAGCAGGTTAGAAAATATAAACATGCAGTAGAGTAAGATACATGAAACTAAAAGGAAGTACATGATGTAAAAGAAGGAGAACTGTAAGTAAATAGCTACTGTATATAGAGAACTAATAGTGGCTAGTGATGTAGAGTACAGAATAGCACATGTGAATATGACAGATTAGTACATGATCTACACTAAAGAGTTTCACATGATCTATACTACTATAGAATTTGTTCACATGACTATTTGCACTCTCCCGTTTTCCCCAATCAATACACAAGGATCTAAGCAGGTTATGTTATTATACATGATATCACATGAAGGACCATGAAAGGGTGCACATGAATAGTATACATGAGGGCTCCGTGAACATGAGAGTACATAATTCACAAGAGTGTACATGTATGGTGAAAGCACAGGAGTACATGATGAAAGTGAAATGCACATGACACAATGTACCCGATGCTCCCGAGGGGGATAACATCGCATGAAGAGATTCATATAGTACTAATCCGTGATAATGTTATGACAGCATCAAGTAAAGTAATCTAAAGCAGGAATATAATTCTAACAGATTATGAAATGATCAGAGAATTTACTCGCTTGGTATATGAATGTCTGAAGTAAATGTACTGTCCGAGATGAGGTACCTGACCTCTAGTTAGAGCAACACAAGTCAAGATGTATACAAGGGATGATAAATGTAATCTACGATGCGTCTGTATGCTGTCTAGGTCAAACTAGACTAAAGTCAACACTTGGTCAACTCCAGTCAACCACACTAGTCAAACTAGGTCAACTAAACCATTCCAAGTCTAAACCTAGACTAACAAGTCATTCTAATCAATCTAGGCCTAACCAAGCCTACTAAACCTAAGCACACCAATACAAACAATGTCAGGGTATCACACACAAGTTTTATGTATAATATATAGACTAATGAAGATAGACAAGGCTATAATATGCCTATCATTCACATCAACATCACAACTTACATATATGTATATATATATATATATATATATATATATATATATATATATATATATATATATATATATGTCACATTCACATATATGAAACACCAAGACATCTCTATAGGAAGCTCTATATAGGCACATACTTATATACATACATATATATATATTTAGAGAATAGAAGAGGCCACACAAGTGAGGGTGTGTGTTGTGTCTAGTGACAGGGAAACAATGTCAATTGAAAACAGTGGAGGATGAGTGTGTGTGGTGTCCATAGAGTACATGTGTGTGTGTACCTAGGTGAATGAGTGTGTGTACTTGATATAGGATAGGGTGTGTGTGAGTGTTTGAGGGAACCTGTGTGACAGGGAGTTTAGGATAGAGTGTGTGTTAATGTGGATGATCTTAGTGTCATAGTGAAGGTTGGTGTGTAAATAGGGCTGTTCCCAGTTTTGGGTGAGTATCAAAATGACTGTTTTGTGTGTGAATGACAATGCAACCTCAGGAAAACAGTGAAAATGAAACTCAGATTTTACATGTGTGTCAAAACAGGAAAATAGTGTGAACAATGTGGGAAAATAATGTGTAGATATCAGTCTAAAACTCAGTCTTCCATTTCCAGATTTCAGCACAGTTGTATGGGTTGATCTCTCAAATAGATTTTGAAATCAACCCATCAACACAACCATCAATTCCCTATTGCAACCAAACTCAGTTGACACATTAGATCCTCAGGTTAACCTTGTAAAGAAGGAAATCTCAGGAAATTCAATTTCAGTCTTTAAATCAAACATTTAACCCAAAGCCTATAATCAAAACTCAATTCAGTTTTTACAAAACAAAACTCAATCCCTATATACTAAAAACCTGAATCCATATGTTATCCAAGTCAAGATCGAATCCCAAATACCAAATTGTGAAAGAATCATAAAAACAGTGGACTGACATACATATATATATAGGAATGCACATGAAGGGACTGTTCTCAGGTTTAATATCAGGATTTATTCTCAGTTTTGTGTGTGTCTTCATTGTGGGAGAGAACAGTTGTGTCAATGGGGACAGAAAACTCAGGACAGTGCATAGGATGTGTGCAACTGTAAAACCCCTATTTTTTAATTAATTTTTTATTATTTTATTATTTTATTAGACTTAAAAATGAGTTTATACAATTTATGGTTTTTTTTTATGACCCGATATGGCCAATTCAGTCCGAACAGGGCCCGAACAAAATTTAAGCCCATGTAAGCATGTGGGATGACTAAGATGGCCATGTAGGAATATTTCATGTGTGTACAAATATTTTAAATAATTTTGAGACTTGTTGAATATTTATTGACTTTTGGTACAAAAATTTATGTTTTATTAATAAAATAATATTTTACAAGATGGTACAATTTTCTGGACCCATACATGGGTGAGTGGTAAAGTTCACACGTTGGGACAATTTTTATCATTTTATTTTTACTAAAGTTATTTTTGTGAAAATTAAATAGACATTTTATTATGGTTGATATTATTTGATATTATGTGATATTTTTATCGTTGCTTTTTTTGGCAATTTAAATTGTGTATATATGTAAAAATATATTTTAGATGCATCATATATATAGTTAGATAATATTAAACTTTTATTTTAAATTGGTGGAAATTTAATAAACATGTTTTTCCTATTTAAATATTATTATTATTTGAGTTGATTTATTAAGGATTGAATATATATATATATGTAGATATGCTCAAATATTTTAAATAATTGGATAGTTGACTTTAAGGCCACGTTTGGTCCGCGGAATCTCCCGGTTGGGAAAGGAAAGTGATTACTTTCCTATGTTTGGGTGCCCAAGGAATTGAGGAGGAAAGGAAAGTGATTTCCAATGGAAGAAAAATTAGGGGGGAAAGTGATTCCATCCATCCAAGGAAGGAATCACTTTCCCACATTGAAGTATTCACTTTCCTTTCCAAATTCCTTGGCATTGCCAAATATCGGAAAGGAAAATCAATAGGAATTAAAGTTTCCCAAAGGAAAGGAAAAATGACAAGGAATTGATTTCCTTTCCCTTCCATTCCGCGAACCAAACGAGGCCTAAATGATACTTGGATTTTAAATAGATTTTTGGTATATTTATGAATATATACATATACATATATATATACCTATATATATATATATATTGAATTTTTAGATAAGAAATGAAAAGATTTGAAAAAAAAAAATACATATGCACATTGTGGTCGGCCCCACCAAAGTGGGAGCCGACCACAACTATTTAGCAGCAAGCTAACACCCATGAGGGGCCGCCCACTCCAAGCTATTTAGCAGCAGCATGCTGCTTGGCCCGACCCCCCTTTGCAAGTTAGCAATAGAAGCAACATTTTGTGGCCGAACTCATCCTTAAATATGTATATGCATGCATATATATATGAACAAAACCCTAAATCCTTAATTATTTCTTCCACCTCCTTCCTCTCCTCCTTCGTCCTCCCCACTCCACGGCGAAGCTCGGACGCACCATGGCGAAGCCGTGCTCGCGAAGAAGACAAAGGAACCATCAACAACAACAACAACAGATTTCCACTTTAAGGTAACCCACTTCCCCGTTTGATTTCTCTCTCGATTATAATCCGATTTTAGATCCGTAAATTCGTGTAGAAAGCCCACATGACCCTCTTCGAGATCCCCCAGGTGGATTTTGACATGGCCATCCAACTTGCTCAAAAAATCGAGGCGAAGTTGGAGAAAAACCACTTTTCTGAAATATTAAAAACTGTTTTGGAAACACCAACTTGTCGGCCACTTTTCTCGCTGTCCATTAAACTTTCATAAAAACTAATTAAAGGCAGTCAAAGACAACATAATCGAAATTGTAACGCACCTTTTGGATTCACTTTTCATCTAGTATGTAGAAAGTTACACGTTGTTAAAGTTTCACGAAAAATTATAAATTATGTTTTCAAAAAGTGGAAAAACACCCGATACGGCGTGCACCCCGACAAACCGGGTGACGTGGTCGCGCACTATATGCATCGAAAGGCGCGTATGGATGTTGTCGACATGTGGGAACTGACGGAACCCGATTTCGTTGCATGTGCGCGACGAAATTAGTGCGTATCCGTCGGGATACCCCGTATCGACCCTTTGCAAATTAAGTCACAACTTTGTGCACACTTATCATATTGCGATGAAACTTGCTCCATTGGACTCGAAATATTTTTATGGTCCTGTGAGCCAAGTTTGGTCCGATTCTGAGACCGTTGATCGGGACGCTATTTTGGCGGGCCCACAATCCCACTTAACGGACGATTTTGTGCACAGTCCACCGGAATCCAAAATTGGACATACCGTTGGGTTTGTCTCATCAAAACAAATTCGTAGACATGTAGTTTGACGACTTTAGAGACCGTAGATATTGGCACGTATTTCGGTGCAAAGCGGGTCCAACGGCAGACATCGTTTTGATCCGAAATTATGATTTTGCCCCTGTTCCAGAATTTAACTTTTGGATAGGCATTTTCTAGACATATCTTATATTTCAAACTCGTTCATGATGTTTGTTGCAGCATCCGGAGTCATCTGCGGGACTTGGCTTTTCTTGTTTCGTTTAATTGTCTGTTTGAGCTACTGGATTATTCTCTTTGCACATAACCTCAGGCAAGATACCTTGCCATTATACTGTTTATATTCAGTTTGTATTTTATTACATATCACTGTTCAGTTATTTTCAGTTCTTACTGTTCTTGATTTACTGTCTGCTCAGTGATATTAGATATACTTTGTTATTATCCTTTGATTGCATGTGGACTTAGAGTTAAGAGACCACCGTCTGTAGTGTATTGCATACCCCTTGACACATTTGTACCACGAGGATGTGTGAGATGAGTAGCATGTAGAGGTTCTTGTGTGTGGGCTGATCCCCCATGCGCATGCGATAGGGCTAATTGCTAATAGAGGCATGTTAGGAGACTTAGCAGTTAGTAGAGGTTTATGAGACATGGATGTGACTCTGTTAGGCATTGGGTGGGAAGAACAGTTCCTTGACGTATGGGCCAAGTATGTACTTCCCTATCGCCGGTTATCTTTGCGGGAGATACGGTCCTGGATCCTGATACTGATTTACTGCTGGCCTCTGACATTCGATGAATGTTATACTTTGAGGTCCCTGGTATCCTGATGGGCCATACCTGAGATTACTGCTACTGAGCCAGAGTGCCCATGCATTGGAGGTTTGTTCTTAACTGCATAAATACTGTAGTACGGTTAGATTACCTTATTGTCGTCTTGTCACTTATTTCGGTTTGTGACATATTATATATTCAGTTTATTATGGCATGTTTATTGTATCTTGTTACGTCCCTCTGAGGACCTGGTTATCTTTCCAGGTGTGTGTGCTTCGGTAATTTTGCAGGTGTTCTAGCCAAGGCCGTGATCTTCTCCATTCTTTCGAAGATGATTGCGCTTGGTTCGTCTCGTTATTTTATCGATCATTTCTTGTACATTTTATTTGAGATAGTTGGTAGTGGACTTTGTCTCCGCCCAACGATTGTATACATGACAAATTCAAAGTTGCTTTTATATCATTTATTTATCTAGTGGATGAGATTTAGTTATTATGGTTCTACTGCATTTTACAGCTTATGTTTACATACGAGTTTCCATATATTGGAGTATACTTCGTATGTATGCAGCTGGCATGGATATGTACCTAGTCCTAAGTATTTTGGGACTGGGGCGTTACAGCAACATATGTGTGAAGTCTTGTTCTCAGATTTATGTGTCTCAGGTTTTGTATAAGTGCAGATGTGTGTGCGTAGGGATGTGTCGAATTTGTTCAGATATGTGTGTGTGTTGAGCTATAAGGGAAACAGTGTTCAAATCCTTATGTTTTGTAGGGTGTGTATAGATACATAGGTAATAAATGTGTGTACACAAAATTCAGTCTCAGTTATAAATCCCAAGTAAATTTGAACACCAATCACTTAACATATATCAACCCTGTCATGCAACTGAACTCAATGTATATAGGAGAATCAATCATAGAATTTAATCACTAAGGGAAAACAGAAATCCCAATCACAAATAACAAAAATCTGAAAAAACTGTTTACATGTCAAGCTCAAAATCGAATTCCAAAAAATTACAAACTGAATACATGTATTAGTTGAAATAGGAATAATTTAACTCAGGAATTAATGTGTAACATAAGCTCAGAATTTCAGTGTCAAATCATGTCCTGTATGTGTTCTCAGTGATCTCAGTGAAAACATTGTTTAACTCCAAAATCAATCCATTCTATTTCAACTCAGTCCACATTATATCTCTGTTGAAAACTTCATTCTCAGTGTCAGTCTCAGTTAAAGGACATTCAATACTTAGAAATCAAAACCCCATTCACATATGAATCTCAGATAACATTTAACAGGGAATCTCATTTCGCATTCTTGAATTCTCAGGTATTACATTTAACTGAAATCTCATTTCAGTTAATCGTTTAAACATTTGAAAGTCTCAGTTATATTAACAGTGAATTAACATTCAACCTCAAATGAACTTAACAAATAACTATACATATACAACCTAAATTCTAAAACTAATTTATCATTCAAAAATCAGGAAATGGTTCATAATTAAACTGTCAGTTTCACATAAAAATCCAACTGAAATCTCAAACACTGATACATGAACTTCACCTTCGAAAACCCAAATTTAACCATTCAAATTTACAAATTGGTATATGAGTGTATTAACCATGTGTCATGTGTCTAGGGAATACCATTCGTGTCCACTAGAGTGGACACGAAGTGTCCAAGTGTATCAAAACACAGACAGGAAACCCTGTGGTGCACAATTCGTGCACAGGCTCGTGCACGCGTGCCGTGTCCTCGTGCACACGACACGAGGCAATCCAGGACACGTGCTCGTGCACCTAGGTTCATCCCACATAGGGCTTCGTGTCTAGGACCCTGACACGAGCCCAAGTGTCGTCGTGTCCATACGGGAAGCCTGTATTAGAGCGTAATTTCTGTGCGCACAGTCGTGTACAAAACCCGTGCGTGTGGGATTTCTCCTCCGACATGACACAAGACAATAAGAGACTCAAGGGGGTGTTGTCAGACACTGCCCCTTGGTCCATGCCAAGTGGCAGGCCGCCACGTGGCGTGTGCAAGGAGAAAAGCCCCTCGAGTAGCAGGGCACTTCCCGCGTGTGCTGCGAGCGTGTTCGTGTTCTGTTTGGACACGGAAATGGCTCAAAAATCAACTCAGTCCATGGAGGAAATTAGTAAACACATACAAATCAATATTTCCATTCAAATACTTTTCAAAAATAGCAAATAAATTCCCTTTGTGACATTTCATCAAACACATGTATAAACACAATGATACGTGTCCGAAACGGACACAAAATGGACACGACTTGGCACGAAACCAATACCTACAGCTAGGGGACACCTAGGGCTGTCCAAATATGCAAAGAAAACTGAATATTAAGACAATTTAAGGGGTTTTACCTATAGGTGCAATTAGCATGAAAAAGCTTCAATGGGGGGTATTCTTCTTGATGACCAAAATTCCCAAATTGATTTGAACCTGAGATTTCTCTCCATGAGTACAAAATAGGGCTAGATTAGGATCATATGCAAAAGACTAGAGTGGAAAAGGAATTAAAAAGAAGAAACTAGGGCTTGAGAAAGATTTCTATATCTCTCATTCTTCTAAACTTGGAAACTTTCTTAAGGAGTCTACAATTAATGGAAGAGGCATTATATAGGGGTGGGACTCCCTATGTTGGCTGGCCAAAACTTTAGGGTTAGGTTTTTAGTTAGTTGGGCCATGGGCCTCCCTCTCTTGGCGGGTTTCTAGGCTTCCTAGTTAAAGGCCTATTCTCAAAACACCTTATTCTAACTAATAAGCCCAAAGCAATTATCTATCAATTTCCAACCATGACTTAAACTAACAAGTCCCACTTAGTCTATAGGTTAAGTCTCACTTCTAGGTTAGGTCCATTCTAGGTTAAAGACTAACAAGACACCAAGCAATTATTTAATTAATAATAAATTCACATACATTCCAATAAATTCTAATAAATCCTATTAAATTCAAATAAATTCAAAATGACCAAAATATCCTCAAGCTAAAAAAATGATAAATGAATTACCCTAATCACATGGCTAGGCTCTAGGTCAAGCTGTCTCTAGGGTTACACTAGCAAGACACCAAAATCACAAGTCATGATTTTTAAATAGTTTTAAAATGATTAAAAATCACCAAAAATCATATTATTATTTAAATATCATAATTAAATAAATTAAATCAAAAAATTTCAAAATTACCCTCATTTTAGAAACTGGGTGTTACAATTGCAATTGTAGAGTGTATGCTAAAGCAATTGGTAACGGTGCAATCTTTGAGATTCGTACATTTGAATATCGACATTCGTGTGCTGGTGTGTTACCAAGAGGACATCATCGACACGCTACTGCTGCATGGATTTATGAAAAAATAATGGATACAATTAGAGATAACAACTCCTATAGTGCATCTTATATTGTAGAAGATATACTTAGATATTATCGAGTACATATTACGTATTCTCAAGCTTGGAGAGCCAAAGAACTTGCATTATCTGAAATCGACGGTAGTTATATTGATGCATATGGCAATCTTGAAAGATATTGCTTTACAATTGTGTAAACAAATCCTGGTAGCAAATATTTTTTAAAGACCGTAGAAAATAATGTCTTTCAAAGAATATTTATTTATTTTAAGACATGTATGGATGGTTTTTTAAGTGGTTGTTTACCTATAATTAGTATTGATGCAACTTTTTTGACATCTAGATATCGAGGAAATTTATTTGTGGCCTGTGCACATGATCATAACTATCAATTATATCTTATTGCTGATTGTATTGCTGAAAATGAGAATACCGAATCATGGACATGGTTTTTAAACAATTTGAAAACTTTCTTTGAAAATTTCTTTGACCTGTGGGATAGTATTTCATTCATATCAGATAAGCAAAAAGGATTAATTCGTGCGATGAGCGATACTTTTTCTAACTCTCCACTTTTTTTTTGCATTCAGCATTTTAAACAAAATATAAAAAATTCAATGCAGTAGTAAACCCAAATATCTAGAATGGTTGGATAAACGTGTGTCGCGTTGGAAAATAACAATGCACCACACAGGCTTAGTAAATAAGTCCTAGTGCAACATACGAGCTGAAAACATAAACAAATATCATAACTATATTAAATAGTACAATAATTATATAAAACTATATAACGTACCCGTTGCTCATCTACAGGAACCGGTGTATTTCCAATCCGATGAACATGCATAAAATTTGTTCGAAGCCAAGTCATTTTGATACCGGAACTAGTACCTTGATCCGGTTCTGGCCCCATACCAAGATATGTTCTGATAAGATCTCCAACACTTCTCTCATCTTCAAAATATAGGGATACCAGTAGTCGGTAACCCTAAAATCATGGCCACGTCGGCCAGAGTGATCGACATTTCACCAAAGGAAAGCTGAAATGTGTTGCATCCTGGCCACCATCGCTCTATCAAACTCAACAATAGATCTCTATCTTGACGCATTAAACGAATAGTGTCAACATAAAAAAGTCAAAAGATTCAACAAGTTCCTTTTGGCGAGTTGTGAGATGCCATCCGTGGCGACAGTCTCCATGCTCACGTAATTTTACCGTCGAATAATCATATAACTAATAATGTCTCAAATTTTTTAGTGCCTATAAATATCAATTATAATAATCATAATTTACTTTAACTAAAAATACCTGTCCGAAGAATACAAAATTTGAAACGTGATAGCCTCGTTCCTGGATAATAGCATGTGTAGTAGGTCCACCTGGTATTCGACCGTCATTTCAAACATCCATCTATAAAATTGGTAACAAATATTACACATTAATTTTACCAAAACTTATAATATGCATGAAAAGTACAGTAAAATCTACTCCCTCCTTTAAGGCGTAATTTTTTTTTTCGGGATCTCTGAAGCTATACGAAACAAACTACTTAGCTATTGACTATACATAAAAGTTTTACTAACCTTTATTTGATATATGTAATGTCCCGTCCCGTTCAGCTCAATCAGAGGAATCGAAAGACCAATGGCATTCAGACTTAGCCATGCAACGGCCTGCTCAAAGTCCTGTTTGGCCGAGGTGACTCCTCGCTTAGGTGGGTGGCTTCGATGAACTTGCCTCAGCTTGGTCTTCACTCTAATAAAACGAAAGTTTTCAACTGCACAACTAGGCTTCATAATAAAAAAGACAAATCTATATAGCTAAGGAAATAATCCCAAGTTGGGTCAGACTGAGTTAGAATATGAAAAGGTCCCACAGTCGGCTTAGAAGTATCGTACTTCGTGCTTTCCAAATTGTAACGCCCCAGTCCCAAAATACGTAGGACTAGGAACGTAGACATGCCAGCTGTATACATACGAAGTATACGGACCCTCGTATATATACATAAGCTGTAAATGCAGTAACCAAGGTACTAAATCTTATCCACAAAAATATGATATAAAAGTAACTATGAATTTGTCATGTACACAATAGTTGGGCGGAGACAAAGTCCACTACCAACCAAAATAAATATGGAAAAATATACAAGGAAAGAATTTAGCAAGCGAGAACAACGGCGAGTCCAAGAGCAATCACCACGAAGGAAGGAATGGCCTTAGCTAGAGCACCTGTAAGAAATCACGGAACACACACCTGGCGGGATAACCAGGTCCTCAGAGGGACGTAACAAGATACATCAACATGCCACATAACTGAATATATATACTATATATGTCATAAATCACAAGTAAAGTAAATAGTCACACTCGTAACAAGTTCCAATACCTCATCATCGAAACAGTGGACTACCCCTACAACCAAACAAGGACAAGGGGTAGTATACTATACCGCGATGCGATATTGTCCCAAGCTACTAATGGAACGGGGTGATATGACATTGACGAGGGTTACCTAACCATCTAATGTGTTTATGCAGTAAGAACAAACCTTCAACGCATGAGCCCTGGCTGTAAATAGGATCGGCATAGTTCCCATATAGGGCACCAGGGGCCTACGTCCATAACGCCCGTGAAGCGTCAGAGGGCACCATGTGCAAGGGGCTACGTCCATAACGCTCTGGATAACGTCAGAGGGCACCTGGAGCCTGCGTCTCCGGCGGAGCGCACAGGTAATGAGGGAAGTGCATAGAAGCCCATACGTCAGGTAATGTTCTCCCCACCCAATGTACCTGTCAAGTCGCATCCACGACCATGTACCTCTACTAACTGCTAAGTCTCCTAACATGCCTCTATTAGCAGTTAGCCCTAACGCATGCGCATGGGGGATCAGCCCACACGCAAGAACCTCTACATGATACTCATCTCACACATCCTCGTGGTACAACTGTGTCAAGGTATATGCAATACACCACAACGGTAGTCCCTTAACTCTAGGTCAACATGCAATCAAAGGATACTAACAAAGTAAATTATTAATCACTGAACAGGCAGTAAATCAGGAACTGTAAGAACCGGAAATAAAGAACAGTGATATATAAAATAAATGCAGACTGAATATAAACAGTTTAATGGCAAGGTATCTTGCCTGATGTGTCGCCTGGTGTGGTGCAATATTCCGACAAGTCTTGATTGTCCGACAGCCATGTTCGATGTGAAATGGTCCGAAGTTGCAAGAAAATAGAGAAGCACGATTAGCTAGGAGTAAGGGGAATAATTTGAAGAGAGTTTTGAGCGAAGAGGCGCGTGTCCTATTTTAGAAAATATCTCATAATATACTTGAAAAAAATAATTCTACGTAGATTCTTGAAAATATTTTATATATGTAAATTGTAAAAACACATTTTTATTAGTCCCAAAAAATACTAAAAATAATAAATATTTTTTTAAGGCAAAACACTAAGTCTAAGTATTTTGAAAAAAAAAAATAATTAAAACAGTCTAGGGTTAACTCCTAATTTTTGTCAAATTATATTTTGGATATTATTAATCATCGAATTTATTTAATAACCCGAATAATACACTAATAAAATTGTAATCATACCAAAAAATATTAAAATAATACTAATGATATAATAACAATAATAATAATCAATAGTAATAATAATCTAGTAATATTAATGATAATAATAATGGTGATAATAATAATAATAATGATAGTAATAATAATAATAACAATGGTAATGAAATTATAACTAATTAGTGATGATAATAAAAGCTAATAACAGTAAATAATAATATACTAATATTACTTAAAACAATATTAATATTAATATATTAATACGTATTAACTTAATAATACAGCTACTGTCCTTTAGAATAAGAAAGGGGGAAGGAGAGAGAGTACAGTAAAAAAATCGAGAGAAAGAGAGAAGAAGGAAGAGCGGGAGGAGAAGGGGGTTTCCTTACCGGGGCGGTCGGCGGTCGCCGACGAGACCGGCGTGGTCGGCCAAGACGAGGCCAGGAGGCGGTGGCGCTCGTGCGCTGCTTGGATGCGGGCGGAGCTGGCGTGGGCTGATCGGCGGAGCGCGGTGGGATGCGCCGGATCTGGGGCTGTGCTGCTCGCCAGTAGACGGCGGCGGCGGGGATTCCGGCACGGTCGGAGCGGGAGGAGGTGGAGAGCGCCGGCGGGTGGAGGTGGAGAGCGCCGGCTGGCACTTCTATTCATTATGACGAAGATAAAGTCAGAGGGAACAGAATGGAACTCAGCTCCGAACTTGCTCAATCTCCGAACAACGCTCCAGCACCCAGTAATTCTAGAGCTGGAAGCAGCCACATGAAGCAGGTGTCGAACACCATCATGGACCGGCTACGAGAAGACGCAAGACTCCCTCACCACATAGAATATGAACCTCAGCCTGGTATGATTTTATTTCAGATTCTATTTTTACTGTTTCTTTTTCTTTAGATGCTGATTATTTTTTCTTTGACTGGTAGGAACTGCTGCAGCAATGAGCTCAACTCATGCTCCACTTATCCAGGCTGATGCTGATGAAGGGAGTTCGCACTTGCCAACTTCTCCAGTGGCACATACTTCCGTTCCCAGGATAGAGAACGTTCAAGCTTCTTCTTCAATGATAACAGCGACTCCTGGGTTTGAGACTGGACTAGCAAAAACTCTGAGAATGTATTCAGAGATCATTTACTCATATCCAGATACATACTCCAGACATTTCTTGAAGGACGAAGCTATGCCCATCTCTGAGCTTCGAACTATGATCAATTTCCCGCTCATGGCGTTGCGACATGCTGGTTACGAATCTCAGTACATCTTCTTCGAACATCTCCTGGATGAGTTGGAAATAACTATCCGAAAATACTGGAAGACTAAGAAGGAAGACATTCATTCTTTAACGGTGGCTGAGATCAGTCAACTAGAGCATGAAGCCCAGTCCCAGCAAGCTGCATTAGAAGCATTTCTTGCCTCTTCTTCTGAGAAATTAGTAGAAAAGGGTGAAGAAATATTAGCTACTTGTCAGAGAGTAGAGCTTCTGGAGAAAGATAAAGCATTCAAAGCTGAAGAGCTGAAGAAGTTGAAAGAGGAGTTGGCTCGTCTTCAAGAGCGAATTGCTGTCATAGAAACAGAGCAAGCTGAGGTCATTGCTGCTTATATTTCTGAAGCCGAACGCTGTGAAACTCTTCAAAAGGAGCGAGAGCAGATGCAGACAGAGCAAATTGAAGAAGTTAATCGTCTCTAATCTGCTATTATCATTTTTGATGAACAAAATGTCGCTGTTGAAGCAGCAGAAAAAGTTCGAAAAGCTCATGAAGAGAAAATGAGTATTGTACTTGATCGTATTAAGGAGCTAATAACTCCTAATGAATAGATCTCGTAATCAACATTTTGATTTTGAATAAAGACGAATGAGAACCTTTGATCTGATTTTTGACTTTGTTGTTTTGATAATGATATATTTATAGAAAATATGTTCAGAGGTAAATAATACATGACACATTTCAATAGAATAGAATATACAAATGAACTTTGCAATTCTATTAGATGATATTAAACCAGAGATGATCTTAGTTTAATACTGATTAGAAAAAATAAAATTCAGACATAAAAAATATCTTTGAACTCAATTTTTTATGATCTTTGGATTCGAAAATCAAAAGACTAGATGTCATTTTCATAAATATGATACTGACATGGATGATGAACGATGATGAATTGTAAATGTATGTGGGATGAACAGAAAAACCGACAAATGATGGAATGAACGGATAAACCGTCAAAAATGAATGATAATGAACGGATGAACCGTCAGATGATGATGAATGAACGGGTTAACCGTCGGATTATAATGAACGGGCGAACCGTCGGATGAATGAGATAAATGAACGGATGAACCGTCAGGCATTAATGAACGGGCGAACCGTCGGATGAATGTGATAAATGAACGGATGAACCGTCAGGCTTTAATGAACGGGCGAACCGTCGGATGAATGTGATAAATGAACGGATGAACTGTCAGGCATTAATGAACGGACGAACCGTCGGATGAATGTGTCGCTTCATTATTTGAGGAACTTCTGTCTATAAATATAGCAGAAATCTGACAAGAACGAACAATTCTACTCTTCAACATAAAAATGTCGTCTGAAGAAGTATCCAGGAAGGCTGAAATCGCCCCGAAGGTTCAGAAGGGCACTGAAGAACGCCCTGCCGATCCAGTTCAGCTGAAGGAGGTAGAAGCAGACGAAGGTTCGTCTGCACCCAAGCCACCATAAGACATTCTGGACTTTCTGCTTGATCCAGGAAGGACTGAAGAAGAGGAAGCCATGAGGATGGCTGCTTGTAAATTCCTCGTGGGTTCCAGCAAAGAAGTTCTCAGCTCTTTTGCTGATCACATTTTCGAGAAGGACGACAGCGGTCTGCGTCCAAATGTAGAAAAAGATGATAGTGATCTTCCTTAGTATCATGTACTACCGTCCATGATGAAATAAAATTTAAATTTTATTTATAGACTTGAACTTGTCTGATAATTTACAAGCATTTATATTTATACATAATACGTTTTAAGGAATTTGCCATTAATAGGCATCATAGCAATTCGACCATCCAGTTCTGAGAGTTGATAAGCTCCATTTGAGAAAACTCTGCTCACAACATAGGGACCTTCCTACTTTGCGTCGAATTTGCCTTTGCTCATATGAGTCATAGTCATAGGACGTCTGACTGTTAGAATAAGTTCTCCTTTTTGATATGCTCGAACTCTGACTTTTTTGTTAAAAGCTCTTGAGATTCTAGCTTGATAGAATTCAATATTCTGTTGAGCAGATAATCAATTTTTATCCAGAGCTTCTAATTCCTGAAGTCGAAGACGATCATTATTCTCGGTGGTAAGTTCATTAGCGATTACTATCCTTAAAGAAGGAATTTGAATCTCTAATGGAAGAACAGCTTCGCATCCATACACCAGAGAGAAAGGTGTACATTTAGTAGCATTACGAACTGTAGTACGGTAAGCCCACAAACATTCACCGAGTTTCTCACTCCAATTACGTTTGTTAGTAGAGACAAACTTCTTTAAGAGTTTGATGATGGTCTTGTTGAAAGCTTCTGCTAATCCGTTAGTTGCCGGATTATATGCGGTAGAAGCTACATTGTTGATCCGATGATCGTCACAGAATCGAGTAAATTTCTGGCTGACGAATTATGGTCCATTATCATGAATAATGCGTCGAGGAACACCAAATCTGTAGATGACATGATGCTTGATAAAGTTGACGACATTAGAAGTCTTGACTTCAGATAAAGGAATAGCTTCAGCCCATTTGGAGAAATAATCGGTTATTACGAGAATAAACCGATGACCTTTTGATGACGGCGGATTGATCGGACCGATAATGTCCATGTCCCAAGCTTCGAAGGACCATGATGCTGCCGTTGGATATAGAAATTCTGAGGGTTGATGAATAAAATCTGCATGGATTTGACAAGTTTTACACTTCCTTGCATATTCGATGGCATCTGATACCATAGTGGGCCAATAATAACCCATACGTCGAATACGATCTTGAAGTTTTGGTCCAGGCTGATGTGCTCCACAAATTCCATCATGTGTTTCGTGAATAATTTGTTGGGCCTCATCACCGGCAATACATCGAAGAAGTAAACCATCATAAGCTCGACGATATAAGGTTTTTGTAGTATGATTGTAATAGAATCTGAGTGATCGTCGTCTGATAGATGCTGCCTCACTCGGATTATCTGGAAGAATATCATACAATACGAAATCTAAGAAAAGAAGTCTCCAATCTTTATCCGTATTCTGCGTCTCAGCTGAATTACTGAAGATGAATTCCATGCTAGAATCAGATGAAGATGATAATGATTTACGACTTAATCCAAATCCTCTTGTTGCATTGACATCATGAGATGTTGATTCTTCGATGTCAACTGGAAGTCCTAAAGTTAGATTGTTTTCGAGATGAAATAATTCTCGATTACAGACAACAATCATTTGTTGACGCCTAATTGGAATAGCTAACACCGCCGCAAGATTAGCAAGGGAATCAGCTTCTGTGTTACATGCTCGCCTAACATGCTCAATGAAGAACCCTTCAAATGAAGAAGCCATAGATATAGCCGATCTATGATAAAGAACCAGATCTTGATGGCGAACTTCATAAGTACCCCTTATCTGATTAACAATGAGTTTAGAATCTCCATACGCTTCCAAATGTTGAATATTCAGATGTTTAGCGAGCTGAAGACCAATGAGTAATGCATTATACTCAGCAACGTTGTTTGAACATGGTTGATCGAGAGAATAAGCTCTTTGGATAGCAAGACCTTCTGGTGATACAAGAACAATTCCAACTCCAGCAACAATGTCACCATTAGGACCTATTCTTGAAGCTCCGTCAAAGAATAGACGCCAAGTAGAATCTTCTTTATCAATTTGATTTGAGTCTAGGACTTCATCTGGAATTTCATCGTAGAGTTTTGAATTCTCTGGAATTGAATGAGCAGCCAGAAAATCAGCTAAAGCTTGTCCTTTGACTGATTTCTGAGGGATATAATGCATGTCATACTGAGCAAGTAAGATTCCCCAGTTAGCCAAACGAGAATTTAAAACACTTGGTTTCTTCATCATGACTCGTATGGGGTTGATCCTGGAAATGACATGAATAGTCTGGCCAATGATATAATGTCGTATCTTTTGGACAGCGAACATCAAGGCTAGACATTCTTTTTCGATCGGTGAATATCGAGGTTCAGCTCCGGTCATAGTACGACTGAGATAATAAATGGCTTGTTCATGACCATTTTTATTCTTTTGAGCGAGCAATGCACCCAATGAATGACTCATTGCTCGGGTATATAGGAGGAACGGTACTCCTGAGACAGGAGGTACCAATACTAGAGGGCTCATCAGATATTATTTTATATCATCTAATGCTTTCTGACATTCATCATTCCAGACAAAAGAAACACCTTTCTTCATAAGTTTATTGAATGGTCTGCAGCGTCCTGAAAGATTAGAGATGAATCTCCTGATATAAGCGATCCTTCCTTGAAATCCTCGTAGCTCTTTTAAGGTGCGTGGAGGACGCATCTCTTGGATGGCTTTGATCTTCTCGGGATCCACGTGTATACCTTTCGAGGTAATGACGAAGCCGAGAAATTTGCCACTAGAGATGCCTAAGAAGGACTTAGTAGGGTTCATCTTTAATTGATGCTTATGCATTAGATCAAAAATAGTCTTCAAATCTTGGATATGATCCTCTTTTTGTCGACTTTTGACTGCAATATCATTAACGTAGCATTCGACTGTTTTCCGTAAGTGTTCACGGAATATAGTGCTCATGGCTCGTTGATAAGTTGCTCCTGCATTCTTGAGACCGAATGGCATCACTGTATAACAGTATGTACCAATCGGCGTTCTGAAAGAAGTGTGTTTCTCGTCATCTAGAAACATTTTAATCTGATTGTATCCAGAATACCCGTCCATGAATGACATCCGTTCAAACCCACAGGTATTATCGATCATGACATCAGTAATTGGTAGAGAGAATTTGTCTTTAGGACATGCCGCATTGAGATCGCGGAAGTCTATGCATACTCTGATCTTACTAGTCTTTTTAAGGACATGAACTATATTAGCCACCCAATCGGGATGTTGTTCCTCTCTAATAAACCCAGAAGCCATGAGTTTATTGACTTCAGCTTCGATTGCATCCATAATGTCTGGACGAAATCGTCGCTGTTGTTGTTTGACCGATTTAGCATTCGGCATGATATTGAGTTTATGAGTTGCGATTTGTGGATCAAGTCCTGGCATATCTTCATAACTCCAAGCGAAGACATCGATGTATTCACGAATAAGTTTGATCATGTCTTGCTTAGCAGTTTCTGAAAGACTTTTACTAATAAATATTGGTTTGGGGGATCCCTCTTCACCAACATCTATTTGAACAAGTTTGTCTTCAGTCGGAGGTTCTTTTTGCTCGAATCGGAATTCCCATTGATTATCTAACCTTTGGGCCCATTGTTCTGATTCAGGTGAGATTTCAAACTCGTCTTCGTTTTTATCATCTTCTTCAGAACTGTCAATGGAGACCATGTTGGAAGACAGAATGTTGTAGTGGAAGTCACCAATACTTGTATCAGAATCCCAAGAGGTAGTACTAGAAGAATCAGATCTCTTATCTTCGTCAGATTCGGGATCTTCATGGACAATATTGATAAAAGGAGTAGGAGCAATATAACCTAATCCACATTTTGTCCTCCCATATTTCAGAGGAGGAATCCGAACAGGCATTTTTCTTTCTTTTCCATTATTGAGGCCAGTTCTGAAGTCATAGCCCATATTTTTAATGATGTCTTTAGATTGCTGACTATAACGACGTAGTTGTAATCTTCTAGTATCATCGTTTTTTTCATCATCTTCTAAATTAGAAGGATTCTGGGGCCCTTTGTAGAAGAATATTGGAATGTCTCCTGGCTTTCTACTAGGAACCAGAAAGTATGAAGTTTATACTGATTCTAGAGGTACGTCTGTATGAAAAGTCTGTACAACTCCTATGGTTATTGTTCTCAAGTCATCTAACAAATGCAAATAACTATGAACATGATTACACACATCAATATACTGCAAAGATGGAGACTTTTCATTAGATTTAAAAGCAGTAGTATTTACATTGGGAGAAGGCTGAGCCTTAGAAATTTTAGCCAAATCAATGACTAAAGGGGGAGAAGAAGAATGAGAGGAAGTTTTGTTTCGATTAAGATCGATAACAATTGGCTCAGAAGAGGTGAGCTCCCTTGAAGCCTGAGATAGAAGAGTAGTCCGCCCTCCAATATGGATTACCAGAGTATCCTGTTTTATATGTAAAGATACAGGAATTGTAGTACGTCCACTGACAGGAATGATCAGTTTATCTTGAGTGGACGACTGAGATAATGGAGAGATCCGTCCGCTCACTGAAATAATAAAAGAACCTTCTCCAGAGGGTTTAGGAGATTGTTGCTGAGTAGTTCGACCTTTAACAGGAATTATCAAGTCTCACTTTGCGGATCCTCTTTCTCCATAGCTTGTATCACCCTTGTATACTCTTCTTTGTACATTCGAGAATCATTGAAATAAGCTTCAACCCCATAGAAAGGATTTATATCAGCAACTTCCTTTTGTACTCTTCTATTGCTGTCAATGTATTTAAAACACTGATGAAGAGTAGAAGGGACCACATTATTTTCATGAAGAAAGGGCCTCCCCAAAAGAAGATTATAAGATCCCACGATCTCGATCACATAGAAAGTGACTTTGGATCTGAAATCACCTATCTGAAGTTTCAGATGAATCTTTCTCAAAGGCTCGCTTCGGCTTTGATTGAATCCCAGGATAGTAGTAACCGTCTTGGAAAGCTTGTGAAAAGGGATTTTTAGTTCATCCAACAGACTCTTTGGCATTATACTTATAGCAGACCCTGGATCAATGAGGATACGATCTATCTTCATCGTATCGATATAACCGGTGTAGTAGAAAGGCCGATCATGTCGATTATCCTCCAGTAGCATGTCGTCTTGTGTAAAGGTGATATTTAGGATAATCTCCAATACACTGTTGCAATGTAAGCAAGTGGCAGGTTCTGCATCTGGCTTCTTTAATTGTGTAAGACAAGAGTCAGCCTGAAGAAGTGCCTCACTTAACGTCTCCCGAGTCTCTTTAGAAAGACGTAGAAGTTTAAAGAGGGACATTCTAGCTGGAGTATTAGCAAGTTGAGCTAGAATATCGAAGTTATAAGGCTTCTGAAGCCCAAGAGGAGGGGACTTCTTGATTGGTTTATCAAATCGAGCCTGTTGTTTGCCTTTCTCAAGAGCTGTGGGCTTGGAAGGAGTAGGTATAACCGGTGTGGTTGAAGGAACAGGTGCAGTGGATGATTCTTCCTCAAGAGAAACATCAGGAGCATCTTTGTCAGCAGGAGGGATATCAGGAGTATCCTCAGGACTCTTGGAATAATCCTTTAGATAAGGTTTCCCTGTTCTAGTAGCACCAGAGAGTGCTTCTTCCTTATCTTTTGGTTCTGTGTCGGGAGTAGATCCGAAAGAAGTCATATGACATGACTTGGTTTTCCCAGCCTTCCTTAGATTTTCGGGAAGTAGTCTTTTGAAGAGGAGAAGATTCAAAATCTGCCACTAGATCAGGATGAATCCATATGATTTCTCTTGTTTCCATAGTGATTGGTACTAATCCTTCAGACTGTGGAGAAGGAATATTTACTATTTCAAGAGTTGCCTTGGGAATAGGAACGATCCCGCTTTCAAGGAGTTGAGGAAGGAAATCTCCGAATTGCATAGAGACGACGTTGGAAGTGACGGTCTTCTCTTTCGGAGTAAGAGTGATAGCTCCAGATTTAATCATTTCCTGGATCTTTCCTTTCAGTACATAACATGTACGAACTGTGTGACCCAACATTCTGTGGTATGAACAGTATTTAGGATGATCCGTCTTACCAGCTTCATCAGGTTTCTTGATTTCAGGTAATTGTATTTTATTACCTTTCAGCAGACATTCAAAGATACCAAGGACATCATCGTCATCAAAAGAGTATTCTTCTTTGGGATGAGGTGCTCTTGGTTGTTGAGTCGTAGAGGCAGGAGGAGTTTGAACAGTCGATGCATCTTTACTCTGAAGATTAACTTCAAGGGTTTCTTTTCCCTTGCGAGTATTGGATTTAGCATTATTGTTAGTACTTTGACATGTTTCTTTGGGAGTCATCTGCACTCCTAAACCTTTGAAAGTTTCAGCACTAATTTCTGCGGCTTTGGCACTAACTATGAAGGAAGGCCAATCTTGAAATTGAGTAGATCCTGTCCACATGCTGATGATTGGCAACAAATTTGATTTGCATGTGTCGATGGTGACACCATCAGGAGTTCCAAGAGGCATCTTCAGAGCTTCTCTTCGAAACCGTTTAATGAATTCCTCTGTAGTTTCATTATTTTTCTGCTTGATTCTTATAAGAGCAGACATAGTCATGTCATTGAGCCCTTCATAGAACCGTTCAAGAAACATTTGTTTGAAACCGGCAAATGAGGTAATACACCCATCAGGGAGATTTCTATACCATTCATAAGCCGTTGCTTTGAGACATCCGACAAACACCCGAGTAAGGAGGGCGTCACTTGGTTGCAGCTGGTCAGTCATCACTTCAAAGTGATTAATAAATTGACTCGGAGAAGTGGTTCCATCATAGAATGAGATAGTAGGAGGCTTGTATTTAGGAGGATACGATACTTGCTTCCATTCTATTGGATAAGGTTGCTTGATGCCTAACCTTTGTAAACCATCCTTCTGTTTGAATGCCTCAAATTGAGTTCGGAGATTCCTCAATTCTTCAGTAACAACTCCGGAGGATTGTGGAGTTGTAGCTTTTAGAGAATAGTTGGGAGGAGAAACAGCATTATAAGCACTACCTCCAGCTCCAGAGTGACTAGGAACCGGTTGAGCTTGCCCAGGAGTATTAGATTGTACTGCTGGAAGAACATGTACTGGACTTACACCAGTGTTAATTGGTATGGCATCTGGTACAGTCTGTCGATTTTGCAACTGGGTTGCCATAAGTTCATACATCGACTTCATAGTGTCAGCCATAGACTTCATTTGCTGTTCCAAAAAAGCAATTCTTTGTTCTTGAGGAGTCAAGGAAGAAGAAGGTTCATCAGTATTCCCATCAACCATATAAGTCATGACTGTACGAGGGATTATTGATGAACTGGTGGATGTTGTCTGTTCTGAATCATTACTTTGTGTATCAAAGTCATTTGTAGGAGAATTACCCCCAGTAGGCAGAGGTGGGAAATTAGATTCTCCAAGGAATTCAGAATAGTCTTCAAAAACAGAAGTTCTTTGACTAGAAGCCAGGACTCTTGCTCTGGTGCCTCTGTATACTCCATCTGGACTATCAGTTCTACCCCCAGTATCCCGAGAGGTCATGTTAACAGAAGCAAACAGAGGTTCATCTTCATCAGGCATAGGTTCACACTGAATCCGGGTGAAGACAGATTGTCGTTTAGTTTGACATCTACATTGCATCATGACTCTTGGCTGGAAGTCACATTCATGATCAGCATAGTCATGATCCATTGATTGACATCTGCATTGAATTATGACTTTTGGCTAGAAGTCATATTCAGTATGGTCATGATCCATTGACACAGAATTATTCCTTCTCTTTTGTTGAAGATGTTCTCGTAAATCTGTATGTGAAGATTGAGGTACATCAGAGAACATTCTTTGTGTATTTTTAGGAATATATTTTCGGTTCTTGGGTCTTGATGGCTCTTGATTATATAGAGAGTGATTAATGTGAGCCATATAATTTCTAGCATACTCTGCATCTGGATCTCTTGCTTTTGTTCCCGTTTGGTATGGTTTTTTGACACCAGAAGTGCTTCCTAAACGGGTTTGATTAAGTTTTGCTCTTAGATCAGTTGGAGGTAAAACATTGGTTTTTGATACTTGGAGTTTTCCTTCTATTGATCTGGATATTTGCAGAGAAGGAAGAGTTGAACCACCCCTTTGATTAGGAGTTGGTAACAAACCTTCTTTTATAGACAAATTCTGTGTCCAATTCGAAGAAGTCATAGAAGAAGACATTAAGAAATGTTTCTTCTTAGACTTATTCAAGTTTTGAGACATAGAATGTCCAGAAGGAAGAGTAGTCAAAAGACCATCTCCTTTTCTTTGACTAACAAAACTGTCAGTCAAAGCTGTTCCTGAAGTAAACACTACAGGAGCAGAAGAAACAACTAAAGAGTTATTTTTTTCGAAGGAACTTTGTGAGCCATTTGTGGAGGAGTTTTAGCAAGACCACCCCCAGTTCTAGTAGAACTTGGCAAAGAAGAAGAGATAGCTAAAGAGCTATTCTTCTTAGATGATGTATACGGAATACACGCTGGAACAGATTTGGCTAAGGAGCCAGTGCTGTCAGCGTGACTTTTGAATTTAGAAATACACGCTGGAACAGATTTGGCTAAGGAGCCAGTGCTGTCAGCGTGACTTTTGAATTTGAGATTGCACGCTGGAACAGGTTTGGCTAAGGAGCCAATGCTGTCAGCGTGACTTTTGACTGTGAGATTGCACGCTGGAACAGGCTTGGCTAAGGAGCCAGTGCTGTCAGCGTGACTTTTGACTGCTGTCGTCTTCGAGCACACAAGAGCGTGCGTGCTTGTAGTAGAGTCCTTGCCAGTGTTAGGAGTAGACACTGTGGCAGAAACTTCACCATTGGTTGCCAACAGATTCTTAGGGACATAGACAGATCGTCTCTTCGACTTGGCAGTGGTGATGGAGGCTGAAGTGGGCTTGCCACCCTTAGCCCGCTGCATTTCTTCGTAGGCGAGTTGATCGAATTGGATCGATATCACCTTCTTCGTCGAGCCGACTGACGAAGTGTCGCATTGAGTTGTTGCCATCTCAGAAGAGGAGATGGTTTTCCCCAGCAGAGTCGCCAATTTGTTTTCCATAAATAAATTCACTTTATTTATTGTATTTCTGGGAAAATACAACTGTAGGAATCCGATCTAGAAGACGATCGCTTTATCCCTTAGACGATGCGAAGAAGAAAAGCTCTCAAAATTTCAACAGCAATTTAGATATCTATGTATCTGTACAATGAATGAGAAAAGAACTCTATTTATAGAGTCAAAAATAACTGAAAAAGATAACTGTCTTCACAACCTGTGCATAGTTGAAAATCACGCAGGATTTAACATATGCAAGGTTATGAGCAGTTACTGGACGTGGCCTGTAACTGTTGGACACATGGCAATCGTGCATGAGTCGTGTGCAAGTTACAGGACACACAGGTGAGAGATCGGTGGCATGGCTGCCACGTACTCCAATTTGATGAAATCCACGCAGGCTTATTGAGGACGAAATCCCCGCAGCCTTGTGGCAGAAAGCTTCAGAATCCACGCAGACTTGGGGCAGAAAGCTTCAGAATCCACGCAGACTTGGTGCAGAAAGCTTCAAAATCCATGCAGACTTGGGGCAGAAAGCTTCAGAATCCATGCAGGCTTGGTACAGAAAGCTTCAGAATCCACGCAGGCTTGGTGCAGAAAGCTTCAAAATACACGCAAGCTTGAGGAAGGAACATAGAAGTTCAAAATACACGCAGACTTGAGTCAGAACGGCCAGCTGTCTTGATTCGACGTGCCTCGACTGACACAAAATCTCTGACATTGATTGCCTTGTCAAACACATTAAATGACAATAAGGTCTTTTGGTACGCCAACTTGATGAAGGCTGAGTCTTGTTGAAGAAGATTTTGAAAGTCACGCAATAGTCGGCTGTGATCTCTCGAGTTTCGTGCATACATGGCATACGAGGAGACATTCTTTGACTGTCGTGCTGTCAGTCATAATGACACTCTGACAAATGATGAGCTGTCTCTCAGCGTAACTTTTAAACATTGTCTTGATCAACTCAGCGTGACTTTTAGAATTTGTCCTGATCAACTTAGCGTGACTTTTAGACTTTGTCCTGATACCAATTGTAGGAACGAGTCCAAATTAAAGTCTAAAAAGCCAAATCATTTCGAACTCAGCGTGACTTTTAGACTTTGTCCCTAATTAATTTGTCCTGCTAACATTTGGACTGTTTGGAATTCTTCATGTTGAAGTTGGACGAGTCCAAATCATTTTTTAATTAGCATTTTTTAGACTTTGTCCTGATACCAATTGTAGGAACGAAATCGTAAAGCACAATACTCTAGAGGGGGGTGAATAGAGTTGGCAGCAGAATAATGCTAATTAAAAAATGTTAGCAGCAAGATCACAGAATAATAATCACAACTAAGTAATGTAAAGGCAGAGATAAGAAAGCAAACGCAAAGACAGCGATGTATACTGGTTTTTCTCTGTTGAGGACTAATCCAGTCGGTAGAACTCTTGCTACCAGTTGAATTCACTATTGGCAAAATCGTAAGTTTTCTTACGAAGTCCTTGCAACTTCTACAACGCGAGCTTTGATACGAAGAACTCGTCCAACTTCAATTATGAAGAGGTATTCTCCAATCAAGCCTTCTGATTACAATCTCTCAGAAACTTCTAGACCGCACCGCACTAGCAAATCGACTAGAGGATTGTAATTGGCTTGGGATCTGAAATTTAAAGCTCAAAAAAACTCTTTGGAAGACTGAAAGCTTTAGATAGAGAGAAGATTGAAAGTGAATGAGTGAGTTGAAATGATCGAAATCCTTCTCTATTTATAGGAATTCTAAAGACAGAATTCTGGCAGAATTCGGGCAGAATTCGGGTAGAACTCGATGAGGAAATCTCGGTCAAATCCGCAACTGCAGGAGGACCAAGTTCCAGAGAATTCAAAAATCAAAACGGCTACTAACCGAACTCTGGCCGAACTCTGGCCAAACTCTGGCCGAATTCTGTCAGGGTTAGGTTAGGTATTTAAAAATAGTTTTTGGAGATTTTTGAAAACCTTTTTGAAACTTTTGTTAATAAGAATGTTTTTCAAAATTAAGGACATTTTAAAAGACATTTTGAAAATATTTTGGAATAGCCTATTTGCCAGTACGACTCGGTGTACAACGTATTCCTAGACTCAATAAAATGAAAAATATATTGCTCAAAGAAATACAGACTCGAACAGGCAAACATTGCTTCGGTCTTGAACTGTGTAGATAGCTGTTCTTGATCATGTCCAAGAGTCCGAGATATCCTGACTAGCTTCATATATCCAGACCGAGTTTGATCAATTATTAAAATCAGTTTGACCATATGACCAATGGGCCAACAAGTAGGCTTTAAATAGAGAGAAGATTGAAAGTGAATGAGTGAGTTAAAATGATCGAAATCCTTCTCTATTTATAGGAGTTCCAAAGACAGAATTCTGGCAGAATTCGGGCAGAACTCGATGAGCAAATCTCGGTCAAATCCGCAACTGCAGGAGGACCAAGTTCCAAGGAATTCAAAAATCAAAACGGCCACTAACTGAACTCTGGCCGAGTTCTGTCAGGGTTTGGTTAGGGTTTTTCAAAATAGATTTTGGGGAATTTTGAAAACCTTTTTGGAGCTTTTGTAAATATGAATGTTTTTCAAAACTAAGGATATTTTAAAAAATATTTTGAAATCGTTTTAGAATAGCCTATTTGCCAGTACGACTCGGTGTACAATATATTTCTAGACTCAATAAAATAAAAGATTACATTGCTCAAAGAAATACAGACTCGAACAGGCAAACAACGCTTCGGTCTTGAACTGAGTAGATAGCCGTTCTTGATCATGTCCAAGAGTCCGAGATATCCTGACTAGCTCCATATATCGAGACAAAGTTTGATTAATTATTAAAATCAGTTTGACCATATGACCAATGGACCAACAATCCCCCCCATTTTGATAATTGACAAACTATGAATGATATAACATCTTTTGAGATAAGATACCACAAAAAATTGTTCAAAATTGTTCAATCCCTGTATTATTCTCAAAACAAAAATGTTAGATCCTTTTTCTCCCCTGTTATCACTTAGCAAAATAATTACGAAGAAATAGGCTCCCCCGCAATTAATGCATAAGCTACAACAGTGAAAAAACACAAGAAAATAATATCTCATGTAGTGAGAATATACAAGACATAACAGAGAATTATTTCACAGGCAGTTTATAATATAGAAGCAGATAAAGATGCTATAAAGAATAAATAAACTGATATGAAAGATAAACTACGCATCCCATAAAAATAAAATGATGTTCAAGAGACATCAAGAAATATCCAGTACAAGTCCAAAAAAACTGATAATAAACGCTAAAAGAAATAAACTTGGAATGTCGGAGCATTTCCAAGTATACAGTAGACAATAACTAAGTCTCAAAATCAGCTAATACATCATCATCACATCTCCTCATCATCCTCATCATCACCATCAGATGCAGCACCACCATGTCCAGAAGGACCAGCTCTATAAGTACCAGCTCCAGAAGGGTGTGGAGTAGCACCAGAACAGCGATACCAATCATAAGCGTTACCGGGCTGAAAGTAGGCATGAACAGCCTCATCCTCACAGCGGTAACCAGAAAAGGCTGGATCTCTAGGAATAGAACCGGCAGAATGTCCAGTCTGAGCAAATCGGAGATCAGTTAGAGAATTTGCTATCGCCTGATAACGAGTGACATCGCAGAACTCACGTTCGCGGGCCATATCCGTCATCGAGACGTACAAATCAGAAAGATGCTGGTGTATGCCATCAAAGGTCATGGCATACTGCTGAGTAGGTGGAGGAGGTGGAGCAGTAGGAAGAGCAGCAGCAGTCATACTACGACGAGATAGCTTAAGAAACTTGGGCTCAGGGTCTTGAGTACAAGTTGACAGATCAATATCAAAACGCTGGAAGATGCATGGGAGAATCATCGTATAAGAGAGATTTCTATCTCTTGTACGACAACGTCCCATCATCTGGATAATAGTCTTAGGAGCAGAAAAAGGAATTCCCTTAAGAATATGATACATAGCAGACAGCTCAAGTGATGTGACATCATCCTTTGAAGTAAACTTCGAAAGAAGAGTGGAGTAGATGATGCGATGCAATTCATAACTAAACAAGTTCAAGTTATTGGCCTTGAACTTTCCAGAGCGAACTCGATCAGGGGCACAGAGTTCAGCTTTGAAACTAGCAAGTGTCGTGCCGTCGGGAAAATCAAATTCAGTGATATCATCAAGCGGTGCACCTTCGTTAGAAATACCAAATATTTCTGTTAAGAGGACATCATTGAACTCGATATCTAGTCCGCCAACACGAGTACTTACGTCAAACGTGTTTAGTACGATATTGCAATAGAAAAGTCCAATGGCATTAGTAGCTACCGGGAAATAAAGTTTAGCAAAGTGTCGTAACCCTAATGCTTCAAAATAAGGGCGGTGATCTGGAAACACAGTCCATTTGATAGGAGCGCATGTGCATATGGATCTCATAGAAAAGTCTCCATACCACAGAAGGGATTAATCTAGGGTTTGAAAATAAAACCCATCGAATGCGCCATCGCTCGATTGAACTGGCAAAAAGAGGGAATCCGTGTGTGGATTTGAAGATGATCCTTCCTCACTAGGATTGGTCGTCTTCTTCCTCTTAAAGGGGTTGAATCCCTTAGACATTGTGCAAATAAAGTAAATATGCACGAATTTGAAAGGAGGAGAAATACGGAGTTATACCTTCCGAGATTCAAGTATGCTGTACAGGACAACTATCTCCGTACGAATCCAAAATTTGGATGGATTTCACCACGTAGATTGAGAGAAACGAAGTGGTGAAGAACTAGGGTTTGGAGAGCTTCGCGCGGCTGCTGTTGCTATGGAAGAGGTTTTAGAAGCAATGAAGAAGAAGAGGCTCTCAGGTTCTGGTTATATAACCAGATACCACTAACCGAACTCGGGCCGAATTCGGTCCGAACTCTGGCCGAATTCGCCTAGGGGTTCTGTTAGTTGGTTTGGGCCATTTTTTTTTTCATTGACTCATTTCAAAAATTTAATTCAAAGATTAGTAATTTCAACCTTTAATTAATTATTTTATAGATTAAATTTTGTTACACAGCGACTGTCTTAGATTACCTGTAGGAGTACTGTCCCAGCTGGCGGAGGTTCACCGGGGAACTCTTAAGTACCGCTTTGCTTCAACCGTAGTTGTGGTGACAGACATACTCTTTATTGGCTTGTCTCTAACACAGTTTTTGCGTATTGAAATATAATCATAAAATAAAATTAATTAACATTATTGACGTCCAAAATTCCTAATTCTCGACGTAAATAATTGAAACGATCTTTTGCTAGAGGTTTTGTGAAGATGTCAGCTAATTGATTCTCAGTATCTATGTATACAAGGTCAATATCTCCATTCTGATGATGATCTCTAAGAAAATGATGTCGGATCTCGATATGCTTAGTACGAGAGTGACAACTGGATTCTTAGTCAAATTAATTGTGCTCGTGTTGTCACAGAAAATGGGAATGTGTGTAAAAAATAAATTATAGTCTTCCAAGGTTTGTTTCATCCACAAAATCTGAGCACAACAACGTCCTGCGGCGATATACTCAGCCTCTGTTGTTGACAGGGCTACAGAATTTTGCTTTTTACTAAACCATGAGACTAAAGCCTTGCCTAAGAAATGACATGTGCCGCTGATACTTTTTCTATCAACTTTGCATCCAGCAAAATCTGCATCCGAGTAACCAATAAGGTCAAAGGACTTGGTTTTGGGATACCATAAGCCAACAGAAGAAGTGCCCTTAAGGTATCAAAAGATACGCTTAACTGCGCACAGATGTGATTCTTTTGGATTAGCTTGAAAATGTACACACATGCAAACACCAAACATAATATCTGGACGACTAGCAGTTAAATAAAGTAAACTACCGATCATACCTCGATACTTACGTGTGTCGACAGGCTTGCCTTGTTCATCAATATCAAGCTTTGTTGAAGTTGCCATCGGAGTGCCAATAGGTTTGACATTGTCCAGATCAAACTTCTTTAGCAAATCTTTTGTGTACTTGGCTTGATTTATGAATGTTCCATTGTCAGTTTGTTTGATTTACAGTCCGAAAAAGAATTTCAGCTCTCCCATCATGCTCATCTCAAACTCATTCTGTATACACTAAGAGAATTCTTGACAAAGAGATTCATCAGTAGATCCAAATATAATATCATCAACATAGACTTGTATTAAGAGAAGCTTGCCACTAAAAGACTTAATAAAAAGTGTAGTGTCAACCTTTTCCTTTGAAAAACCGTTATCAAGTAGAAAAGAGCTTAGACGATCATACCAAGCACGAGGGATTTGTTTCAAATCGTATAAAGCTTTCTTCAACTTGAAAACATGATCAGGTTTTTAAAAATCTGTAAAACCTGGAGGTTGTGCTACAAAAACTTCTTCTTTTATAAAACCATTTAAAAATGCACTCTTGACATCCATTTGAAATAATTTGAAATTATGAAAACATACAAATGCACATAACATGCGAATAGATTCTAATCTTGCAACTGGGGCATAAGTTTCATCGTAGTCGATACCTTCTTCCTGATTATATCCTTGAGCTACGAGTCGAGCCTTGTTACGAGTCACTAAACCATTCTCATTAAGTTTATTTCGGAATACCCAATGGGTGCCAATGACCGGATGATCAATAGGTCTTGGAACAAGTTCCCAAACTTGATTCCGTTCAAATTGGTTTAATTTCTCATGTATAGCATCTAACCAAAAATGATCACTACATGCTTCATCAATAGTTTTGGGTTCTAGCTGTGAAATAAATGCAACACTAGAAATAATATCTCTACTGGATGTACGAGTACTTACACCTTTGGTAATATCACCAATTACCAAATCCTTTGGATGATCAGCCATAAATTTTAATCTTTTCGACAGACTCCGAAGGTAGCTACTTTCGGGTTCTTCTCTTGGAGAATCAGCTGGTGTTGAACTTGGTACAGTTAGATCTTCGTCATTGTCATCGATAGTCATTTGATTTAATTTATCAAAGGTGACGTTAATTGATTCTTCGATGATCATAGTTCGTTTGTTGAAGACTCTGTATCCTTTGCTCTTGGCCGCATAACCTAAAAATACACCTTCATCGGCCTTTTCGTCAAACTTTCCCAAATTATCTTTTGTATTAAGAATAAAGCATTTACAACCAAATATTCTAAAATATGAAACTGATGGAATTCTATCAAACCATAACTCAAATAGAGTCTTCTTCGATTTGGGTCGAATTAGAACTCTATTGAGAACAAAACGAGCTGTATTGACAGCTTTAGCCCAGAAATATTTGGGTAAACTAAACTGGTTTAACATTACTCTGGCCATTTCGGATAGAGTTCTGTTCTTACGTTCCACAACTCCATTTTGTTGTGGAGTCCTAGGGCAGGAGAACTTGTGTACAAAACCGCGTGTGTCACAAAATTGCTCAAACTCTGCATTCTCGAATTTGCCACCATGATCGCTTCTAATACGAGTGATCATGTAACCTTTTTCATTCTGTACTTTCTTACAAAAGACGACAAATTCGGATAATGCATCATTCTTGCGTGTCAAAAAGTATACCCACGTGTATCTAGAGTAATCATCTACAATTACAAAAGCATATAACTTACCTCCGAGGCTAGCAACTCTGCTAGGACCAAATAAGTCCATATGTAGCAATTGTAGAGGTCTAGTAGTACATACTGCGTTTACTGACTTGAATGTGGATCTGGTAGCTTTGTTCTTTTCATATTGGCTGCATACCGAATCCTTCTTGAATGTTATGTCCGGTAAACCGCGTACTAGCTTCTTCGTGGATAATCTTGAGATTGTGTCCATATTTGTGTGACCGAGTCTCATATGCCACAGATGACTCTCATCACTTTTAGCCATTAAGCATCTACCTGAAATGTTAGTTTCTTCCAACAAATAGAAAACATATATATTGTCTTCCCTGATACCTTCAAAGATAGTACTACCAGTTGAGCTATCAACTATAGTACATTTGTTTTTGCCAAAGTTGATACCATAACCATGATCAGCTAAATAACTTATGCTGAGTAGATTATGTTTCAACTCGGTAACCAGACAGACATCCTTAATCACAGGATAAGGAGACTTACCAACATCACCGATACCAATGATATACCCTTTCAAGTTGTTACCGAAGGAGACATAGCCTTCCTTCTTCTTCTTCGATAGTGTTGCAAATAATGTAGCGTCACCGGTCATATGCCGTGAACAACCGTTGTCGAGGATCCATTTGCTTTTAGCATGTGAAAGGTGTTCCACCTACAAAATAATTTGCAGATGAAACTTTTGGTACCCATTTCTTGTAGGGTCCTGACATGTTAGCTTTTGGTATCCATACATAAATATTTAAATCAACAAGCTTTCTGATTCTACATGCAGGAGAAATATGACCACTGTGGCCACAATAATGACATTGTGCATGTTGAGTGTTGAAAGCTGAGTGGTGTGCATGGTTGGTAGGTTTAGGTTTTCTAGTATAGAAGAAAGCATACCTATAATCATGTTTGGACTTAACCTTTTGGGGTAAAGGTTTGATATGGTTAGGTCTGACAGTGTTTGGTTTGGGAATGTTCCGATTATTCGGTAAGTGACACGTGTTAGGGTAGGAAGCAGCAGTCTCAGGCTGTTTACCTAACCTAATTTCCAATCTTTTGGAAGTGTCATATAACTTAGTATAGTCAGAAGTGAGTGCTTCCATTCTGACTTGTGCAGATTGAAGGCTTTTCTTCTCTTTAGAAAGTTCTTCTTTCAGTTGGTCAATAACCTTGTCTTTTTCTTCGAATGACTTGGTAGTCTCGTGTAATAAGAGCTTAATAGAAGAAAGCTCACCAGACTCACTAACATTATCTTTAACCCCAGCTAGTAGGTCGGTAAGTCTTCATATTTCACCTTTGTACTCTTTGAGTACTTTCTTAGAGGTTTGATATTTGCTACGCAATTTTCTGTAATCACTTATCAGTTCACTGAAGGCTTCTCCTAATTTCTCAAAGGTGAATTCATCATATGTATCAACTATAGGTTCAGAGAGTACCTGATCGGATGCCATAAAGCATACATTTGCAGCGTCTTCTGATTGTTCATCATCTGAGTTGCTGGCTTCACTTTCATGCCATATGCTGGTATTGGCATACTTTCGAGATGTTGATCTCTTCAGGTTCCCTTTCTCATACCTGTTGCTCTTTTTGCTTGATAATGAGTTTGTAGGACAATCCTTCTTCATGTGTCCCTTCTTCTTGCAGCCATAGCAGACAGCATCATCTTGATACCAGTTGTTGCTGCTATTGTTTTCTTTGGCTTTCTTCTCATATCTCATGAATCTTTTGAATTTTCTTGCTAGGAGTGCTTGATCTTCAGCATCAGATTCACTGCTGTATGAATCACCTTCAGCAGCTTTTCTATGCTGAGCCTTGAAAGTGATCGTCTTCTCCTTTGGTGCAGGCTCTTTAAAATTTTATAGCTCCAGTTCATGAGTGAGTAGCTTACCCATGATTACTTCGAGTGTCATGGTAGTGAGGTCGTTTCCTTCAATGATTGCAGTAGCCTTCGGAATCCAGTTCTTTGTAAGTGCTCGCAGGAGTTTGCGAATATTTTCATGGTTACTGTAATCTTTGCCTAGGGAGGACAAAGGATTTACAATATCCAAGAATCTCTCGAAAATCTGAGTAACTGTTTCGTTGGGCTTCATCTTGAATGCCTCGTACTCCTGAGTAAGTCTGCTTACTTTTGATTCTTTGACTTGAGTCGTGCCTTCAAGTGTGACTTCAAGAAGCTTCCATACTTCATTAGCAGTTGTGCAGATAGACACCCTGTTAAATTCAGTTCTGTCTAAATCACAAAATAAAGCGTTAATAGCACGTGCGTCAAGACTGGCCTTTTTCTTTTCTTTCTCTGTATATCTGTTTTGGGGTTTTTCAGTTAAAACTCCATCAAGTAAAGGCCAAGCATAAGGTGCCATCGCTGCAACAAGATGGGACATCTGGCGGTCGATTGCCAAGGAAGATGCTTCAAGTGTGGCTAACTAGGTCACAAGGCAGTAGATTGTCGCATGGGGAGGGCGAACCAATATCTACCAAGGAACATCCAGAACCAGAACAGGGCGCCTCCCGTCCATGGCACAAACGTAGTGCCCGTGAACCCACAAAATCGCCAAGGGGCACAAGGCCGAGTCTATGCACTGTCTCGGGACGAAGCGTTCACGTTCGACACTGTCGTGACAGGTATACTACTTTATAAAAATATGCCTGCTAGAGTACTGTTCGATTCGGGTGCTACATATAGTTTCATATCTGCCAACTTTGTAGCAGAGAATAAACTACCCATGTAACTTTTAGATATGAATCTTAGCGTTAGCACTCCATCAGGAGTAGATATGTCTGCCACTCAAATTTGTAGGGATGGTTACATCTGGATCGGAGAAAAAAATCTATCCTTGAAAGTTATCGTCCTCGACATTAAGGAGTACGATATAATCCTCAGCATGGATTGGTTGGGTGCATGCCACGCAACGATCGAATGCGTGGAGAAGAGAGTTGTGTTTCGTCTTTCGGACAAAATCGAGTTCTCCTATTCGTGCGGAGCAGCGTCAAAGGCAGCAATGATGATATCGGCGATTTTGGCAAGGCGTATATTGCATTCTGGGTGTAGCGGGTACCTAGCATCAGTTCGAGACACGAAAATAGAGATTGCAAGCACGGTCTAGACTGAAGTCATGGCAGAATTTCCTGATGTGTTCCCAGACGAGTTGCCAGTGATGCCGCCAGACCGAGAGATAGAATTCAGTATTGACACCTTTCCGGACACCCAACCGATATCCAAAGCACCCTATCGAATAGCGCCGATAGAGCTGAAGGAACTGAAGGCACAATTACAAGAGTTGCTAGATCACAGATATATTCATCCTAGCGTCTCCCCGTGGGGTGCTCCAGTATTGTTTGTAAGGATGGGTCGATGCGGCTGTATATCGACTATCGAGAACTTAACAAAGCCACGGTGCGAAACAAGTACCCGTTACCGAGGATAGACGATTTGTTTGACCAAAATCAAGGGGCGACGATATTTTCCAAGATTGATCTTCGCTCAGGCTACCATCAGTTAAAGATCAAGTCCGAGGACGTGCTGAAGTCCGCCTTCCGAACTCGATATGGTCACTACGAATTTCTAGTCATGCCCTTCGGCTTGAAAAACGCTCATGCCGCGTTCATGGACCTATTGAACCGGGTGTTTCGACCCTTCATAGACAAATTTGTCATCGTATTCATCGATGACAATCTCATATATTCGAAAAGCAAGGTCGAGCACGTGGAGCACTTGAAAATGGTGCTACAGACTCTACGTGAATACCAACTTTATGCCAAGTTAAGCAAATACGAGTTCTGGATGAGCAGCGTGACGTTCCTTGGGCACGTTGTCTCAGCTGAAGGCGTCATGGTGGACCCAAAGAAGATTGAAGCGATAGTCGAATGGAAGCGGCCTACCTCAGCAGGTAACATTCGATATTTTCTCGGTTTGGCAGGCTACTACCGTAGATTTGTGAAAGACTTTGCCAAGATTGCGTCGCCTCTGACTCGCCTCACCCAGAAGGGAGTCGTATTCGAGTGGAACAACGCCTACGAATCGAGATTTCAAGAGTTGAAGAAACGGCACATCCAGCGTCGATCCTAGCACTTTCAGACGGGCCAGAAGGGTTTCAAATATTTAGCGATGCATCGCGAACTGGTTTGGGATGTGTGCTTATGCAAAGGGATAAGGTGATTTCGTTTGCTTCGAGACATCTGAAGCAATATGAGAAGAATTACCCTACGCATGATCTTGAGTTAGCGGCGATCGTGTTCGCATTAAAGCTATGGCGGCACTATCACTATGGTGTGGCTTGCAGCATCTATACGGATCATAAGAGCCTCAAATATATCTTTACCCAACGGGACTGGACTTGAACTTACGGCAGCGGCGTTGGCTCGAACTCATTAAAGACTACGATCTGACTATCGAGTACACGTCAGGTAAAGGAAACGTCGTGGCAGACGCTCTGAGTAGAATTTTTGCTGGATACTTGTCTATCAACCGTAACATACAGCGAGACTTGGCGAAGATGGGTATCGAACTCCGAATTCGCTACCGTGGAGCACGATTGGCCCAATTGCACCTTGAGTCGAGCTTGCACAACAAGATAAAGACCGCACATGAGGGCGACCCATTCCTGAAGAAGATGCGTGAGCTAATTTCGATGGGAAAGGCGATCGACTTTATGGTGGACGAGGGCAGAATGACGTGGATGAAAGGGAGGATATGCGTGCCAGACCATGCCGAACTTAGAAAAGAGATTCTGACGGAGGCCCACTATGCGAAGTACTCGTTGCATCTCGGGAGTACCAAAATGTACAAAGACTTGCGTACGACCTTTTGGTGGCACGGCATGAAGAAAGACGTGGCAACGTTTGTGTCACAGTGCATGGCCTATCAACGGGTGAAGGCCGAGCATCAAAGACCAGGCGGGGAGCTACAGAACCTCGACATTCTAGTATGGAAGTGGAATGACATCTCTATGGATTTTATCATGGGCCTTCCGAAGATGTCGTGGGAGAATGATGCGATTTGGGTCATTGTCGATCGTTTGACTAAATCCGCTCATTTTGCTATCAAAGTATCATGGAGCGTCAATCGGTTAGCTCAGATTTATATCAATGAGATTGTCAGACTGCACGGGGTACCTGCCACAATCATTTCGAACAGAGACAGACGATTCTTATCATGTTTCTGGACGAGTCTACAGGCGGTGCTGGGCACTAAGTTGAACCTTAGCTCCGCGTACCACCTGCAAACCGATGGCCAGACAGAAAGAGTGAATCAAATCCTGGAGGATATGTTACGTCTGTGTGCGATAGATTTGAAGACTAATTGGGACACGCACTTGCCGCTTGCAAAATTTGCGTACAACAACAGTTATCAATCGAGCATCCAGATGGCTCCTTACGAGACACTTTACGGGAGGAAGTGCCGATCTCCGATTTGCTGGGACGAAGTCGGAGAGTGACAGGTGCTCGGGCCAGAACTAGTCGAACAAGCCGGCGAGAAGGTTCGCATGATTCGAGATAGGCTCCGTATTGCTCAGAGTCGACAAAAGAGTTATACAAATACTCGTCGACGACCGTTACAGTTCTTGGTTGGGGACCATGTGTTTCTGAAGGTGACACCGATGCGGGGCGTCATGCGATTCGGAGTAAAGGGCAAACTGAGTCCGAGATTCGTAGGGCCCTTCGAGATTCTCGAAAGAGTGGCGACAGTTGCTTACCGGATTGCGCTACCTCCTGCCCTGGCTGAAGTGCACGACATCTTCCATGTCTCCCAACTTCGGAAGTACGTGCATGACCCAAGTCATGTGGTTAGTTTCGATCAGTTGGAGCTGCGCGTCGATCTATCATACTCGGAGGAGCCCGTACAAATTTTGGACCGTAAAGAAAAGATCCTGCGGAGCCGATCGATGTCCTTGGTTTGCGTACTCTGGCGCAACCATTCAGTCAATGAGTCGATATGGGAACTAGAGGCGGAGATGAAGGAGAAGTACCCTTCACTTTTTGCCGACGAAGGTCAGACCCTTGTTCTTAAGTTTCGAAACAAAATTTTTTCTTAGTGTTATATTATGTAGTGCCCCGTCCCGTTGGGGGGAAGTACTATGTAATAGGCTCGTGGTAAGTCAGACATGGTCGGGAACATAGATGGCTAGTCTGACTCGGCGACGAGTTTGGTATACAAAAACTATGGCATCAATAAAATCGATTTGGACGAGTGATATGAGTACCGTTCCAAATAATGGATCGGCTACTGTTGGAATAAGTCCTAGATGCGGTAGATGATGTTTTGGCGAATGAACTCTAAAGAGAGCGACGCAACCTGTTTGCCGTTAGTTTTATTGGTTTTCTTGGCTTTCTGAACGAATTGTTGCGAGGATTTGATAGTGTGCTTTCGCGTCGATTTCTGAATACGTCTTTAGGAATTTCGAAGGAGGGATTGAAGGAATGGTTCTAATTCGATGCTCGTGCCATTGTAGGAGTTCGTGTAACTGAGGCTTGACCGCCGCGAAGCGTTCTCCTACTCTCGATGCAATCTCCTTAGGTGGGTGGTTCTTCGGCCCCTTCTTTTCTACCCCTTCCCGCCAACTAAATTCTTAAAGTTCAACGTTCAAATCGATGATGCTAACGGGATGTATGCTTGCCACTAAGATCAAGAGCTCGGGATAATATAGCAACCTAGAGAAGTTAACTCCGAATCTATAAGTTCACTCTAAGTAGAGAAAAAGATAAAGTCCTAGAAAAGAGATAGAATTTATTTCTTGCTCGGCAAAACACAAAAGAAGAAACCTTGGTTGCGGTATATCATACCTCGGAGAATTTGGTGCCTACGGGATGCTAAATCAGAACGTACGGTTTCGGGGAAAATGACCCTCGCACGAGTAGGAATGATTATGTGGTTTGATAATGGTTACGCTAGGCAATTTACTTCATTCATATTAAACTGTTCATACATTTGCATGGTCATGGACGACTTGTGCACAAGGTGAGCTTTCCTCGAGACGGTACCCGAGGCCCTGGGACCGAATCGGCTTAGGAGGAAATTATGAAAATCGTGCTTCGGCGTGAGGCATTGCGAGACCTCCAGTTAGGCTCGTAACCTAGACTGGAGGGCACGTCGCAATGCTACATAATCGTCCTTCATGGTGTCGATATCACCAATGACCGCATATATGATAGATTGCATGCTCACCTATTGTCTTGTGCAGGTGGTAAGTATTATGTATATCTTGTGCAAGAAAGGAGCATAGCCGTGGTAAGAATGGTTAAAATTGATTATGTTGTTATCGTTTAAAATGTGCCTTCGATATGAACTTAAATTCATATAGTTCTAAATAGAAATATCACTTCGTATGCCAGAATCCTTGATAAGCAGTGTCGGTTTAGACGAGTGGGTTCGTCCCATCCAATAGCAAGTGTGCTAACCCCCAACTCCCCAGGTAACGAGTGCACTGCGGGAGCTCGAGACTAGACTGGAGCTGAAGAACGGGAGACGACACGAAGCTCTCCTATTTTGAAGTATTTTGAAGCCCAATTCAGACCGAAGGCTTTTGTTCAAATGTATAAAGGGGCATGAATGTATGGAACGCCGAGGATTATTTCACGGCAAGCTGGTCAAGAGTTTTCTTTTGTGTTTCAAGATGTAGCCGCAACGGCATATGTAATGTAAAAATGACCTTGCACATACTTTACAAGTTTATGAATGAAAAGCTAAATTTCTTCCTATGCTATGTCTTCAACTCTCTGCACTGTTTAATTTCAATGCGTCGTGTCAAACTAAATTCCAAGTGCACATCCTTGCCTTGTGCAAGTCCAATAAAGACTTGCACGACATCACGTCCCAGCTCGTGGAATTGATTTAGTTCGAGTCAAGGCGAGGATGACCGATTCGGTGATTCGGGGCGTGTCAACGACCTTGTGATCGAATACATAAATTGTGGCAAGCGACTTAGGGAATATGGAATGAGGATTATGGTTTAGTGACAATTCGTGTCGTAGAATGCTTGACTTGGGAAGGATGGATAGGTGGATTATATCGAACGTATTCAAAGAGATAGACTACGTGAATTTCTTGTTGGACGAGCGATATTGATTTGTCGAGAAATTGGTTGAGTGAACTTATGATAGGATGGCTTTGCTGAATGACTTGGACCCCTTGGACTAAACGTTGCGTGTGCGAATAGGAGAAATCTATTCTCGAAGTTAGAAATCAAAGTGATACAAGCTTGGGTAGAAAATCCTGTATTATCAACTTTGGTTTGACCTTAGAATTGGGGTCAGTGTTGATATTATTATTTGAGAACTATGATTCCAATACTGACGGATGACTTTAGCCTAGAGAGATGGCCTAGTGGTTAGCCAAGACGTCCCTGTCTTGAGAGTTAGTATCGGTACGATTGATCTTGAGGAATGATAGGATTGGTATTGATGGATAGAATGATTCAAGAATATGGAAACCCCACTCACGAGGCTTGGCCGAAATGCATATATTTCAGGGACGCCTGAATATGCGCATGATCTGACTCGAGTGAAAATAGCAGATTATCTATCACGAGGCTTGGCTGACATGCATGTATTTTGAGGACGCTTGAAATATGTGCACGATCCAACTAAGTGATACATTGAATCCCAGTGAGACTGTAGGAACTGAACGGTATCGAGAATTTTGAAATCGTGTTTCAAGAAAAAAGATTGAAGGTAGTGCGATCGTTGGTTTGAAATGAAATGATTGAGGCATTAATGTAAGTCAGGTTTCAGAGATTGGTCAAGACAAAAGCGTGTGCGAGAGTCATTGGATGTTGAACCAAGTTATAAGTCGATAAGTGTACTCAGTAAGTTTCAAGGATAAAACTTTTTCTGAGTGGTGTATAATGTAATGTCCCATCCCGCTCAGCTCAATCAGAGGAATCGAAACGCCAATGGCGTTCGGACTTAGCCATGCAACGGCCTACTCGAAGTCTCGCTCGACCGAGGCGACTCCTCGCTTAGGTGGGTGACTTCGGTGAAATTGCCTCAGCTTGGCCTTCACTCTAATAAAATAAATTTTTTTAACTGCACAAGTAGGCTTGATAATAAAAAAGACGAATCCACATAGCTAAGGGAATAACTCCAAGTTGGGTCAGACTGAGTTAGAACATAGAAAGGTCCTACAGTCGGCTTAGAAGTATCGCACGTCGTGCTTTCAAAATGATACTCGGTCCTTCGTCCCATGGATTAGAAAAAGGAAAGTTGGTCGGTGTTGCCACAAAGTTATAAACTTAGCCTAAGTCATATGCGTCGCACGTATAAATGCTTGTTAAAGCAAGCACGGTCCCATTGTCCAAGGCTTGGCATAGCCTTTTCTCGTTCCACGGGTTAGGTTGTATCGTACGGCTTATGGTATAAGTCTAGGCACCCAATTAACTTGGTTGTTCAAGTCGAACGCATGCACGACACGTTTCTACGATACAAGGCTTGGCATGGCCTTTGCTCGTCCCACAGGTTAAGTTGTTGCACGATTGAGTTAGGCAAGAGTTTTGCTGGGCTATCGAAGTCATAGCAAGCACTGTCCCGTATTTTCTGCGGTTGTCAAGTCACATAGTCCCACGATTTCAAGGCTCGTCATATAAAGTACGACTTGGGCGTTAGTGTCACTTAGAAAACAAGTTGGTTTAAGGCACGAGCCACGGTAGGTTCAAGGATAAGTGTGCCACGGTTAAAGAACACAAATTTTATTCAAGTTAAGCTGGAAGAGTACATAGTAGTCATTCCCTGGGTTTCAAAGGATAGAAAGTTCACGCGACCGTTTGTCGCGCGAGACCGGTCCCACTGTTTGGGAGTCTCTCATGAAGTATGGAAAGCACGGTCATGAATAAAGAAGGACATGGTAAATCGAGTTGAGTCTTGCATGGTCATTGGACAACTTGTGCAGAAGGAAAATTCCTCGAACGATCGTCGGGGCACCGGGTTCGTGTCGACCTAGGAGAAAGAAGCAGATATTGTACGTCCTTCAACGACGGTGCACCTCACCTTGAAGTGAACCGTTACATTATAAGCTGTGGGACCATTCGGTGGAGCTCGCACCTCGCACGCGAATGGTCACCGTATGCAAAAGATCCAGTATAGCTTGTGGTGCTAGTGACTATTTCATATAGATGAGTCGGCATATTAGCGACGTTCCGCATGCATACCTTTGGATTGAGTCGAGTATTGTGTGCAGGGTATAAATGAGTCGAGTTGAATGTGTGCACGATTAGAACACAATATTTGGGCCTAAGATTTGGATGCAACGAAGACACCATGCTTCGGCACCGGATGTGGCATCGACTATTAAGTTGTTGGCATAGAGTTGCATAAGTTGGATTTGAGTCGTTCGAGTTTAAGTCAGGAAGCATCGTAAGGCAAATCTTTGATTGAGTCAGTTGATGATTAAAGTTGCAAAGGCCGTGAGGCGGCAATATCGTTAAGTCACACTGACTTGCGAGACACGACCTCAACATGGACACACGAATAGAGCTTATGATACGACCATGATGTTAGCCCAATAGACTTGTAGTACGATCATATAAAAATTGGCTACTATCGTGTAGTTGCGTCTCTGAGTATGGGCCGAAAGGCAAGTACGACTTGATAAGTTGACGTTGCAAGCACGAGAATGGTCTAGAGGCAAGGATAAGGAAGTTATCGGTGCGATAGCACGGTGATGGTCTAGAGACACAAAATAGGCCGAGAGTCTATGTCCTAAAATCGAATCTAAGACAAAAATAGAAAGACAATCATAAGGGATTATGTTGCACAAAGTAAATGAACGTGTTGGTTTTGTATGGGCGGGCGAGGAGCTCACTCCACCAGTACAGTTGAGTACTGACACCCACACAGTTTTTATGTGCAGGAACAGGTAGAAGCTCGTTGGCGCGGAGCTCGCTTGGATGCGTCGAGGCATGGAGTTCCTTGGCGTTTCGAGGCGTACGACCGCATTGAAGACTTCATCTATACGGGACGTAATGTATGGACATCGCCTATCTGAAGCATCCGCTGGCTCGTTCAAATTGTATTGAGAGACGAGAGAGAGCTGAATGATTTGTAACAAGAGAGAAAAGTAAGCTTGAGCGACTTGTAATATGGGCCTCGTGCCCCCTTTGTAATAATAAAGAGCTATTTGCATGACTTGTGTTTGTTTTAATTTTCCGGGACTTCTTTGCGACAACCCCGTTGCTTAGCCTGTAATCGGCCGTTATGGAACCCGTCTTGCGTGAGCGCAAACTAGGCTCACGCGACATTACACCTTAGCTAGGACGATCGGTCCTACGGGACCGGGGCGTGACAATATAGATGGTTCTTCTTCTCCTCATCCTGTCTGTCTCCTGCTACTCTCTTCATTTCTTCCGCTTCTCTTCTTTTGCTCAAAGTAGTGTCCTTCCCTTGCTTCTGCAAGGAGTGTTCTTCTCTTCATATACACTTTAGCTGAACAATACAATCCAAAAAATTTTATTCAATGCGGTCAAAACAGCCTCGAAAGAAGGAAAATAAACTACTACAATGCAAAAACTACACTGCATTTGGGTCAAAATTAGCATAAAAAGAGGTGAATGCATGCAAAAAAGGAGAGGGGACACCCACGGCCGCACACGCGGCAGGGTCAAGCAGCCACGAGGCACACGAGGGTAGTATCGAGCAGCCACGCGGTAGCTTCCGCACGCGGGTGCCAACAACAGCGGGAAAAATTTTACGCCCTTCTTTTGGGCGCTGAATTATTATAAAAAAAATTGACGCCCTTCATTTGGGTGCCAAACACATTTCTACGCCCTTCTTTTGGGCGCCAAAAGTTAATTGTGTTTTAAGTATGGTTTTAAGCGGCCGTGTTTAAGGATTGGGACCAAGTTAGTTAACCGAAAATATATTGACGCCGTAAATTAGGGCGTTTATTTTTTTGGCGTTCTTTTTTAATGCGCGACGATGCCCTCCTTACAATTTTCCAAAACTTCATGTCTTTTATGCAATTTTTTTAAACTTTTATACTTTTCATAAAATTTTCCGTAATTTAATTGCTTACTTGTCTTAAACATTTTTGTAAGAATTTCTATTATTAAAAAAAAACTGCAAATTGGGCTTGCAATCAAGCCCCAAAATCGTATTGGACCATCAACGACAAGAAGAAGCACCCGCCTATCTCCTCTCCGTCGGTTCCTATGGCCACAACTACGATGACCTTAGTAAGTGCTTTTGATATTTATTTTTCTTCTTTGTTATGTGATTGTTTAGGATTGCTGATGAGATTCTTGCATTAAAAATAAGGGTTTTGATGTGAAATTTGGGGGGATTTGGTTTTATAGATGCTAAAATCTATGGAAGAACAGAGAATTGAGGGATTGAATTTCAAAGAAGGGTTTGACATTTTATTAAGTTCATCTTTGTGGTTGGCATTCTTTATTTATATTGTGCTTCCTTTATTTTTGATGAAATGTTTCTTTATTTGTTCTTCCCTATAATGTTACTATTAGAAGCTAATATCCTCATGTTGGAAGCATGTGTTTATTGGATATTTGGTAAGAGGGAAGTGGGTCTGGATTTTGTTTTTCAGTAAAATTATACCAAAATCTATATATTCCATTGTTTGGTAAACTGATGGAAAGGTAAATATGGAAAAAATAATTCATGTTATTGCTGTGCCTGTCCCTTCCTTGCTCCCTTCCACTTTTAACAATCCACATCCATGATCTGCTCTGTCGTCATTTAGCCCGTGTCGAACCCGACCTCCGTTGACGCTTAATACTCATTATAAAATATACTAATAAGTAATTTGTTAATATTATATAGTTATATTACTAGTTATCTTAAGTTATTAACTAATTAAAATTTACTATTATTATAATATACTCTTTCCAACTTCCACTTTCTCATTTTCTTATCCTAACCAAACACATTTGTCCCCAACTAGGGGACACAAAAGTGTATGAATTTCCATATGAATTACAAATCCAAATCTTTTCACACTTACTGTTTATCAAACAAACCCTAAATGGAAAACAAGATATAAAATTCAAATTACCTAATACATGGTATAATTGTTGGTGCTAGATGAGTGTAACGGTCCTTTAATTTACATTAGGTGTTTTAATTAAGATGAAGCATATTTGGCGCTTAATTTTAACTCCTATAAACATTGATAAATGCATAATGTACATTGATACTCTCACAAGCACATTTATCAATACACCTTTGACTTGAAATGTGTATTGATAAATGTAGAGTTTTGTTAATATGTTCCCTAAGGATACATGTTAAAAATTGATAAACAAGTAATTTATATTGTACTATCACCAATACATTTATCAATACACCTTTCATTTAAAATGTGTATTGATAAATATAAAATGTGTTTTAATAAATGTCCTGATGAAAATACGTACGTAAAATGCACATTTATTAATGTATTAACATGTGTCCTTAAATCACATGTTAACAAAACCCTAGGTTATAATATATTTAGCTGCAACTTTGTCATTGAACAATCTATACTAATATATAATTCAAATAACAGGGATATTTGGATTACATAATTTCATAGATAGATTATTTAGATGATATAAATTCTTAGCTAAAAATTCATTTAAATATGGATAGAAAGGTCATTGATCTCCCATTTGACTAATTTAATATTTGAAACCGTTTCTAACTTCCGTCGATTTTTACTCGCAGTCGTATTCACATTATTCTACAACAGCTCTTTAAATAGATACTTTCTCTTCTTCAGCAAAGGAACCCCCCTCCTCCCTTCTACTTTCGGTTCTTGCAAGACAATACAAGTTACTAATGTCGGTGACTATCTATCCTTTATAGGTAAGCAAGGGTTACCAGTCAAGTTATGCTAATAAAGATGCTGACAAATAATATTTTATGATTATAATTTTGTCAGTCGGTTGATTTCCTATTGAAAATTTAATATTTTTGTTTAGTAAGTTTGTATGGATTTTTTCTTTATTAAATAAGATGTATAAACATTTATAACATAAAATATATTATATTGAATTTTTTTTTTAAATTTAGTTTCGTAGTATGTTATCTTTGATAAAATGGTATGAACATTTGGAAAATGTGTTGCACACGCATAGCTTGTGCCATCACACTAGTATTTTATTATGCAATTTGTTACTAATGGCCTTGAATAAAAATTATATAACAAAAAAATGTTTGAATGCACAATTACCTTCTCATAATCTGATGCTTATTCAATTTGTTGAAGGGAAATTCATTTTGTACACAGAGCGAAATGGTGGGAACTCTAATACTTGTACAATTTGTTGCAACTAATTTAGATTGCAAGGTGATGTAGTTAAAATTTATATTTCATACACCATTAGTGGAGTCTCCACCCGAACTTCGGATGGCTTGCTATATTTGGATGCCGACTTTATTCCTCACATTTTTTTTTATTTCTTTTACTAGGGCCTTAGAGCATCTCCAACCCTATTGTGAGTTTAGAAAAAATGTTTGCCACATAGGAATAACAAGTTTTCATTTCAAAAATCCCTCTCCAATGCAAATGTCACTACCAGAATAAGTCGTTTTAGCGACGCCTAAAGACGTCGCTAAAACGACAAATTTCGTCGCTAAAAATATTTACCGACGCAATTACCGACGTTTTGGACTTGTCGCAAAAACGTAAGTCGCTGATTTTTAAAACGTCGCCAAACGTCGCAAGTACCGACGTATATATACGTCGGTGTATTACCGACGTCTACCGTCGTGTCGTCGGTGGTTTAGCGACGTGTTTAAAGTCGCTACACGTCGGTAAAATCCTAGGAATTTACCGACGTTTACCGTCGTTTAAAATGTCACTAAATGTCGGTAATTCCTGGGATTATTACCGACGTTCACCGACGTTTACCGACGTATAAGGACGTCGGTAAACGTCGGTACCCTGGAAAATTTTGCAGATTTACCGACGTTTACCGACGCAAACATACGTTGGTGGACGTCGGTAAACGTCGCTAAATCTGTAAAAAAAAATAAAAAAAAATAAAATACAGAATGTCCTTTTCTTCCTGCAGTTTAAAAAGATAACCATAACCAATATTGGACTGTTTTTCAAAATCTGGAATATGTAAACCTGATATTTGGTCTGCACAGTCCCCTCATTCCCAGTTTGGGTTTTACTTGGGTATTAGGACTTGACAGTCCACATTCCAGATTTGAGTATTTGATTGATTGAGCCATAACCAACATGAATGAACACTCAATAACACACACCATATACACACACACACACACCATATAACCAACAGGAATGAATACTCAATAACACACACTATAACCAACAGTCCACATTTCCTATTTTGCTGAACACAGGCCATATACACACACACCCATGTGAATGACACACAATCACACACACACACACACACTGTTTTCCCTCACTGTACACAGGTTTCAGTTCCTACATACACAGGTTTCAGTCACTCCTACACACACACACTCACTCTCTATCACACACTTGTCACTCTCCCTTTACCTCACTCTTTCTAACTCTCTATCTTTCTATCTTCCTATATATATATATATATATATATATATATATATATATATATATATATATATATATATATATAATGTAATGTAAAAAAAAAAAAAAATATATATATATATATATATATATATATATATATATATATATATATATATATATATATATATATATATATATAATGTAATGTATATAAATATGTATGTGTATGTAATATGCATCTAAGTATATTATGTATATATGTAGGTATCCTATATATTATATTATGTGTGTGTACCATTATATATATATTATATATATGTATGTGTGGTATACATATAGGTAGCCTATATGTATATATATATGTATGTAATATATGATTTTCATGTGTAGGCCTAGATGCAATAATAGGTTGTGTGATGTTGGTTTTGACTTTGTATTGTATAGGTTGTATGGGCTTGATATACTAGCATAGGCTAGTTTAGCCTTGATTAGACTAATATAGACTTGTTAGGACTTAGAACGATTGTTAAACCTAGTTAACATAACCTAGACTTGTTTAGACCTAGAATGACTTGTTTGACCTAATTTAGACTTGTTGGACCTAGTTTGACCATAGTTGACCTAGTTTGACTTCTAGGGTTGACCAGAGTTGACCAAGAGTTGACTTTGGCCTAGATTGACTTCTAAACGTAAACCACATAAGCACATTAACATCCAATTGAAACGAATAATAACATAAACATCAGTATAACACAATGTAGCAGGCAACAAATAGAATGTTATCCAACAAATAGAATAGGATCCAACAAATAGAATAGGCACAACCAACAAGTATCCAAATAACCAAGTCTACACCAAATAACAAAGTCTACAACCAAATAACCAAAGTCTACACACAACCAACAAATAGAATAGGATCCAAACATCCAAGTCTACACAACCAACAAATATCCAAGTCACAAACAAAGGATCAAACAAACACAAACAAACAGTCCTAACTAGGACTACTAGGGATCTGGTGCAGGAGGGGCACCGCCGCGACGAAGGGATAAGAACAACTCATACTCCTCAAGTGAAATCGATACCGATGGAGCAGGCAGTGACGTCGGTGGAGTCGGTGTCGAAGAAGAAGGCGGTAGAGGCGGCGGAGTCGACGACGATGAAGACGCACCCGGAGGACCAGCACGCTCCATCGCTGTAAGTCGCTGGTGGTATGAATCCATGATAGATAACATTCTATCATTGCTCTGGACCATCGAATCCTGCGCCAATCTCAGCCTCTCGGCCATGGTCACCTGTCCTGTCTGTAGCTCCGTCACCGTGCACTCTAACCCTCCAACGCTGCGCTCTATCCTCTCAGTCGTCTCCATGAGCTCCATAATGCCGCGGTTGAGCGCATCCAATCGTGCTAGCAGCGCAGGATCGTCCGTAGGGTGCTGAGACTGCTCCTCGATCCGTCGTAGCAGGTCGTTACGGAGAGACTCTATCATCTGGTGGACTCGGACAGACTCCTGGGACGGCTGTGGACCATGCACACTAGCAGGAGATGCCCTAGAGGACTGGGTCGCAACTAAGGCGCCATAGGATCCCGTACCGTAGTACGTACCCCTACGGAGTCCACCAGCGGCGGTCATCCACAGCTCGTCCGCCGACGGAGCTTGAGTGGGCTGCGAGGAAGTACCGGCCTCTCCTGCATCAGGTGCACTAGCAGCCGCCCGTTCCCGCAGCCTCTGATACTCGGCCTAGAAAGTATGGATAGTACTCTATAATTTCTAATTTCTAATTAATATACTTATTCTTACTAACTACATGAATATTTATTTGCATCATATTTACTATGTTATATTAAAATTGACACAAAGTATTAAATTAAGATAACGTATTGTAATACTTACATAGGTCTGCTCGGCCCTCTCGTCAATAAGGTCTTCGCCCTTCCGATGGGTGGCCAGGAAGACGGTCACCATGTCGACGTTACCGACCTTCCTTACCTGTAATTAAATATATTATCTTAGTAATAATTTATCGGTTTTGTATTAAAATAATATTTCTAAAAGAGAAAGACATACCAGACGACGAAAATGTTCCGTCATCGGAATCGACCCACCGTACCACTTCGAGGCATGTTGCCTAGCCGTCTTGGCCTTCTCCGACTTCTCTTTGTACCTTAGCTCGTCGAATCGAGCCTTCATCGTATTCCACTGATCAGGGGTAATCCAACCTTGGATCGGCTTTCCGGCATGATCACGATCCTTCTGATCATTAATAGCGTCGCGGATCAGCTTGGCAGCGACGGCAGGAAACATCCCCTCGATAAGCTCGGCCCGGTGCGGTGGATAGAAAAACATATCCTAGAAGAGCGCAAACCAAATATTTATCAGTTATATATAATATGTAAAAATTATATGATTCATGTTAAAAGCAAATATATTTTAACCTTGAAGCGCGCAAACCAGAAGGCCTTCCTCTCGTCCGGAGCATCAGAGTAGTTAATCCAAGCACCACCATAATTATGCCTCAGCATGTGGCCTAGACGTCTCTGTACCTCTGGGGGACGATATCTATACAAACATATTATATTCATGAAAAAAGTTAATTTATGATAAAAACAGAAAAAAAAATTATAAACCAAAATACCTACTTTGTACCGTCGGCCCAGATCTCCGTCATTCTCTCCTCCGGAGGTGCGCACGCATCATCTGCATGATGCTGGTCAGCCGTCGGCGCAGCCGCCTCGGCTGTCGGCGCAGCCTCCGCCATCTGCTCATCCGTCTCCATCGTTGTATCAGCAGCATGAACGCTAGACGGGCGAGCACTCTCAACATGCCTGGAACTACTCGTCCCAGGAGATATGCCACGTGACATCATCCCAACAGGCCCAGCTACTGTCCGATATGGAGGAGTAATCGGCGACGAGGATCCAGAGCCGGTAACAGTAGGAGGTACCGAAGGAAAACTCCGTCCTCTAGCAGTACCTGTAGGAAGTACCGGAGGATCATGACCTCGTCGTCCCCCTCGGAACGATCCGACGACCTGCCATACCTGATAACAGCATATGATAATACAACAAATAACAGAGACTATAAATATGAAAGTACAACAAATAATAGAGACTAGAAATATGAAAGTACAACAAAGACAAGATAATAACCAAGACAACATATGATGATACATTCTATAATAAACATCTAAGTCCAGATAATATATTCTAGAAGAAACATCTAAGTTCAGATAAGTATATCTCTCTCAATCATCTTCAGAATAATCATCTTGTTCGTCTTCCTCGACCTCATCTTCCTCTTCCTCCTCATCTTCACTTTCATCTTCGCCTTCGTCGGCTTCGTCTTCCTCTTCGGATAATTCTACTTCTTCTACATTATGTGTCGTGTAATGCGTAACTTCCGTGGAGTCCACATCGACAATATTGGTTACAAGAGGTAGCTCGTCCTCCTGGTAAGCTTTTTTGTCAACATCAAAAGTATCTCTAGCTTTAGTCTTGCATACTGCCCACCAGTCAGACTTCGGTGCTCCCCGTCTAGGATAAGCTGTGAAGTACACGAGCTGAGCCTGAGTTACTAGGACAAACGGTTCGTAGCCTTGATATCTACGCTTGTAGTTTATATCCACAAGACCATGCTTGTCAATTTTCCAACCTTGATTTTCAATCGGATCGAATCATTCACACTTGAACAACACGATCTTTGCAGGTTCCACTACAAAAAAAGTTGGCTTTTGGGACAACACTTTTAAGAACTCTAGTTTTAAACGTCCTAAAAAATTATTATTTGGGACTACTATATTTTTTTGTAACAAAAAACAAATTTATTGGTGACAGATTGAAAAATGGATCTCTTATTTGGGACTATTAATATTTTTTGTTCCAAATAAATTTTGAGACCGTCTCAAATAATCTTAGCGGGAATGGCAATTATTTGGCGGCCCAAACCAAAATTTTTAAAAATCTTTTTTTCACCTGAATCAAACCCTTCCCTAATTTGAAAACAAAATTTCTCATCGTCTTCTCCTCTTCATTCTTCTGTATCAAACCATGGCATTATTTTGCTAAGTTCCTACTCTTTCCCGTAGAGACCAAAACCCCCCAAATCCCTCCACCTCCCTCCTCTTCCTGCTATGAGACTGGATCCTAAACCCTAGATCCAACCCTCCCCAAATCATAACCCTAGATCCCAACCCACCTTCCCAAATCCATGCCCTAGTGTCGCCGCCACGCTGGCCATCATCGACGAGTCCGACACACTTGCGTCTCTTTATCCTTTCCTATTTCTAGAAAGTTTCGATTTTGATTGAATTTTTTGGGATTACAGTTGAGGAACCCTTCCGCACTCAAAGTGTTCGACGAGGTCATCGCCGTTTCCAAGTTGAAGCAAGTTGTGATGTCCCTCGACTACGTCGGCACCCTCTCGAGGTCATCGCCGTTTCCAGCAGGGATCCAGGGAAATGCTGGAAACAACTACTTCCGAGCTGATGGCCAGAACACTGGCAATTTCATTACAGTATGATCTCCAACCCACGTGTTTATCTATTGATTCCTATACTTCTAATAGTATGTTTTGTCTGTACATCCTTGGTCACATGTTCTAGTCACCAATCTATATATGGACCAGTTAGTAAATCTGGCATTGGTTAGATTTAACCGCCATCAACTAAGCCTAGTTCATTTGGTCCATTCAAGCTGAAGCTGCTTGGAACTTCTTTCAAGCATTTAAAGTTCACACCAAATTACCTCCCCCTTTTGTTATGTTATATATATTTAAAACATAGTCCTGCAAATAGTCTCATGCTATGATAAGTGAATTTATTTCTGTTATTTTTCATAATTACTATTTCAATTAGCCACTATTTACTGAACCATAATTATTGATAAAATCAATTTAATGATGTTGTAGAAGTCACTAATACTAAAGCTATCTTCAGTTGTAGCTACAACAACATCAGCATGTTATTAGTCTAAAGAAACAATAACATCAAATTATCTCACTAATACTAATAGTTGGTTTTGATTTAGTCCTGGTTGTGAAAGATAGGACGAGGGCTTCGAGTATGGTTCCCTCAAGATTAAACACAATTTTATCAAATACTTGAAGAGTGCAAAAGTTGAAACAACATTATCGTAAATGGGTAGGTGCATTACATCTTATGTTGCATGGAAACATGAAAAGGGTGTTGTAGAGCTGTATCGTGTCCGTATCGAGCAACATAGGTGACTCGTTGTACCTATCTGAAAATATGTGTATCCCGTATTTTTTTCGTGTCCTTATCCGTATCGGTGTGTGCAACATGGATTGCACCACATGTAGATACATCCTCTATTGCAAAAAGTTAAAACAACAATATCTCAAATGTTTAAGGTGCATAACACCATATGTAAAATTGTAAGCCAGTAACATCTACAATGTAAAAATCTTGAAATGGGAAACAACAAGTGCAAGAGGTACTAACCAGAGACAAGGAATTGTACCTTATCTTGTTTCAGATCGCTTGCCTACCTCTAGTCGGATCCCTTAAGATTTTATACATTGTGAGATCTTAAAAGCTGTAATGGAAATGAGTGCAAGAGGTAATAATAACCGAACAGGAGACGAGGGTTAAAGATTTGGACACGTGATGTATTATAAATCCTAATCCTGTTTCGGACCACTTGGCCTACCTCTAGTCTCCCTTCAGATTTTTTTGATCCACTGAGATCTTTTGTGTTCCAATCCGGTCAGATGAATCCACTGTGAGATTTTTTTAATACCAATGTCTGACCACCACGGGTCAACCACAAGTTTATGGCGAAAGTATTTCTTGGAGCAACAAAGTTGATTGTGGCAACAGAGATGCCATGTTAAATAAGCTAACATAAATGCATTAAGAAAATTAACTAGGTATATGCACCTTATGTAAAACCCACTATGGTTACTTATGACCAAAACCAAGGGGAAAAATAAGAAATGTTACAAACTGACCTTAAAGAAGTCAAAGGACAAGAAATCACAAAGCTACAATCTCCACGACAAGAATTGCAAGAAAAACTAGATGAAGCCAATGTCGCAATTTTCAGGAAAAAAACAGCGAGAATTGCAATTGAAATAGCCCCACAAATTGTACCAGTTTTACTCGTTTCTAGATCTTAGCTAAATTCTTAAATATCGCATCCGATACTGCAAGTTACTGGTACAAAACATTAGAGAAATCCAGTGAGAATCTGCACTATTTCTATGTTTATAAAGTATATAAGCTCTAAAATTAACTCATCAGATCAATTTATTTATGAAAGTTATTGATTGATTCCAACCTTTAGAATTGAATTACTCGCTGCTTGTGAAATTTGTATCTGGCGCCAAACTTACTGTTGTAGGATAATAGTTTATATTGGAGACTCGTCATTCCAATAGTGTAAGGCCAGTTTTCAAGTCAGAATGTACTCTCAGTCATAGTAAGAAGTTTTTAATTTATTATATTTCTCTAGATTCCACTCATCAACCAAGAATCTGACAGATTTATCTCTGCTCTTTGTTAATCTTTTCTTCTGTATCCTTTCATAACTGATTCTTGTGCTGAAGACTTGCTACCTTAAATTTACAGGTAAGGATTCTGCAAAAGCAGCTGCAAGAGGAGATTGATTTGCATGTGGCATTGGCAAATGCTGTAAGGCATAACAGTAAACCTCTTTTATATCCTTCCAAAATTCCAGGCAAGGTAATATTTAATTGTGGGTTCTGGTAATATGCCATCTTACTTTAGTTTCTTGGTATTAAAGCCGGGATCATATTCTTGTTCCACTTGCACAATCAACACTATCAACCAATCCAATCGAGACCCAAAAAGAAGAAGAAGAAACTAATGCATATCCTTGTCATTAAAGCCGTCTTTCGGAACGAAAGTGCACTTTTAAGGAAAAATAGCTAAAATTTAAGGTTTTCTCTGTACACACTATTCTATGTTTTTCTGAAACTAGATGTAGACATTGATTTTGATTGTGGTCTTGCGTTGTGCAGAAAAGGAATAGATGCACTCGTCTTGGAGAAATCTGACAGCCTACGGGCTGCAAGGGCAGCAATAGGTGTTTTTTTGAATGGATGGCGTGCACTTGACCAGCTTGGTGTGAGCATGGAGCTTAGAATGAAGGCTATTCCTATAACAGAGTATGCTTATGATAATAAGCTCAGTCTGATGAGTTTTAAACTTCTACTTCAATATTTATATAATAGTGTCGTCAATTTCATAATGTGAAGATATATGCTGAATTGTTTTCCATCTTTCGCTCAATGTAAATCAGGATCCAAGATGCTATGCTGAACAAGAGTGACATACGAGTAATACCGTGCAGGTAAACCTGGATTCTTGTCGATTTCTAATTATTAGTGGTACCAAATGGACTCAAACCTAAGTGGAAAGCATACATGCATTTTCAAATGCTGAATTTCTTAGAATAGTATTTGTTGCATCAAGTAAATTCCTCCAAAAGACTATCAAGGTCAACTGAAGTCTGTTAGGAAAGATACCAATTTTCATGGGGTACTTGATTCTTCTATCTATTCCCTGTAATGCAGTTTTTAAAATAAGTTTTGTGGTTTTCTCTGTTGTGTTTGTTTTGGTTATTTGCTTGTTGGTAAACTAGCAAAAAAAAATTTATTTGAATCATCTATGTTCCATACAACCTGCAAAAATGATCTTAAAGCTGTTGGTTACTTGCTTGTTGATAAATTTATTTGAATCATCTATGTTGAGACAATGAAAAATTTGGACTTTGTTATGACCAGAATAGGTGGTGGGATATTGGTCATCCAAATTTGATCTTTTATTTGGTAATACTTGAGTCCAATTTGCTAATCAAGCTTTTATTGTTCATTAGCATTAGATTGACTAGTCGCAACCAGACAATTCAATCTGTTAAAATTATGTACAGCAACCAATTTCCTGTCTATTATTAATCTTTAGCATAAATGTGGGAGACGAATACTTGCAAAGTTTTTGAAGTTTCAGCGTAGTAGCTGCTGATATAGAGAGCAGCTGCTCCAGATCATTGGGTTAAACTGATCTTAGTGGTAAACAAGCTCAAGAAAGTTTATTGATTTTGGGGAAGCATTTGTTGGTTTGAAATTATCATGAGATTTGTATTGCTGAGTTAATCCGACTTCATTATTATTGATAACTGTTTTTCTTCTGTCTGGTAACCTAGCAAGACCTCTCCTGTTTGTGCAAAAGATAACCTTTCTGAAGTTTATATAGCTATGTCATAATCTGAAATGCTTTCAGGGATGGAGGCATGTGTCACCCCATTTTTCTTCATTATTGGATTCTGCAATCTTCCCTGCATTGGCGTTAAATCAGAAGGTTAGCTGTGGTGTCACTATGAATGTAACTTTAATTCACATAAATGTAAGGTTGAACCATACTTTGAAATTGAACAACAATCTCCAATGTAGAGTATTAAATTTAAACTCTATGATTGTGAATAACTAAAAATCTGTAGTATTTGAATTAATTTTTCTTTCTTTGTGATGGCAGTTCTCTAGACTGACTTGTCCAACTCTGAAACATTTATTTTTTCTAATCCTCTTTTTTGGTTCTGCAAAGGATGTAGCAGAATGGGAAGAAGACACTGATGAATATATACGGAAGAATCTTCCATCTGATCTTGTGAGATACCTTTTCTGAAAAGCTAATCCGTATTTTCTCGTGGTATTTACTCTAGCATAATTTTCTACTTTCCAGTCTCAAACGTCCAAGTTTCTTTACAGGATGAGATTTCAGAATGGGCTGACGACTTATTTACGGCAAGGAAAAGTGCAATCAATTTACTTGGTGTTATCGCAATGTCAAAGGTAGTCATTTCCCTACTTATACACTGTGTGACTAAGAGGTTTTCCTTGGCTGAACTAATACTATCTTATGTTCGTTAACTTGTCATCTTTTCAGGGTCCACCTGTTGCATCTGCTGTTTCTAAACGAAAGAAAGGTGAAAAAAGTAAGAAAAAAGAGCAGCAAAGCTCTATTGGGGAGTTATTAGTGATACCATTCTTATCAAAGTTTCCCTTGCCCTCTGTTAGGGAAGATGAGGCATCATCCAAGATATTGCACGAGTGAGTCAGTTCTGTTTATTCTGAATTTCTGATTGATATCATCAGCATCATAAAATGATCTCTTCTGGTTATCTGCATAACCTTTTTACATTTCTTAGGCATTCATTGTATTCAACCATATAAACCATTTCTTCTGCAGTTATTATGGAGTCTTGATGGCGTATGGCGGTCTTCAAGATGTAAGTTGATCTGATATTGCTTGGCCTTTATGAAAATTAAGTTGGAATGACTAGCTCTATGATTAATTCTTCACTGAAATTTGGGTTCTTGCAGTTCTTAAATGAGAAAAATCCTGATTACACGTCCAGTTTGGTTCGAAATCGGGTGCTTCTATTATATGCATCATGTTCATACTCCCCTTATTTGGTTGCAACAGCAAACTGGGTACTCGGTTCACTTGCACCATGTCTTCCTCAGGTAATTTATTGCATAGTGTAATGTACATTCTGTTTCTTCCTAGCACACCATCTCAACCACCTTAAATGTAAGGAATATGCATGTTTCTTGTCCACACAAATCAAACCAGCATTTAGCATGTTTCTTGTCCACACAAATCAAACCAGCTGTAAAGAAAATATTCTGAATTATGTTAAATTGAGACTTCTTTATACACACTTTTTTATGTTTTGTATGTTCAATGCTCTCTATTGGAGAATTATGTGACGAGTCTTATACTTTTCTCTCATGCCTGTATGAAACATGGTCATTACTCGTGTGTATTTAGAAACTCTACTCTTTCTTTATGGATCATAGAGATTTGTGGTGATGGGCATGTGTCATTCTCTCTCCCTTTGTGTTCCCAACTTTTTTTTGCCTCAGACCTCGTTCGGTACACTGTAATGTAATCGTAATCGTAATGTAATCAAATATGTTTCTTTCTGAAGTTACTCCACCAATTACTTTTAACTAACCATATTTCTGGCTTATTCATGTGTTTTCAGGTAGGCAATGCTGCTGGTAGCCATGGATGTGTGGATCGGTTTGTCAATGGATGTGGAAAATCAAATATATATGTTTTGGACGTGTGTAAAAAGTCGTAGATTTTATTTTGTAAATTAAGTGAATGCTTACTGATGTAAAGCTTGATGGGAACACTCTTGATGTAAGACTTGGATTTCATTTTGTGAACAATGGGATATTACTTTTAAATATGTTTTATAGAAATCGTTTTGTTAATGTTGCGGCTACGCTTTGTTAATGTTGTGGCTACCATATGCATTTCTGATTAAATAAAATAGTTCTGTATGAATTTTGGTTGTATATAAAATTCAATTATATATTTTATATATAAACATGAAATTAGTAATTCCATAATAATTTAAACAATTGTTAAGTTTTTTCGCACGATTACAATACTTTTTAAAATTCTGTCCCTTATTTATTAGGACGAAATATATCTGTTACAAAAACTTGTTTTTTGGGACAAATTAATAAACTGTCACACAAAAGCATAAATTTGAAAACTTTTGAGACGTTTTGCCTAACCGTCCTTTAACAGTAATTAGGACGGCAATATCCGTCTCTAAAGTTTTTGCCACGCCACCCTAATGGGACCGTCCTTTCTCGTCCCAAAGGCCGTCCCAAATATTTGTTGGGACGGTAATTGCAGTTTTTAAGACGGTTTTTTGTTGTCCCAAAAGGTCACTTTTTTTGTAGTGTTCTCTGCCATTATTATATGACAACTCCACAATCTCTCGCAAGATGCCAAAGAAATCATTTCCTGGATCGACGTCTTTGTAGTTCGAAGACTTGATACACAAGCAACTATTTTTTGTGGAATCAAGATCCAGGAAGCTGTCTCTGATCGGAGCATTTATCGACTTGAACCGAAAGCCATTGACACAGTAACTTGGCCATATTTTAACAAAAGTAATTGGTCCCTTGGCAAGAGTTCTAATTAATTCAATCTCGGATGAAATTAGACGATCGACCTGAATATCAAAGAAGAGATAATAAGTTATTTATTGCGCAGTTGCATTAGAAGAGGCCAGTAATTACTGAGCTACTTACATATTCGCTCAACCAAGAAGAAAAATGACGTCTCATTTCTTGTTCTAATGCTTCGTCTGTTAGGTAGGGTCTAACCAGCCTCAACTCATCATTATATGTGCTGGAAAACAACGAAGCAACCGCCGATTAGTACAATAATATTAGCTTATACTATTACATTGAGATGACATAAAATCATCCTGAGTTACTTACCCCTCTAGCTTCTCCACTTCATCCTCGTCGCAATTGAGTAATACATACAATTGAGCAGACCTTAGCTCTTCGTCATTCAAATATCTCTTCTTCATTTTCCCCGAAGGCTTTTCGGACGCACTGAATACTTTCAGTATTCCATCATTAAATTTTTGATATCCGTCGTCGTTTCTCGGAGCCCTCGTTCTATTCGTAGCAACATGAGGTTTGAAATAGGAGGAGCAGAAATTTGTAATCTCCTCGAGAATATAGGCTTCACAAATAGAACCCTCGACCCGAGCCTTATTTTTTACCTTTCTTTTTAGGTGGTTCAAATGTCGCTCGAACGGGTACATCCATCGATATTCGACGGGTCCACCAACACGTGTCTCGTAGAAAAGATGAATCGGCAAATGCTCCATAGAGTCGAAGAATCCAGGAGGGAACACTCTCTCTAGCTTGCACAGTGTTACCGTAATGTCCTTCTCTTGCTTTTCTAGACGATCAACGAGCAATTTCTTAGAACAAAGGTCCCTGAAGAATATGCTAAGCTTCATCAATGGATCCAAACTGCCGGCGGTAAGAATTTCCGAAATGCAATCAGAATTAACCGCTCCATGAATATGTGACAATCATGGCTCTTCATACCTGTCAGTTTGTTCTCCTTGAGGTCGACGCATATTCTCAAGTTCGAAACATACCCATCTGGAAATTTCAGACCTTGAATCCACCTACAAAGCCTCACTTTATCCTCCTTCTCCAGTGAGAAAATTGCCTTAGTCTGCTTCAACTTCCCATTCCCGTCCTCTATCAAATGCAATGCAGGACGTCTACATATTTCTTCCAAGTCCAATCTAGCCTTTGGATTGTCTTTCGTCTTCCCCTTTACGTCCATTACAGTATTAATTATGTTGTCAAACACATTCTTCTCGATATGCATGACATCAAGGTTATGTCTAATCAGATTGGTGCTCCAATATGGAAGATCCCAGAATATACTCCTCTTCGTCCAGTTATGAGTACGACCAAATCCGTCACACTTGTAGCCCGGAGCAGGCTGCTCAATAGCTCTTGGTAAATCTTTTACCTCTTCCCATATCGTGTATCCGGGCCACCTTGGCGGGGGATTAGCCTTCTCCACAACGCCAGCACGAAAAGCATTCCTGTTCCTCCGGTACGGAAGATCCTTCGGTAGGAATTGTCGATGACAATCGAAGAAGCACGGTTTGCCTCCGTATTTCAAACGGAAAGCCTTAGTGCTGTCCATGCAATACAGACATGAAAGACGGCCATGCGTGCTCCATCCAGATAACATTCCATAGGCCGAAAAGTCGTTGATGGTCCACATAAGTGCTGCCCGCATCTGAAAATTTTGTTTTCTATATACATCGTACGTGTTGGAACCTACTTCCCACAGCTGATTCAAATCATCAATCAACGGTTGTAAATACACATCGATGTTCCTTTTCGGATTGTTCGAACCTGGGATAATAACGGTGAGGAACATATACGGAGTCTTCATGCACATCCAAGGCGGTAGATTGTACGGGATGACGATCACAGGCCAACACGAATACTGGGATCCCGAAAGTCCGAATGGGGTAAAATCGTCGGAGCAGAGACCCAATCTGATATTACGCAGATCAGAAGCAAAATCTGGATACTCTCGATCAAAGTGCTTCCATGCTTCTCCATCAGATGGGTGATCCAACACTCCTTCGGTATGTTCCTGCTTATGCCAACTCATGTTTTCTGTAGTTTCCTTCACCATAAACAACCGCTATAACCGCGGCGTCAACGGCAAGTAGTGCATCGAAGAGGTAGGCTTCCTGGTACCGACAGACTTTCCTCTACCATATGCCTTGTAGCGACCGACACCACAAAATCTGCAGGCGTCTTCATCCTTGTCGTCTTTGTAGTACAACATGCACCCGTTGCGACATGTATCGATTTTTTCGTATCCCATCCAGAGCGATCTAACCATCCTCTTAGACCGGTAGAAGTCTTTAGGCAACTTCGCACCCTCAGGCAATATTTCTATAAGCAACTCCATAAGACGGTTGTAGCAATCTTGCGACATGTTAAAATCGGACTTGATGCTCAACAATCTTGTAACCACCTCCAACGGTGAATGATCCTCACAACCAGGATATAATGGAGTCCTAGCATTCTCCAGCAACTCCATGAACTGTGCAGCATCGGAGTTCGGTGCCTCCTCAGGTGCGTCATGATCATCCGGATCGAAACTAGGCCCGGCCGCATCAAAAACCATGTTCACCAACCCATCGTCGTAAGGAGCGTTGTTGTGGACATCCACATAAGGCTCGTACTCCGATGCTAAAGACACAAGTTCTCCGTGCTCGCTCCACTGATAGTAATTCGGCTTGAAACCCTTCGAGTATAAATGATACGTGACATCCACTTCTGGATGATATTTCAAGTTGCGACATCTCACACACGGACACTTAATTTTGGTACCGTCCATGTACTGAGGGAACGCCTTGGCAAACTGCAGGAACTGGTGTACACCCTCTATGAATTCATCCCGCATACCGCACATGTCATCAGGATGACGGTTGTACATCCATGAACGATTCCGCAGATAGTAATTCAGCTCCATATCCATTTGAGGATAATTCTGTAAGATAGATACATGCACATCATTTAAACACTTGTAAAAGTAATCATGATACAACAAGTGGTAATAGATATGATATATCCTATGTAGTTTCTTTTCCTCTCTTTACTGTGAACCTTGGTTAATATTAATATTTCCACACTTCTCTAGGGTGAGGTTGAGGTAGATATCCTATGATGCGGAATAGTCGATTGAATGACCCGAATGAGAAGGAAGAAAGTAGGGAGGCTCACTCTATACACTCTAGGATTGACTTATTTCGTCGTTGATTTGACTTATTTTGGTAGTGTGAAATGTCAAAAATATCCGATACGGTACCTCAAAGACCTAAATATAGAATATTAATGTCAATTGGTGTTTTGGAATCATAAACATGATATACTAGGTCAATTCTGGGTCTCCAAGTCATTTCTAGGTCACACTAGGACAACTGGGTCAATACCTTGCCAAACTTGGTCAAACTAGGTCACACCTAGGTTTTTAGGGCCATACGTTGCCTTACCAAGGTATTCTAGTCTATACTAGGCTAATACCCTATGTATTTGCCCTATCAATATCCTATTCACATAGGTAAAACCATTACTATGGACTATTTACCTAATTACCTATACACTAGCCTATCCTTAACTCTAGTAAAAACTAATACCCAAACTCAATACCCCATACACTACAACATAGGTATCTCCCGTACCCATGTGTCAACCCATTACCTAAACCTATAGGCTTCCTAAACCTATATATTACCTAGTCACTCTAGGTAAAGCCATTACCTATACTCATAGGTAAAACAATTCCTATCTTGAAGTTACCTATACTTATTGTCCTAGTCCTCATCTATACACATTATCCTAAGGCCTCGTTTGGTTCACCGATTTAAGGAACTAGGAAAGGAAAGTTGTTCCTTTCCTTTGTTTGGTAACCACAAACTTGAGAAACAATTTCCTCACAAGGGGGAAAATTGGAGGGAATATGGTTCCACTCATGACCCATGGGATTCATTTTCCCTCCTCATTTTCCAACATTTATTACAAAAGTAATCATGTGTTATTGCTTATTTTACCATTGTTATATTTTTGCTTCCCTTTCCTACACCAACCAAACAACGGAAAGGAAATGTGACAGGAATCCTACTTTCCGATTCCCATGGAAAATACAAAGGAATACATTTCCTTTCCGTGAACCAAACGAGGCCTAATAGTGTCAAAGTGTCCATGTGTTGTCAAAGTGTCAAAGTGTCAAAGTGTCACAGTGTGTGTCAAAGTGTCCACTTGTGTGTCAAAGTGTCCACGTGTGTGTCAAAGGGTCGTGTCTGTGTCGCATCAGAAAAAGGGAGATAGGGTTAGGGTTTGCCGACACAGCGTTGGGGTTGGGTCGGGGTCGCCAGGGCTGGAGCAGCGGCGGAGGAGACTGGTCGGGTGGTCGTCGGAGGGAGTGAGTCGTCGGAGGAATGGGGTCGTCGGGCAGGGGGTCGCCGCGGGGAAGGGTAAGGGGAAGAGCGGGAGATTAGAAAATTTTGGGTGAAAAAGATGAAAAATCGATCGGACCAGAACCCTATATGAAATGTTTTAGCGACGTCAGTTAAAGACGTCGCTAACCGTCGCTATTTATTAAAACCTGGCGACGTCGTAAAAGTGGCGTAGCGAAACGTCGCTGAATAAAAAAAAACAGTGACGTTTTGCGACTAGAATGCGACATCAGTTGTCCAAAACATAATTTGTGTCGCTAACTGTCGCTCAAACGTCGCTGATAGTGACGTTCAGCGACGTATATATAAAACGTCGTTGAAAGCATAAAACTTAGCGACGTATTTATCTGGAGTCGCTAATTTCGTCGCCATTATTACTTATTTTGGTAGTGTGTAGAATAAACCATAAAGTTGACATGACAATGACATGGCAAGGCCAATGTGAAGTTGGTTGTCTAGATCTAGACAATGCATTTTCACAATAACTTTGTCTTCACATCATCAACTATGAATAGAAATATTTATAAAAAAATGAAGAAGTGGATGAGTTGTCTTGGAAGTTGGAAAAAGTATTTTTTTATCGTCTCCTCAATACTTTTGCATTAGAGAACACTTTTTTATCTCATTGTCTTGTGTGAATATCATCTTGCCACATAGAAAAGATATTGTCTTGTGCCTCATGTCACATAGAAATCACAACACAAAATAAGACAATAGGGTTGGAGACGCTCTTAAAGTTCTAAAAAGAAGTTTAGGGAAGAAAAACAAAGAAGGAAAAGAAAAAAAGAGTATATTGTTAAGAGAAGTTGAGATGCTCAAGTCTCAAGTTAGAAATATATGCATTTGCTTTAGCGAGATTATCCAGATAGCAGTTGTTATACTTTTACATTTTGTTGTTGTTAACGTATATTATTGAGTCTGAGCTCTCTAGTCTAGTGGTATTAGAGCGGATATCCGGAGGAACTGACAAATTTTGATTTCCCCAATTGCGTGTGCGTGGAATATATATATATATATATATATATATATATATATATATATATATATATATATATATATATCGGATCGGGAGCCCCGCCCGCGGAGTCCCGCCGAAGCCCCGCCTCCCCTTAGCCGTTGGATCGCGCGGGCTTGCGCGGGCCCCACGCGGGTCCCGCGCGATCCGATGGTGCGGGGGGGGGGGGGGGGGGGGGGGGTGGGGGGGGGCTTCGACGGGGCTCCGCGGACGGGGCCTTTGATCCGCTTCCTATATATATATATATATATATATATATATATATATATATATATAGGGTCCGGCTAAACGCACCCCAGGACCTGCTAAGAACACCCCATTTCAAAAAAAAAAAAAAAAATTTTTTTTTTCCTATTCTACCCTTGCTGCTGCTGAGCACACCCCAATACTTCCCTCCCCTTCCCTTCCCCCCTCCGCCGACCCTCCTCCTCCCCCGACCCGCCGCCGCCTCCTCCCCCGACCCGCCCCCGCCTCCGCCGACTCCCCCCCCCCCCCCCCCCCCGGACCCGCCTCCTCCTCCTCCTCCTCCTCCTCCTCCTCCTCCTCCCCCTCCCCCCGCTTTCCGATCCCCCCTCCGCCGACCATAAACTGTTGTTAAACAAAAAAAAAAAATTAGAAAAAAATTTGGGTGTATTCACGGGTAGGTTCGACCCTGGTTTGTCGAACTCACAGAGCAATGTTCGACCCACGACAGTCGAACTATAGTGTGTACGTTCGACCAGAATATGTCGAACAGAAGATGGCATGTTCGATTAGAATATGTTCGACCAGTGTTTGTCGAACACAAGAAGACACGTTCGACCAGTATTTGTCGAACAGAAGAAGACATGTTCGACCAATACTTGTCGAACAGACCATTGTCCGTTCGACAAGTATTTGTCGTGCTTGTCGCATAATTTTTTTTTTTATGGGGTGTTCTTAGAAAGCCTTGGGGGTATATTGGTCTTTTCACATAACATTTAAGTTATGTGGGGTGTCCTTAGCAAGTCATGGGGTGTGTATAGCCGGCCCCATATATATATATATATATATATATATATATATATATATATATATATATATATTATTGAGAAGAGAATTGTGCCATTTTTGTTAGACACTTACTAATTTAGATGTTCATTTCTTGGTAAGCACCATCTTATGATGAACTGTCCAATTTGATGATTTATTTATTGGGCCGACTTAGGAAGAAGGAGATTGGACATGAACACGTACGTTTTTTGCTGGCCAGTTGTGGAGTAATTTCTATGTTTTTACTTGTAGTATCTAATTTTGACATCTAGATTTATTATAATAGAACAAAAAAACTTTGGAAACCTTGAATATTATAAAAATGTGAATCATGGAATATCTAATAACATGTCAAGCACACATGGGATATAATTTTAGGTATCAACAGAAGCTTAATTTACGATAGGACTTTGACATGTTAAATACTTTCAGAGGTTGGTATGGAATGCCCTACCGTTGTTCACAACTTGACACTTGGTGGTGACAAGCTATGATCGATCAAATGTGTCTTTTTGGATATTTTTGTACTCAGAAATGTTATCGTTGTTGTGATAGTGTAACACGTCATTACCATATGACAAGCGATATGAACACTCGTGTTCGGCCCGCATGTAGGCCCATCACATAAGTTGATTAAATGCAATCCATTAAAAATTATGATAAATATTAATTAGGATATTTATGCATATCATATAGCATTCGCTTTCCAAAAAATATCCTAATTAACAATGATCGCATATGAAATTGGAAATTTGATTTTTTTTTTGTTAAATTGATTGGAGATAGTGGGACGTCCCTATAGACTGAGAATCTATAAATAAATAATATAGATCCCATAGAAATACTACTTATAGCCTTAACATAGTATTCAATTAATTAGCTGCTCACTTGAACAACCAAACTGGTTTTCTTCAAATCTGAAACTATCCACGAGTGGAGCTAGACAATTATATTCCAATCCATTACAGGCATAAGTTATTGAATTGTCTTGTTTTATAAGGAGTTCTCCAGTTAGCCAGTCAGGAGCTCTAAAATGACACCACATAATTTTAGAAATTTATTGGGTGTTTTTTAGCGATTTTTCTAATAATTAAAAGCAAGGTTCTAAACCATGGTAGTCAGGTGCGCGGTAGAGAGGGTCCCTGCTACCTAGGTATTCGATACATTTTGGATTTACTATTTTACATTTTTTGTTGTTGCATAATATGCAAATTTTAAGAGTATTTTATGCATAACTAAGATGTAAAACAGAGATTTATGAAGTTTCAGTCTTGTAAAAGTGAACCATAAGTCCATAATTCTTGCAAAACTATTGCCAAAATATCTACTCAGGTATTAATCAGTCTAGGCGTTCGCCTACGCTGCCTCACCTCCGCCTATGGTACCAAACCTCCGCGGCCGCATACTCTATTGCCAATTGCAAAAGCGGTACGGCGAGCGGCTGCCTGATGCCGATTTCATGTTCACTGTATACCATGTATGTTTACCATATTTCGTGTATTATCATATTGTGAGCATGTTACCTATGAGAGATAGAAGAGGGAAATATTATTAGTATACATGTGGTTTACGTACACCTGTACAAATTATATTTTTTTCTCTAATAATAGTCATACCCAACACGTACCGACTGACATATATCTCAGACCGTCAACAAACGAAAAGTTAGTACTCAAAAGGACATTGTATACCTAATGACTATCTATCATGTATTTATTTTCATGTTATTATGTAGAGTTGTCGCATATAGTATGTCCAGTTCTTGCGATCATTTGTCATATTCTTGATATCTTGGTAGTTATTTCCTCATAGTTTATGTTAGTACATGCATCATGATGTGTAACTGTATTGATTACTATTGTAATTTGTTCTGACCGGATAACTAACATTGACGGCTTAGACAGACTCATACCATGATCTATGGAGCTTCAAGATTGAGATCAAAGTTCGTGGTCCAACTCTTTCTTTTGGTGTCTTATAGTCTGAAGTACATATTTTTCTTTTGTATGCTTTTATTAGTTCTTATCATATTCTTATTGATTGATAGTTCTGTGGATGTGGTATTATATATATCTTATAGATATATACATCGCACTACCTCCGATATCGAGGCATAGGCTGGATGGACTCACGTACTCGTACCTAATTATTTGGGAACGGATATGACATATCCGTCCGTCATATATAAACTAAGCAAACTTGACTTGCAAGTCGAGATTTAGGGTTAGTCCTCAGTCTATAAATAGTGTCCCAAAATCTTCTTCACGAGGAAGGTATTACCTTTTACTCTAAAATTCGGCCAAATTTCATACCTACCTCAATCTTAGTCTAACTTGGAGCGTATGAGGATCATCTGGGGAGAGTTCTTTACCCCTCTTACGTTTTATTTTTGTACACATAAAAGTAATTAAAGAGAAAAACATGATCTGGACCTAGGCAGGGCCAGGCCTGAGTTCATTGGGGCCTAGGCAAATTTTTAAAATATGGCCCATATATAATATATAAAAATATTAAACTAAAAGTAAAATTTAAAAAATGTTACAGCCAAGAATTGAACCTAGGAGATCTCTAGTGTACAAATTTAACATACTAACACTATACCACAATTATTTTGTGATAAAGGAGGGTCCTGTTACATATTAGTTCTATTTTCGATACAAGATTACTAATATATATATATATATATATATATATATATATATATATATATATATATATATAGGAAGCGGATCAAAAGTTTCCCTTAGAAAAATCCTCCTAAAATCCCCCTCACTATAATTCGTAATATTAATGTTAATATTAATGTTAATGTTAATATTAATGTTAATATTAACATTAAATACTAAAATTAACATTAAACTTAACATTAAAATTAATATTAACATTAACATTAACATTAACATTAACATTAACATTAACATTAATATTAACATTAACATTAACATTAATATATATAAAAAAAATATTAACATTAACATTAATATTAACATTAATATTAATATTAACATTAATATTAACATTAATATTACGAATTAGAGTGAGGGAGTTTTTTAGGGGGTATTCTAAGGGGGGCTTTTGATCCGCTCCTATATATATATATATATATATATATATATATATATATATATAATATATATATATATATATATATATATATAATTTTTTGGGTCCCCAAATTCTATGGGGCCCTGGGCGGTCGTCCTGGGCCAGGTGTAAAACCCAAATTCAGTTTTAATTAATTAGGTTTAATTTTCAATTAGTGTAATTTGATTATTAGTAGTATTATTATTATTATATATTATTAGTAATATTATTATTTAGTCGATTAATTAATTATATTTTAGTTATTTTGGAATTATTGTTATTGTGTTGTGTTTTTGATTTGGACCCAAAGCCAACCATTTATTCCAAACCCAAACCCTCTTTCTAATTTATTAAATGAAAAACCGAATTTGGGTTCACACCAGGGCGGGCCCTGGACCTAGGAAGCTTTCTGTACACACTAAGAAGAAAAACATCATCACAAATTATGTTTATCATGAGTAGTGAATATTAATGTGATCCTAAAGAAATTATGATATTTATTAGAGTAGATACCTTCATAAAGTTATTTTTCTTAACATCATAAGAAATTTATGCATACACACACACATACTACAGTGCATATTCATTCTCCAAGTCCATGCATGGGAATTCAGCAAATCGTTTTATGGATTTAGTACATTGCTAAAGGTTAAGATAAGGCAATCTTTTCTTAGTTAGGGTTCATTGCAGGTTCCGCCCCAAATTGCTAAAGAGTTAATTGTAATTTGTGGCAGAATATTTGTTGTAGTTAGATCCACAACAAGAAGAAGAATGAAGACCACCGGCATAGCTTTCTGTATTCTCATTCTTGTTCTTGGGAGTCTCTGTGTGCTCAGTGAATGTACGTAAGGATGTCTGTTCGGTGAGTAATTTGAAAAAAAAAAAAGGGATTAACCACCAAAGTTTTCGAAATCGGGTAGGAGGACTCAAAAAGGGGGTGACAATGGAGTTGGTAATTTAGTCCCACATCGGGTAGGAGGTGGGATCATGAGGTGTAGATAATTCGAATTTGTTCAGGCCTTACGGAATAATTCTCTTTTAAGGCATATGGGTCCAATTCAATATCGCACCTCATGGACCAACTTCGGTTCGGGTCACACCGCATTTTCGACATTTTGGACACGGCATATATAGATTCTTCCATGATCTGGTTTCTTCTTCTGGGAATAAAGAGTTGCCACACACAAGAAATCCTCTTCAAACTGTTTGTGCCAAGTTTAAACTGACTTCGCAAAGATCTCTTGTTTTAAAGTCATTTAAATTTTAACATATGGGAATATTTTTTGATTAGTTTTCTAAGGCTGAAGAAGCTTTAATCAGAGCTGAGATTAAGCAAACTGAGGGGAATGATCCAAGAAATATAGCGACACTAAATTTAGCTTGTGCGCAACTAGCTTCTATTGCTCCAAAAACACTCCTCCAGCTCGAATTCGGTTGCTTAAGCGATGCTCAGGTTATCTCCAAAGGAGAGGAAGCAGACGTTTATGTTAGTTATATATATATATATATAAAATTTTTTTTGGAACCAGGTAAATTGTTTCTGGAATCGTTTTCACTGGGATTCGAACTCCTTGTTGGAAATTCCATTTATTGTTCATAAAATGAAAAGGAAGAGAAGGGACTTTAGTCCCACATCGGAAAGAGAAGGTTTGAGAGTGCTTAAATAGGTATGTGCACTCATGAGGAGTGTGCAACAACCAAAGGGTTGCTAGTGGGTGACCATTGTTTGTTGTTTTATCTTCTTCATGAAAATGTAGCGGCTCCGGCTTGGGCACGGGCGTAGAGGCGATAGTAGCGCATTGTAGACGCACTTAGGCAACGTGGCATCGGCGAGCGGCGTAGGCTCGGGCCTCGCGGCGATTCTCGCGGAGAATTCCTATTTTTGCAGCGGCCCAGACAAACGAACGGGTGAATGAACCTGCGAACAGGTGAATGAATGTTGTTTCGGAAGGGTCGTGACTTCACGAAACAACACGAATTCATCTATATATACTACAGATCTCTGAGTCTAAAACACACAGAATCTGAGTATTCATTCTCTCTTTCTTCTCTCTTCCAGAAATGTGTTCTTCCCTACGCCGGTGTCTCACAACGTCTGGTGAACCTCCGGCAGAAGGTTGTCTTATCCTGGGTGTTCTGGCGTGCTGACTCCAAGACGTTACCGGAGTGCTCGAAACACTTTAAGGAAAGTGCTGCTAAATGCACGATTCAAGCTTCGACGATATTTTCAACTTCGCAGAACTCATCAGTGAAGTACAATCAATTTCTAACAATCTTAAAGTGTTGCAAATAATGGCGTCCGAGGCTGCAATTTCGAGCATCAAAGTCATGAATCAGGATCTAGTCAAACTGGATCGCTTCGACGGGACGAACTTCACACGCTGGCAGGACAAGATGATCTTCCTCCTGACGGCGCTGAAGATCTACTACGTCCTCGACCCAGATCTGCCACCTATTCCAGAACCCACACCAACAGAATCTGATGCAGTCAAGGCAGAACGCAAAAAGCGCAAAGAGGACGAACTGCTGTGTCGTGGTCACATTAACACCCTGTCGGACAGACTGTACGTCCTCTATACAGAAAATCCTTCGACGATTGACATCTGGAAGGCTCTGGATTTCAAATTCAGAGCAGAAGAAGAAGGTACAAAGGAATTTATTATATCAAAGTAATTTGATTTCAAAATGATTGATACAAAGCCTATACTCGTCCAAGTACACGAACTACAAGTTCTAGTCAATAAACTCAGGGCAGTGAAGATAGAACTTCCAGAACCATTCCAAGTTGGTACTATAATCACTAAATTGCCAGCATCTTGGAATAGTTATCGGAAGAAACTACTTCACAGCTCTAAGGATTTCTCACTGGAACAGATTCAAAAACACCTTCGAATCGAAGAGGAATCGAAGGAAAGACAGAAATCCGAGAACAATGGAGTTTCTAAAGCTAATGCAGTGAGCGCGAAAGGCAAGAGGCCTACAGGAAAGAAGAACTTTCTCGGTCCTAAGAAGGACCAACAAAAGTTAAAGAACTCCGGCAACGCCAAAGGACCCAAGACCGGCTGTTTTGTATATGACAAAGTAGGACATTATGCCAGAGACTGTCGGGTTCGAAAGACCCAAAACAGCGAGGTAAATCTCACTGAGACAGATGACATAATTGCTACGGTGAGCAAACTCATGACGATCAAAGAAAAGGCTCCAGGATGGTAGTACGATACTTGTGCTACCGTTCATGTTTCATACGACAAAGCAGCATTCAAGACCTATTCTGAAGTCAATGATGGACAAGAAGTTCAGATGGGAAATGAAGGACATTCAACGGTCGTGGGAACAGGTGATGTGGAAATCCAATTCACTTCCGGAAAGAAAGTAACTCTGACTAACGTACTTCACGTCCCGGATATGAGTAGGAACCTCGTCAGTGGAGTCTTGTTGGGTAAACCAGGAATAAAATCTGTCTTTGAGTCGAGCAAATTAATTTTGATCCGTAATGGTGTATTTGTTGGAAATGGATATACCGATGAGGGTATGATCAAACTTTGTATCATTGAAAATAGTATCAATAAAGTTTCTACTTCTGCTTACATGATTGAGTCCTCTACTTTATGGCATAGTAGATTAGCGCATATAGGTATTAGCACTATGAAAAGATTAATTAAATCTGGATTAATTTCATGCAATTCTGAAGACTTAGATAAGTGTGAAATTTGTGCAAATCTAAAATGATTAAAAAACCTTTTCACAGTGTAGAGCGTAATACCAACCTACTAGATTTAGTTCACTCTGATTTATGTGAATTTAATGGCACATTATCTCGAGGAGGTAATAAATACTTTATTACCTTCATTGATGATTGCTCTAGATTTACATATGTATATTTATAAAGATGAAGCCTTTAATGCTTTTAAAATATACAAATCAGAGGTTGAAAATTAACTTGGTAGAAACATTAAAATACTTAGAAGTGATAGAGGTAGTGAATATTTTTCTTTTGAATTTAATACCTTCTGTGAAGAAAACGGTATTATTCATGAATGTTCTGCACCACGGACACCTCAACAGAACGGACTAGCCGAAAGAAAAAATAGAACATATCAAGAAATAATAAATGCAATGCTAATGCATTCTGAATTATCATTTAGTTTGTGGGGAGAAGCTTTACTTACTGCATGTCATATAATGAACCGAATTCCTTTGAAGAAAATTGGTATTTTACCATATGAGATATGGAAAGGCCGTAAGACTAATATTAGTTATTTTAGAGTGTAGGGGTGCATAGCTTATTACAAAAACATGGATCCTAAAAGGACAAAATTAGGTCCTCGTGGAATCAAAACTTCTTTTGTAGGTTATGCGCGAATAGTAAGGCATATAGACTTTTAAACTTAGAGTCTAACATTATTGTCGAATCCAGATGTGAAATTTTTTGAGAATCTTATTACTAAGAATAAAGATTCTGAGATTCCTGCTAATGAAGAGTCTCGTGAGGAGAGCTCTTCACGGTTAGTTGAAAAATAACCCGAGCTTCGGATCAGCAAGAGAGTTCGAAAGGCTAAGGATCTAGGACCTGACGAAATAGATTCTCAACTTATTTCCTTTTACTTAGTAGAAGGAAATACAGGGAAATTTATTCGAAAGATTCCTATCATTCTTCAGGTGGAAGATGATCCTAAAACTTTTAAGGAAGCAATAGCTTCGCGGGACTCATCTTTTTGGAAAGATGCTATCCAAGATGAGATGGATTCGATAATATCTAACCACACTTGGAAAATTGTCGATCTGCCCAAAGGGTCAAGACCTATTGGATGTAAGTGGGTGTTTAGGAGAAAGTATCATAGTGATGGTACTTTAAACACCTACAAGGCTAGACTAGTAGCCAAATGATTTCGACAAAGAGAAGGAATTGATTATTTTGACACATATACACCAGTAGCAAGGACGACTACAATTAATTAATATTGTTTGCATTAGCTTCATTGCATCATCTTAATGTTCATCAGATGGATGTCAAAACGGCATTCTTAAATGGAGATCTCGATGAGAAGATTTACATGGAGCAACCGGAAGGGTTCGTGCTCTCGGGAAATGAACAAAATGTATGCAAACTTGTTAAATCCTTGTACGGATTAAAACAAGCACCAAAGGAGTGGCATCAGAAATTTGACTCAGTCATAATTTCTAATGGCTTTGTTCACAATGTTTGTGATAAGTGTTTATACACTAAAGTATATGGAAATATCATGATATTTCTTTGTCTCTACGTTGATGATATGTTGATCATTAGCAACGAGATGAGTGGAATTACAGAATCGAAGAGGTTTCTAACTTCCACATTCAAGATGAAAGATCTTGGAATAGTTGACACTATTTTGGGGATCAAAGTAATACAAAACAGTGGGGGTTTTGAACTTACACAGTCGCACTATGTTGAAAAAGTGCTAGACAAGTTCAAACACCTAAAGTTCAAAGAAGTGAACACTCCATTTGATCCAAGTGTTAAACTAGAAAAGAATTCTGAAAGAGCCGTCGCTCAATTAGAATACGCAAGTGCTATTGGATGTCTTATGTATTTAATGCAATGCACAAGACCTGATATAGCATTTGCAGTTAGTAAAATGAGTAGAAGCAACCCTAATAATGAGCATTGGAGGGCTATCGGAAGAATTTTTGGTTATCTTTTGAAAATCAAGAATCTTGGATTACAATATGGTAGATTTCCTGCCGTATTAGAAGGATATACCGACGCTAGTTGGATATCAAGTGTCGGGGATAACAAATCTACGACAGGTTGGGTATTTACGCTTGCCGGAGGGGCAGTTTCTTGGAAGAGCAAGAAACAAAAGTGCATTACCCATTCGACCATGGAGTCAGAATTTGTGGCTCTAGCTTCTGCAGGACAAGAAGCTGAGTGGTTGAGGGATCTTCTATTAGAAGTTCCGCTGGCTAAAGACAATGTATCAAAAGTGTCAATACATTGCGATAGTCAAGCTACTCTAGCAAGAGCCTACAACGAAGTGTATAATGGGAAGTCTAGACATATAAGTCTAAGACATACCTACGTAAGGAAATTGATCAAAGATGTAATTATTTCTCTTACGTACACTACAACAAATATGGCCTACAATAGCATGCACAGAATGCTATAGAAAGCCTTCTATAGCATATTCTGTCTGCTATGATCGCCCACGCTATAGTATGTCCAGACATGTGAACGCTATAACATTATAGCGTTCATGAATGCTGTAGAAGGTTTATAGCGTTCGTGTATGCTGTTGATGGTTTATAGCGTTTATGAATGCTGTAAATACTTTATAACATTCTAGAACGCTGTAGATAGTTGATAGCGTTCGTGAGTGCTGTGGATTACTTATAGCGTTTATGAATGCTGTAGATTTTTTAGCGTTTGTGAATGCTGTGGATGATTTATAACGTTTGATGAATGGTTTGATTTATTATAGCGTTCATCATATGCTATCGTGGTAGCAGCAATTTAGCCGTTTTGAGTGCTATAAACCTGCTACAGAATTTCATATTATTTCATATCTGCTACAGAATTTCATATTTCATAACCTGTTTTGTATCACATATAAATAACAATAATCGCAAACAATTTCAATCGCAACTTGCATTTCGATCAATCAAGATATAGTAAAGATTTGCCAAAAAATGAAATGTTTCATTAGAACATTCAAGATATACAAAAAGTAGTAGTCATTAAAACATTCAAGATGTAGAAAAAGTAGTTGTACGCAAAAAAACCATTCCATTTACAAAGTATCTGTAGTCCAAGATAAACCATTCCATTTACAAATATATGTAGGCCAAAAAACAGCTCGATCGCCTCTTTCCTTCTAGCAGCTATCCATAACCATCAAAAACATATACGCCAACCTACACAAAATTGAGAAGAAAACACATTATGATATAAAAATAAGATAGAAATATTTTACACCATGAAATGAACTAAGAGATATCTAGAGATACCTAGCAGTTTTTATAATAGAGTACTTAGATTTCATACACCATAAATGAACTTAGATTTTGACAGCGTTCCATGGAGTTGAAGTCTGTGGCTAAGGAGGCATGCAGTGTGTTAAATGTGAAGTTGAAGGACAGTAGTGTTATGTAAAGCAGTGTAATACATGAAGTAAAGTGCAAGAAGGTTTAAAAAATTGGGAATAATGCCTACGACATTCTGGAGACACGGCAAAGGCAACAACCTTACCACACTTCTGCTTAAAAATTGGGAATAATGCCGCACAAGCAATGAGAAACCATCTCCCTCGACGATATAGAATAAATCCAACGATGATCATAGCACTGCAGGATTAAAAAAATCCAATATTCTTAGTACTAATAGTTTGACACATTATACAGGTAATGCAAGGACATCTTATTCCACAACATCTAACAGGTGAGGAATATTCATTTAGAATGAAGAAGTGACTTCCATGCTTTTCATATCACCAAAAAAAACTTATTATGAGGATAAGCATAGCAGTCATAATCTTCCATAGGAGCGTCTAATAACAAGCGAGGAATATTCATCTAGAATAGACAATGTAAGGATGATCTTCCATAGGAGCATACTATAATATATAATGAATATTAAGAATTGACTTTCACATTTAATATCATAAAAAAAAGTTTATTATCTTGTAAGTATAGCACTGATAGCCTTCCACCACTGGTATGAACACATTGTTCATAAAAAAGTTGGGAAAGATGATGAAAACCTAACAAATGAATTGATCTGCAAAGAACAAGATGCTTGAGAAAGCTGCACAGGACAACATATAACCTAGAATGCCAGCTTTCATCCGTTCCAGACCTCCACCTTTGGAGGTGATCTCAAACACCTAGGCAAATATATGCTTACGTTCTATGGAAACAAACATGCTTGAGTACGTCTTCTATTTGTATGTAAGACATGCCTATTTTGTATGTTGCTACGATGCAGTAACTTCTATAAAGGATCCTATTTTCCTTTTCAAGTTACGCTAAACAATATCATGAGAATGCTAACTATCCTTTCCTGTTTGTAAAGTGCAAATGTCTTCATTCAAAGCATTGTTGCATTTAGGAGGTTGATAGGAAATGGCTAAGCAATGAAAAGGAATGTAGTTAGAGAAAGACGATTGTGTATTTCATGTTTTGCAGATTGGTGTCTGTAGTCACATTTGCACAAGGAACTTGTTCCCCTAAAATGAGTTGCTATATGTTTTCTCCATGTAAATAATCTTCAATTTTATCATAATACATAATTTGATCTGTTTTGTATTCCGTTGCTAATGCTAGTTTATTTTCCTCGGTTCTGTAGATGAATTCTTTCTTAAATGGAGGAAGCTAATTAGATTCAGATTTAGGAACACATATACGTCAATCCTTTCGGTTGAAATATACAGTGCAAACAGTGAACATATACAAGCAAACACTACAAGACTCACCATATATACAGTGCAAACACTCAACATATATAAGCAAACACTAAAAAAACTCACCATAGCCATGCATACATCGACAGAACAACATTTTAGGCTTACATTAACATTTTGTTAGACAACTGCAAGGAGAAGAAGAAGAAGAAATTACGAGGAAAAGGGAATAACTGACCATTAACATCAAAGAAAATTTGTTGATTGTGCCGGCGATGCCATAATAGGAACAATCCAACAACGATAATTTAGCACAAGAGAACCAACACTGGCACCCAATGCGATAGCCACACGGCGACGTCTAACTACTCCAGGTTGTGCCGCAACTGAGAAACCCAAGGACCCTATTAATTAGAATAGCCATTGGAGTAAATAATCAAAGGCCCAGCAGAATATCATTATCAAGATAAGGAACTTGCTCAACTGCCTAAAAGTTTAAATCATCGGGCTCACCCTTTAGATCATCAGGTGGATATGAAAGTGGATCCAAAGACACATTGAACAATTGTTAACTGAGCACGGTCCACAGATTAAAGGATTTCCTACAATGCTGGTCAAGAATGAAGAATATAGCATTTAAGTTTGTACCCTTATGTTGCTCAACACTGCTTGAAACTCAAATAGATGCATCAAATGCCTAAGAGATGAAAAGCTTACTTGAAAGTTCTTGCAGATAATTTTGGTAACGAGCCACTTAAATTGTTATAAGAAAGGTCCCTGCAAGCATTTATCAAATTAAACAATGCTTGCTAATTTTGCCATTTAAAATGAACATTTCTAGCATAATGAGTGAGAAGAGCGAGCTGGAGAGTAGCATACATACAGGAGAGTGAGACTGTCGATGTTGGACAATAAATCAGGGCATTGTCCAGATAGTCTGTTCTTGTTCAACCGCCTGCCTTGCTCAAAACCAGAAGGAAAATGATTAATAAGAGTTGAAATCCACATGTAATTATTATAGAAAAGGCAAGATCAATGTATCCAAATGTTATAGAATCTTACAAATAGTTCAGGTTCCTTAGGTTCCCCAAGGAACTAGGAATACTGCCACTGAACTGATTGTTCGAAAGGTCCAGAGTTTGGAGCTTTTCCAGCTTTCCGATATTGCTAGGAATAGGTCCAGATATGGCATTGTTCTGAAGCAGCCTATAAGAACAAACCCAGACTTTACCACTCACATAAAGTATGAGCAAAATGCTTACATTACTCCAACAGCAAAATTTACGATTAACCGTATCAGGTTTTTAAAACAAATCGATCATATTAGATAATCATATGTCGAACCTCAAGCTTTTGAACAGAATTTTCACTTACACAGACTGCAAATTCGTGAGATTGCCAATCGATGGTGATAAAGTTCCAGACAAGCTTTGGCTTGGTAGACCTCTGCCAACAAAGACATAAACGAATTGACATATCTAGTCAAATTCAGCAGACATAAACGAATTGACATCTCAATGTAATACATCTCGATATAGATAAACTTTCAGTTGATGAGCAACAAAAAAGTGCCCAGCTCAAAAGCATAAGCCAATTCCAAATAGTTTTGAACTTACATGGACCCTGTAAAGGAGCAAACAATAAATTATTTGATTTGGAGCAATAACATCGCAGGCCATCTTATTAGCATAGTTGCAACAACAATCTTGGCTTTCTTCTGAGTTACAGATAGCATATGCACATTAAAGAGCATATTAATGACTTAAGGCTATTAAATGGGCTCATGAAAATACCCAAATTGAATTCCTGTTACAGTTTCAACATAATTTAATCACGCAAACTGTTTAGGTAACAAAAAGATAATCTTTGTTGTTTTACAATATTAACCATGAGTGAAACAACTTCATAAGCATTGGCATGGATTAAAAATGAACAGAAACCTAGGAAAAAAAATTTCTGCACGCAATGCCAAATTATAAGTTAGCCTTCTCATGGAATCAGATACTACTGTAACATGCATGGTTTATCACTTTCGCAACATGTTTCTGAATGCATGGAATAGGAGTACACATTGCTGATCAGTTAGTTTGACTTCTATCTATTTGCCAGGGATATATACCTTCTTCAAATCTTTGTGTTGAAGCCACTGCTTGCTTTCTCACATGCATCCTCTGCACTAAAAGAGATCATCCACGAAAACTACACCAGGTTCTAGTTCTGTAGGATTTCAAATATTCACACAACTAGAATCAACTCTGTGATAGATAAAACAATATCATGTGCTCAAGAAGCATAATTCCAGATTTAGTTGTTTGTTTGTCATGCTAGGTGACCACGTTTGTCAATTGTAAAAACTGAAAAGACAAGTAAATTCTTACAAATTACAAAAGTTTGGGAAAATATTTTGAGAAGACTGATGTTTTTGGTGTCATCTCCTTTGCTTTTGAATAAAAGGAAAACTGTTGGTCCTTTCCTGACCACCTATGTTGGTGATAACTTATACTATGCTAGAAATTGGCCTAATTTAATGCAAACAAGAAAAGAAGAAGAAACAAGTAAAGAAAACATAGAAATTGCAAAGATATTAAGTTGCAAACCTTATAGTTCTCTAATATGTTGCAGCTTAAACTATGTAAAAAAAAGAGTATGAAAAATCAGAGCAATAATGAGTAAATCAATTTGGCATAAGAGCTATCTGGGGAAAAAAAGGGTATCATAACTTCATATAAGTACTTAAAACAACAGTGTATCAGTGCCATGAAAATTGGCATGTATCAGAACCATGATGTCAAAATTGATATGGTATCAGAGCTATCTTTAAAACAACAATGTGCAATTTAGTGTAATATGTATAGCTTATATCTAAATTTGAAATAAAATCACAAAAACTGTTGAGATTTGCTTAACATGAAATCTTCAATATTATGAATCTTGTTGAGTTTCAAAGAGCAGCCTCTCGGATTATACAAAATATTGCCATGAGTAAAACTATTGACCCTATAGTCTACAAAATGGCAGTAACATGACACTATATACTAGTACACCGACAAAATACTCACATTGAAAAAAGATAAATATGCACTCTTTTTGAAGGACCAGTCTGTTCAAATAATGGTTATGACATAGAAGGTTAAGTTATTGGCCATTGAGATCAAGTCTAGCTCTTCATCTGAATCAATCACCTCCTCAAAGTCATAATGCATCAATTTCTCATAAAGTTAGAGCCACACCAACAAAAATTTATATAAAAATAAAGAACCTCGAACAAAATGGTATTCAAGGAATTGTATAACATCCACGGACAATATTTGAGAGCATAAACATAGTAAAGAAAACAGATTTTCACTATGCAAACATAGTGCAAGGGCAAGGAGCTCTCAATTTCCGCAGTCATGTAGTTGATAATTCCCACTAAACTGAGCAAGAAGAGAAACATAATGGACACAAGCAAATAAATGAATCTTAATGATATATTTCACCATTGTTCTCTGATTATCAACTTCTGATGGCTATAGTATATACTTATGCTGCTTTTGGAACCATGAACACAACAAAATGCTTGCCGTGTCCGTGGAGGACACATATCAGACACGTAGAAACTCCAAAATGCACTAGGAAATGCCACAAAGCAGTGTCATGTCGATATTATGCTGTGTCAAATTCGAACGCGTGCGACATAGATGTTGCTTGACAGCCACGCCCCTAGAATTGGGACTTCAGCTACATCAATTTTCAGAAATAACTAACCATTATCAACAAATATGTATGTCTGTGTATATAAACTTCGAGCATTAAAGACACAAGTAATAGTGTCTTAGTTATTTGCATAAAAGACTTCAACTTCTCCTGAAATCTAAAAGAGGTCACATGGCAACAGAGCCATTGGCTTTAAGTTATATTGGACATTGTGAAATTCATCAGTATATACCAAACATTGGCAGTCAATATCTGTCTCCAAAACAAGGACCACGCCCATAATAAATAAGTAATAGCCTTATAGTTTCTCAGAAGCCTAGAAATTGGCACCAGCTATGTCTGCCAACATAAAACCCTAAGTAAACACCAGGGTGTTCACTGGTGAATGTGGCACTAAGAAATTGAAGAATATAATGGTATTCAAGGAATTTTAGATTGGAATGAGTAGGAATGATATTAAGGCATATTATCTGAGAATGATCATCGAACAAAAGCAAAAGTTTCATACACAAATATGTCAAGCATAAGGGTATAGCCTTTGCTGGGAAAGTAGAGGGAATGATTCACGGGATCACTTGTCAACAAAATTACATTTAAAACATAGAAAATTAAGTGAACATCAGCTAGAGAAAATAAAATTCCTTCTTCATTTCTTAAAATTAAGCCTTGCTAGAAGGTACTTGACGTACTCGGAGATGGTCACCTGGTCGAAAGTCATCTCTAGACATTGAAGCGGACGAACTCCCATATCCCAGGGCGGGGGTGGACGACATGGCGACAAAAGGGGGCGGACGACGATGGCTACATGAAATCAAAATCAGTAACTATGAGCAAAAATGAAATGAATTAGGTTAGGGCTTTTGTGGTAACCTGAGCGGAGCAGAGGAATTCGAGGAAGGGATTGTCGAAGAGGGTTTAATGTTGGTGATCGTCGGAGAAGACAGAGGCGAGGCCGTTGAGGAAGTTGGGGGCTGGAGGATGCCCTTTCCCTGGTTGGCGTACCTGGACGAGGAGAAGAAAAAGGAAAAAAATTGAGGTTAGGGTTTCTAAAGGGAGGGTGAGCGTGTGTGTGTGTGAGAGAGAGAGAGAGAGAGAATGGTGGAAAAAAATTTGTGGGGAGAGGGATTTTGGTAGTGGAAAAAAATTGCGGGCTGAAATGCAGCTCCAAATTTTTGGCAAAATTTCAAGCGGTAAAATGAAAAAAGATTCTACAGCATCCAGGAAACGCTATAGATAGATATTTTTATACCACTACAGAAAGAATGCTATTGTTAATAACATTCTATAGCGGGGACACTTAAATGCTATAGAAAAACTGCTATTGTAGGCTATATTGTTGTAGTGGTATGTGCGTACCAGCTATAACTTAGCTGATCCCTTTACTAAACCACTAGCTAGGGATTTTAGTAAAGTCTACCTCGAGAGGTATGGGATTGAAACTCTTTGTGTAAGAGTTCCAACAACAGTGACAACCCAATCTAATGTTAAGAAAACCTTAACCTTAGATTCAATGGATAACAACAAACTGTTGATTTGGATGTTACGACATGATAATGTCGACTGTTGCAATTTGAGGGTTGAGTTTATAAAACTCTTAATGAAGTTCAGTAATGTTGACATGTATCTGTAAAGCAACAGAGATACTGAAAGAACTTCACCTATATGAATTTAGAGATGGTGCCGTCTCAGTAAGATCTGGAGTTTATCTTATAAAAATTCACGAGACAGGATCAGCACATGGCCATTAATAGTGCTAAACGAGAGATGTAGGCGAAGAACTACAAAAAAATGTTTGTAAGATAACACCGATTTTATCACAAGGAATAACTGGTTCAAAGCCCAGCTACCAGAGATTCCGATAAAATCTTGTGTTGCATCTACTAAGTTTAGGTTCAAATCGAAAGATACCTAACTGTATTAACATTCTTTAAGTGATGTATTCTGGAATTCCTTTCCATCATTTATGGAACAAGTGGAGGACTGTTGGAAATTCCATTTATTGTTCATAAAAGATGAAAAGAAAAGAGAAGGGACTTTAGTCCCACATCGGAAAGAGAGAAAGGTTTGAGAGTGCTTAAATAGGTATGTGCACTCATGAGGAGTGTGCAACAACCAAAGGGTTGCTAGTGGATGACCATTGGTTGTTGTTTTATCTTTTTCATGAAAATGTAGTCGGTGTTGCCACCGGCAACACTGGCTCGGGCTCGGGCTCGGACGTAGAGGCGATAGTAGCGCATTGTAGACGCACTTGTGCACTTAGGCAACCCCGAGAATTCCTATTTGCTGACTCCAAGACGTTACCGGAGTGCCCGAAACACTTTAAGGAAAGTGCTGCTAAATGCACGATTCAAGCCTCGACGACATTTTCAACTTTGCAGAACTCGTCAGTGAAGTACAATCAATTTCTAACACTCCTGACCACTCGGACCGCATGCATCTCTCTTAACCACTAGGCTAGAGGTCATCTGCACACACATATATATATATATATATATATATATATATATATATATATATATATATATATATATTTTGAAAATATATATATATATATATATATATATATATTATATATATATATATATATATATATATATATATATATATATATATTTGAAAATATATATATATATATATATATATATATATATATATATATATATATATATATATATATATATATATATATTTTGAAAATATATATATATATATATATATTTTGAAGCAATGGGTAATTTTGGCGAACTCGCCTCCACCGGGGCTCGAACTCCCGACCACTTGGGCCACATGCATCTCTCTTAACCACTAGGCTAGAGGTCATTTGCAATATATATATATATATATATATATATATATATATTTTTTTTTTTTTTATATATATATATATATATATATATTGTATGTTTCCTAAAATATATATATATATATATATATATATATATATATATATATATATATATATATATATATATATATATTTTTTTTTTTTTATATATATATATATATATATATATATATATGTATATATATATATATATATTGTATGTTTCCTTCATAATTATTGTATTGATTAATTCTTTAGCATCATTGACATGTGCACCAGAGATAGATCTTACTCACATTCATGTACTCTTTTTTTTGTCTATTTGATACTTGATACTTGTCACATGTTACATATTCCATACTTGTTACACGATTCTCTATATTGTACATGATAGTTAGTGAGATTGGACGGAAGAATTCTATAAGTAGGCATGTTCTACGTCTTATACACAGTTGTTCTTGTCGAGTTATGTTAGATATAAGTCATGTACGACACGTATCGACTGATTTATTATTCCATAGCCATCCACATGCAAAAGGTAGAATTCTAAAACACAGTAAACAAATTTATTTATATACTTTTTGCATGTTTTTTTTTTGTTATTGGTAGTGTCATGTTTTGCTAGTACTCTATCATTTGGTAACCTTATATATATGCATTTAGCCTTCTTTTTTTCCCATGATTACGTGCAGGTATAGTTTACTTGTAGATTTAGTTACTTGGCTCCAATTCCTACTAGACGACTACTCATCTCCTCTTACATACAACATTGTGGGAGAAGCTTTTGAATAAGCGAACAACAACTGGTGAGGGGGAGGAAAATGAAGGACGGGGAGGGGACGAAGGAGGAGAGGTGGCATGTGTCTGCGTGTGATGTTTAAGTATCGGTTGTGCATGGCAGGTACAATTGTTGTATCTGGTCGTTAAGATCAAGAAGACAACGGACAAAACAGAACTCATAACCTATATGATATATACCGAACTCGAGTTGCTCTTGTGGTTACCAAGGAGAGGTATAAGATCCCGACTGGATGGCGGAAGATCAGTGGATCGAGATATGGGAGCGTATTATTCCTTCCATTTATTTGGTGGGAGTTGGGGATAGTGGCCCCCGCAACAAACATGCAATGCAGCGTATACAAAGTCCGGTACGTATCGTCGGACATCTAAAAAAAGAACAACATATATGATATATCTATTCTACTATATAATAGGAAAACTTAGATGGTGAAACTTTTAAATTCCGAAAATACCCTTATATACTTATACTAATTAAAAATAGTTCATTAATTTTAATAAGGACAACTTAGTAATTAGGAAGACTACCTTTTGGTCTTCCTAAAGAATCTTCCTAAATTAATAATTAAAAAATGTTAAAATACGTGCAAGGCACGTGCACATATGCTAGTAATTGTAATGACTACTTCCTCTTTTTGTTCGTTGAGCCACGGCTCAGAACTCAAAACCTTCTATTTCGGTTCTTGACTTTTTCCATTTAGGTCCTTAAAAAAAATGAAGAGATGAGATGCATGTAATTAACTGACTCTTGATGGACGAATTTCAAAAATGAGGAACTCATCATGATTTCCTCTAGGATTTTGGGCCACCAGCAATTCATACCGAGCGTTGGACATCAATGCCAAGCGTTTAATTCATATCAATGACAAGAGTTGGACCACCCACTGCTGGCTACCTGTAAATGACTTACATGCATATGAAGAACCCCACTAAAATATGAAATGTGAACATTAATGCAATCGGAATCCAAGGAACCAATGTAGTTCCAAACTTACTATTCATAATCTGAAGCTTTATCCAAGGCAACCTCTTGTTTTGAGAAATTGGTCAACCGAGGCGGCTGCATGGCTATTATAAGTTGAGGCAAAGTTGCATATAGTTTGATAAGAAGAAGATACCAAAGACTAAACATTCTAAGATCGATCGATGTGCTACAAGGTTGAATGCAGGCAGTGTGGCAAGTCCACATGGGGCGGCTGCGGCTCGCACGTCCCCTCCGTGTACAACAACATAGAGGCCGGGAAGCATTGTATGTGCAAGCCATGGCCCGGTGTTGCAGTAACCTCCACCACCGCAACTGCAACTGCTGCAGGTAAAGTTTTTCTACCGAAAAAGAAAAAAAGTCCTAATTATATCTAGATAAAGTAGGAAGGTTAACTACTCCTAGGTTTTGAACTCATGGATTTTGGATCTCAAACTTACTTTCCATGCATTCTTCTCTTCTTCATAGTCTCCACTTGGTTCATTCTTTGCAGATGAAGCAAAAGAGGGGGAAAAGACGGAACCAGCAGGTTGGTTTGCCTCCTTGAAATGGTGGTGAGCCATTATGATCGAGTAGATAAGATCTGGGCAGGAATATAAAATAAAAGGCAACCGGAAATTTTGGCAATGTTGGCCTACTATTAGCCAGTAAATATAGCAAGGTATACTTGGCTGTAGCCGAAACGGTGCATTGCCTACGACAAAGTTCCACTAGTATCCGGATATTTGTTTTTCCAGAAGTTACCTACTTGTATCCAGGTCTTTATTTCGTTAAGTTTCGTCAATGTTACATTTTTATGGTGTAGTACTTGACTTAGTATGTAACTTGACAAGTTAATTTGCTCTATAAAGAAAAAGTTAACAAGAAAAGATGATGTTGGTGGAACCTCTTAGTTAAATCTCATCAACTTACCAAGTAGACTTGCCTTTCATTTATGACCTTCGTAGAACATTAAACAAATAATAAGAGAGGAAAAAAATTATACAGTACATAACCAAAAACTCATGATTAGAGTGCTAAAGAAGATGGAGGTGGATGAACAACGAAATAATGCATCTCCTCTACTTGCAAACATGATAAAATATACGGGGATTCATCACTAGTTGTTAATGGTAAGATATGTAGCGTATTTTTGTGAATTTTGCACATAAGCAAATTCATTGCACAACAAAAGACTTAGTGACCGAACTCAGCTGGCTCTTATCGTCACCGAGGAGAAGTATAATTTACTTGGCTAGACGGATGGTATCAGAATCGAACTGCGGAAAAGATGTGAACGTGTGTGTGTGTGAAATTGAAGACAATGGGTCCGAATGACATGCAGAGCAACGTGCACAAAGTCTCGTACGTTATGCCGAATATTTAAAAAAGTGGTGGCAGTTTCAATGGATTTATTTTCTTGTTTGTACGTAAGTGTTGGGTTTTTGGTTTTTCCTTTAGAAAGGTTTAGTCCCACATCGGAAAAAACAAATGGTTTGTATCTCTATATATTAGCTTTGCTATTATTGGAGATGCACATGTGGTGTGGAGGTGCACATGGGTTTGCCATGTGGGATTATTTTTCTAATGGGAAAAAGGCTAAAATCAACAATTAAAGCATTCATGCTTTTTGCTCTTGGGAAATTTATTTCCATAGGAGCTAAGCCCCATTGGGGCTTAGCGACTCGGACTCGGACTCGGGCTCGGGCTCATGAGGCGTAATGTGGCGTTTTGTTGGCGCACTTAGCACGTCAGCATCGTCGCTAGGCGCATAGTGCGCTCGTTGCGCGAGCCACTTACGCGACCACGTTGCGCGGCCCGTTACGCGAGCCCAGTTACGCTGGCCCAGTTACGCAGCCCAGTACGCCCAGTACGCGCAGTGTGCGTAGCGTACGCAGTGTGCGTAGGGTGCGTAAAAGGGGCTGTGTGCGTAAAGTGTAAATTACGCTGGTGGCACAACTTCCAGCAGAACGTGTCCTTGCATGTTCTGAACGGTTGCTCCATGTTCGGGGTGGTTATTACCACGTCCCTAACATTGTGCTAACCGGGCAGTTGTTGCAGGGGCTTATATAAGGCCTCCTCCTCCTCTCTCACAGGTAACAGAACAGAACAGAAAGAGAAGCCACCAGAGAGTTTACGAAGTGTTCTTTAGCACAAGTAAACAGAGATTTTCAGACGTGTTCTTTAACACAGTTCTGATCTGCAGCCTTCGAGAGAGAGAGAAAAGGTGCCGCACCAGCGTTGCTTTTGCACGGGAGTTCGTGTCCGTCTGAGGAGTCAGAAGAGCAGGAGTGTTCCAAGTTCTCCGACGAACTTGCTGGTTCCTGGAAGCTGTTCGTGTAGGACGAATAAAGCTTTGAGCAACGGTGATCATTCACCCCAGCAGGAGTTCTTCCATCTATCGCCAGTCACCTTCTTCGTTGCTGCCAGTAACTCTGATTGTATCTTCTTTTTAGAAGTACTACGATCTGATTGCTGTGATTACGAAATCTTTTTAGATTCTCATAATATCATAACGATATCTTTTTAGATCTTCGTTATACTTGCGTAACCTTCCTAGAAGTGTTGCTTTGGAACATTGTTTTTATAATTGTTTCATATTCTCAGTTTTCTATCGAAAAATTGTGCCCCGGTACTAACAATCTCAAAGCTTTATTGCTACGATGAAAAACATTAATGCTTCACTCCTAAACACTGACTTCTGTAAGTTAGAGAAGTTTGATGGAGAGCATTATCAAGTCTGGAAGAGGAAGGTTTATCTTACTCTTCAACTCAGAGACATGGATCACGAGCTTCTTGAAGAGGAACCTACCGTTCCAGATACTGGGTCTGCCGCCGCAATCTCTGCGGCTACTAAACTTCAGGCCAAGTGGAGAAGGGAGAATAGCATTTGCAGGCTGCTTATCCTGAATGCTATGGAGGATTCTCTTGCAGAATTATATTCTAAGAAGAATATCGCTAGAGACATATGGGAGTCTCTAGAAAAACTCTACGAAGAAGACAAGAACCGCAGTAAAATATTTGTGGTTGAAAAATATCACAAGTGGTTCTTTGAGGACGAAAAGTCTATGCTGCCGCAGGTGAAGGAGTTCCTGAAACTGCGACAGAAGCTGGAAGACGAGGCGATGCCCCTCCCCGACAAGTTTGTTGTTGGAGGGATTGTCTCAAAGCTCCCCGCTGGGTGGAGCAAGTTCTATGCAAACATGCATAGGAAGAAGCTTGAGATCAGTCTTGAAGATCTCTTGCAGGAAATATATGTTGAGGACCAGATGCGGGCTCAACTGAAGGTGGACACACTGTCCAAGCAATTGGCTAACGCCAATCTGGTTCAGACCAAGGAACCAAAGGAAAAGCAGGCGGCTTTCCACAGCAAGAAGAAGAACCCTGACAATCTAAAAGTCAAGAGAACTTCTATCAAGAAAAAGAAGCCAAAGTCTGAAATGCCTTGCTTCAAGTGTGCCAAGAAGGGCCACTTTAAGAATGAGTGCAAAGCTAAGACCAAGCAATCAGAGCAAGAAGAGCCTAGTAAGGTATCTATGATCACTGACGTAGTTGCTATGATTGCACAGGTTGATGCGGTAAGGACTGATTCTGACTGGTGGGTAGACACTGGAGCCTCCTGCCATGTTTGCTCCAGTAAGGAGTGGTTCACCACCTACACCCCTACTTCTGAAGTAGTTATGATGGCGAACCAGGCACAAGCTGAAGTGCTCGGGATCGGGACGGTGTTGTTGAAGCTGACTTCAGGGAAGTCTCTGACGCTTCAAGGCATGAAGCACGTACCTGCTATCGCCAAGAACCTGGTCTCGGGAGGCCTACTCTGCAATACAGGCCTCAGGATGGACATCAATGCTGGCCAGATGGTGATGTCTATCAAGGAAACATATTTCGGAAAAGCTTTTTATATCGAAGGAATGTTCAAGATTCAGCTTGTAAATCAATCTAATGTAATTAATGTAATTAATGAAGTCACTCATTCTGCTTATACTCTTGAGTTGTGGCATAATAGGCTAGGACATGTTCATTGTAAACGAATAAACAAAATATCTAGTCTAGGACTTATCTCCAAGTGTGGGGGTAAGGTAGAGAAATGTGAAGTTTGTGCTCAAACAAAGATCACAAGAAAACCCTTTTCTCGGGTTAATCGAAGTACAGATCTTCTGGAGTTGGTACACTCCGATATCTGTGACTTCAAACAGTTCTCTACAAAGGCCGGGATGAAGTATTTCATAACCTTCATCGATGACTTCTCAAAGTATGCGTTCGTCTACTTGCTGAAGGCTAAAGACGAAGCATTCGAGAAGTTCAAGGAGTTCAGAGCCGAAGCTGAGCGGTAGACTGGACAACAACTCAAAAGGATAAGAAGTGATCGAGGTGGGGAGTACAGGTCTCATGAATTCGCATCGTTCTGCAAAGAACATAGAATTGTCAATGAGACTACGGCTCCGTACTCTCCTCAATCAAACGGAGTAGCAGAGAGAAAGAACAGAACGTTAACAGAAATGATTAACTCAATGTTGTTGACTGCTGGTCTTCCTAAGTGCTACTGGGGAGAAGCTGCATTGACGGCCACTTTTATTCTAAATAGGGTGCCTCATGCAACTTCTGACATTACTCCTCATGAACTCTGGTTCAAGGTCAGACCAAACTTGAATGTCATTCGAGTGTGGGGGTGTCTGGCATATGTCAAGCTTCCAGATCTGAAGATTCAGAAGCTTGGGACAAGGACTACTAAGACGATCTTCTTGGGGTATGCCGAGAAGAGTGATGCTCGGAGATTTCTTGATATAGAGTCAAATCATATCATTGAATCTCGCGACGCAAAATATTTTGAAGACAAATTTGCACGGCACAAGAATATTGTTCTTGCGGATATTCCGGAGGACAATGAGGGTGCACAAGAAACTGAAGTCTTCAATAAAGATGTGGTCCAAGAAGATGTTGTTGAAACAACGGTTGAACCAGAACAAGCTGAGCCGTCAGCTAAGTGTGTGAGGAGGCCGAAGGACTTCGGAAGTGACTTTGTCACCTATCATGTGAAAGCTGATCCGCTTACCTATGATGACGCGATGAAGACCAGAGACGCAATTTTCTGGAAGGAGGCGATTGACAATGAAATTGATTCCATCACCTCAAATAACACTTGGGTGTTGGTTGATCTTCCTGAAGGAGCGAAACCCATCGGATGCAAATGGATCTTCAAGAAGAAGATGAAAGCAAACGGAACTATTGACAAGTTCAAGGCTAGGTTGGTAGCCAAGAGATTTTCTCAGAAGCAGGTGTGAGACCCGTCTCACTGTATCGGTATTTTATACGGAAACGTATTTATTTGAGCCGTATTTCGTATTTATCGATTTACGTAATATTTTAAAATTTTCCTAAGTGTAGGTTTTCATGACTTGGTTTAACTGGATTTGATTTTATTTGGTTCGGTTCCACTTTGACTTGGTTTGGTTTAGTTTGGTTCTTTATGAGATGAGGTGTATGGTTTAGATTGAGTGGAGAGGAATGAATGGTGGAGATTGCTTGGACTTGTTATATAAGCCACTCTTTCTCTCTCCCTCCTCATTCACCCTCATTCATTTCTTTCCACCAGAACCCTAGCCATTAGAGAGAGAGGCAAGTACACCTTGCCGAATGTTGGACGATCTTAATTTCGTTTGTTCCATTCTCTTCCTTGTTATATTCTAAGCTTGTTTAGAACTTGGAGTTTTCCATTTTGATGGTTCAATTGTTGTAGATCTAGCTTTGAAGTAATTTCAGTTTTCATGGGTTTTGATCTATTTAATCTTATTATTTTCGAGTTTTGATGGTTCTATGTTGTAGAGCATTTCATTCTGCCCCGTTTTAACCTATGGAAGTTCGAATTTGGACTCTGGATGAAGGTTTTATGAAGCTTGAGAACTTGGCTTCCATGGTGTTCTTTTCTCAGAATTTTGGAGAAGAAGAACTGTGCTTGACTTGACCACATGAACATTTCATGCGGCAAGTGTTTTTCCAACCGCATGTATAATCGAGCCGCATGAGATCTTGAAACCCCGTAGCCGCATGCACCCCCTTGCTGTCAGCCCCATGTGCACCCATCACTTTTAGCCGCATGAATACGAATTATTGACCGCATAAGTCCTCAGTCCCTTCCAGCCGCATGGGGTCCAACTCGCCCTCAGCCTCATAGACCCACTTCTCTCTTGGCCGCATAGGCTGAGTCTCATTACAGCCGCATGAATGATCTAGCTCAGTCTCATGCGCCCCCCTTCCCGCTGGCCGCATAAGACTTTACTTGACCCAGCCGCATGAGAACTTCTTCCTAGCCGCATAAGACTCACTGAGCGTAGCCGCATAAGATCCCTTTATTCCCTGGCCGCATGGGACTCGACTCGATTCTGCCGCATAGCCCTTGCTCTGCGAGCCGCATGAACCCAAGTCCGTTCCAGCCGCATGTGAACCTTTTCCCTGTGAGCCGCATGGCATTGTATCCCTTGTAACCGCATAGCGCCTATCCTCCTGGCCGCATGGAATCCAGCAATCTCGAGCCGCATGAGTTTCTCCTTTCAGCCGCATACACCCTGACCTGTCCTGAGCCGCATAAATTCCTCCCCTGAGCCGCAGGGCTCCTTCCTGTGCTTTGTTCAGCTATTTAATTATTGTTATTATTATTATTTCTCTCTTGTTATTTGATCTTTACTGATGAATTGTGTCTTGTAACCTCAGCATAACTTGAGTCTTCTAATTGAATGCTTGTACTATACTGTCCTACACTTGTCCCCTGAACACGACAGTGACCCGTAGTGGTGCACTCCTGATTAATGACCTGACATGACCTGATGGTGGCCCGTCGTGGCGCACTCTTGACCAGTAAACTTGACATGATAATGACATGATAGTGGCCCGTCGTGGCGCACTCCTGACAAGTAGACCTGACATGATATATCTTGATAAGCTGTTGCAACGGCTACCTGACATGACATGACCTGTATAAATAAATGGCCTGGACACCGTGGGTGATTGTATTTGTACAAATGAACCCGTCTTGTCTTGCATCATGTCTAGGACATGAATTCCTGGTTTTCTACGGTCAGGGATTCATACTGAACATGGCTAGGATTAATGACTAGATTGATCAAATAGTTCATGAAGAATTTTCCAGTTACCTGTTGCCCCTTTGGTCCCGGCCTTATATATATATACATGGGATTTGTTGCTATCCGTCGAGATGAGCGCACTTCCAGCCCGCCGTCGAGTGTGGTACCTTAGGACACATGTATCTTACTACAGTGTGTCTGCTATATCATGCTATCTTTTCCTTTTCTTGCTGGGATCACTCAGGTAGTAACAAACAGGTAACCGGACTTGGAAGAATCTTATTGCATCTTGCTAGTAACTAGGATTGTGATAACCCTAGTTAGTTAATGTAGAAAGCCATAGGCAATAATTGGCCGTGATTGCTTGGATGGAGTCTAGTCCAGTATAGTATTGTCTAGAAGTGATTGATTGAAAGATTGTACCAGAATGATTGAATGATTGTCACTCCAGATTGTCACTATAATGATTGTCACTCCAGATTGTTACTATAACGATTGTACTCTATTGTTACTCTAGCGTATTGCACTCTTCATTGTCACTTTTATCATTGTATTCTCTCTTCTTTTCACCTTAATGATTGTCACCTCTAGTAATAAATGATCAGAGACCAAGTTCTGTTCAGGCGAAGGGTTACAATCTTGGTCCTTGTTTGGTTTAAGGGTTGTAACCTGGCTTCCGGAACCGTACCTTCGTCCTCTCTTCGTATATTGCCCAGTTCTATTTATTTAACATGTTCTCCAGTTTACTTTATGCTCAATGATGCTTTACTTACTCTCTTCCTACGTTCGGGATAAGTGCATTGGTACTGTACGAATCTCGATCCCCCTTTACTTATTGCTTTCTCTCCTTGTTGAATGCTAATGATTGCTGGTTTTAAGTTCATAGTTCGGCCTCCTTTGTGGTACTTGCTATTTGGGGTCTGACCCCACTGGTTTTGCATGGCCAGGTTCTAATAGAAGAGCCCGAAGGATCTACCGCACCATCTACTCGACGGTGACCAGCCGGAGCACCAGAGTGCCTCAGTGGGTTTCTTTTTTTATTCTCCCACTGATATGTAACTTCTCCTCTTGTAACGTTTAGCCCCGAGCACGTATTTAGCTCGTGTTTTGGTATTTTCCTTGATATTGTAGCCTACGGGCATAAACATGATATGTGTATTCTAGACTATAGCTAGTCCTTATCATGTACGACAAATATTCTAGCTAGTCCTCAGTTTTGTGGTACTGGCTTCATGATCATTCATGTATATATGGTTCGGGACGCCTTACTATTGTATGTATGATGATCGTACTCTTTGCTCTTGTATAATTGCCTGTGATTGAGATACCTAGGATTGTTAAACCATAGGATTGACTGATGGCTTGTAGAGTAACCCCCATGTCTTGACAGCTTATACGTGATTTCAGAGTATTAACGTACTTTGGGATTGCGTAGCTGGCTATGTCTGCCCCCGCTCTCCGGTATTCTGGTTCTGGGGCGTGACCTGGTTTTAGTGGTGGCGCCATGTAGGTCTGAATCTCGATTTTCAGATTTGTGGGGGTTACCGTGTTTAGATATCTCAATCACGATTATCCTTATTGATCTCCTTCGGATTATTCTCTACCTCTGATACTTGACTTGATATCTGTTTTGATCATTGATCATTCCTGTTCCCATGATTTGATCTTGTGTCCTTCAACTTTCAAGGGCACAGTTCTTGATCCTTCTGTTTATCTTGTTCGTGTTTTGCCGAGGGAAGCTCAGCATTCTTCAGCCAGTCCAGTTATGGAGGATCAGTCTCAGCATGCAGGCAGAGATGTCAGTCTATCCCGATCAGCCAGTCGCTTCTGTCTTCGTATCTTGAGATATGTGATAAAGTTCATGCATCTGTTTCAACTACGATGACAGTCCTGGGTAGAGTCATGTCTTGAACTAAGTCATTGGTACCGACTTACCTTGAGGCTTAACTTTATCTATTTTTGGGAGTCAGCTTAGGACAGCGAGGATGTTGGTTTCTACACAACTGTCTCAGGAGACATATTGATCCGTATGCCTCCAGCCCTTCTTGATCATGATTGTATTTATTCTTGTGCATTTATTTACCGCTTACGTATTTATTTACATTACTGATTGTTTTACTTTACTTATATGCCGTGCTTGATTTATTGAGACTGTTGAGTTTCCTGGAGCTTTTGTTTTGTTATCTTGCTCGACTAGCCTCAGGAAATTCCGAGGACGGAATTTTTCTAAGGTGTGGAGAGTTGTGAGACCCGTCTCACTGTATCGGTATTTTATACGGATACGTGTTTATTTGAGCCGTATTTCGTATTTCTCGATTTACGTGATATTTTAAAATTTTCCTAAGTATAGGATTTCATGACTTGGTTTAACTGGATTTGATTTTATTTGGTTCGGTTTCACTTTGACTTGGTTTGGTTTAGTTTGGTTCTTTATGAGATGAGGTGTATGGTTTAGATTGAGTGGAGAGGAATGAATGGTGGAGATTGCTTGGGCTTGTTATATAAGCCACTCTTTCTCTCTCCCTCCTCATTCACCCTCATTCATTTCTTTCCACCAGAACCCTAGCCATTAGAGAGAGAGGCAAGTACACCTTGCCGAATGTTGGACGATCTTAATTTCGTTTGTTCCATTCTCTTCCTTGTTATATTCTAAGCTTGTTTAGAACTTGGAGTTTTCCATTTTGATGGTTCGATTGTTGTAGATCTAGCTTTGAAGTAATTTCAGTTTTCATGGGTTTTGATCTATTTAATCTTGTTATTTTCGAGTTTTGATGGTTCTATGTTGTAGAGCATTTCATTCTGCCCCGTTTTGACCTAAGGAAGTTCGGATTTGGACTCTGGATGAAGGTTTTATGAAGCTTGAGAACTTGGCTTCCATAGTGTTCTTTTCTCAGAATTTTAGAGAAGAAGAACTGTGCTTGACTTGACCACATGAACATTTCATGCGGCAAGTGTTTTTCCAACCGCATGCATAATCGAGCCGCATGAGATCCTGAAATCCCGTAGCCGCATGCGCCCCCTTGCTGTCAGCCCCATGTGCACCCATCACTTTTAGCCCCATGAATACGAATTATTGACCGCATAAGTCCTCAGTCCCTTCCAGCCGCATGGGGTCCAACTCGCCCTCAGCCGCATAGACCCACTTCTCTCTTGGCCGCATAGGCTGAGTCTCATTACAGCCGCATGAATGATCTAGCTCAGTCTCATGCGCCCCCCCTTCCCGCTGGCCGCATAAGACTTTACTTGACCCAGCCGCATGAGAACTTCTTCCCAGCCGCATAAGACGCACTGAGCGTAGCCGCATAAGATCCCTTTATTCCCTGGCCGCATGGGACTCGACTCGATTCTGCCGCATAGCCCTTGCTCTGTGAGCCGCATGAACCCAAGTCCGTTCCAGCCGCATGTGAACCTTTTTCCCGTGAGCCGTATGGCGTTGTATCCCTTGTAACCGCATAGCGCCTATCCTCCTGGCCGCATGGAATCCAGCAATCTCGAGCCGTATGAGTTTCTCCTTTCAGCCGCATACACCCTGACCTGTCCTGAGCCGCATGAATTCCTCTCCTGAGCCGCAGGGCTCCTTTCTGTGCCTTGTCCAGCTATTTAATTATTGTTATTATTATTATTTCTCTCTTGTTATTTGATCTTTACTGATGAATTATGTCTTGTAACCTCAGCATAACTTGAGTCTCCTGATTGAATGCTTGCACTATACTGTCCTATACTTGTCCCCTGAACACGACAGTGACCCGTAGTGGTGCACTCCTGATTAATGACCTGACATGACCTGATGGTGGCCCGTCGTGGCGCACTCTTGACCAGTAAACTTGACATGATAATGACATGATAGTGGCCCATCGTGGCGTACTCCTGACAAGTAGACCTGACATGATATATCTTGATAAGCTGTTGCGACGGCTACCTGACATGACATGACCTGTATAAATAAATGGCCTGGACACCGTGGGTGATTGTGTTTGTACAAATGAACCCGTCTTGTCTTGCATCATGTCTAGGACATGAGTCCCTGGTTTCCCACGGTCAGGGATTCATACTGAACATGGCTAGGATTAATGACTAGATTGATCAAATAGTTCATGAAGAATTTCCCAGTTACCTATTGCCCCTTTGGTCCCGGCCTTATATATATACATGGGATTTGTTGCTATCCGTCGAGATGAGCGCACTTTCAGCCCGCCGTCGAGTGTGGTACCTTAGGACACATGTATCTTTCTACAGTGTGTCTGCTATTTCATGCTATCTTTTCCTTTTCTTGCTGGGATCACTCAGGTAGTAACAAACAGGTAACCGGACTTGGAAGAATCTCATTGCATCTTGCTAGTAACTAGGATTGTGATAACCCTAGTTAGTTAATGTAGAAAGCCGTAGGCAATGATTGGCCGTGATTGCTTGGATGGAGTCTAGTCCAGTATAGTATTGTCTAGAAGTGATTGATTGAAAGATTGTACCAGAATGATTGTCACTCCAGATTGTCACTATAATGATTGTCACTCCAGATTGTTACTATAACGATTGTACTCTATTGCCACTCTAGCGTATTGCACTCTTCATTGTCACTTTTATCATTGTATTCTCTCTTCTTTTCACCTTAATGATTGACACCTCTAGTAATAAATGATCAGAGACCAAGTTCTGTTCAGGCGAAGGGTTACAATCCTGGTCCTTGTTTGGTTTAAGGGTTGTAACCTGGCTTCCGGAACCGTACCTTCGTCCTCTCTTCGTATATTGCCCAGTTCTATTTATTTAACATGTTCTCCAGTTTACTTTATGCTCAATGATGCTTTACTTACTGTCTTCCTACGTTCGGGATAAGTGCATTGGTATTGCACGAATCTCGATCCCCCTTTACTTATTGCTTTCTCTCCTTGTTGAATGCTAATGATTGCTGGTTTTAAGTTCATAGTTCGGCCTCCTTTGTGGTACTTGCTATTTGGGGTCTGACCCTACTGGTTTTGCATGGCCAGGTTCTAATAGAAGAGCCCGAAGGATCTACCGCACCATCTACTCGACGGTGACCAGCCGAAGCACCAGAGTGCCTCAGTGGATTTCTTTTTTTATTCTCCCACTGATATGTAACTTCTCCTCTTGTAACGTTTAGCCCCGAGCACGTGTTTAGCGTATTTTGGTATTTTTCTTGATATTGTAGCCTACGGGCATAAACATGATATGTGTATTCTAGACTATAGCTAGTCCTTATCATGTACGACAAATATTCTAGCTAGTCCTCAGTTTTGTGGTACTGGCTTCATGATCATTCATGTATATATGGTTCGGGACGCCTTACTATTGTATGTATGATGATCGTACTCTTAGCTCTTATATAATTGCCTGTGATTGAGATACCTAGGATTGTTAAACCATAGGATTGACTGATGGCTTGTAGAGTAACCTCCATGTCTTGACAGCTTATACGTGATTTCAGAGTATTAACGTACTTTGGGATTGCGTAGCTGGCTATGTCTGCCCCCGCTCTCCGGTATTCTGGTTTTGGGGCGTGACAGCAGGGGATTGACTATTTTGACACGTATGCTCCAGTAGCCCGGATGACCACCATCAGAATATTGATTGCTCTCGCAGCAATACATAAGATGGTGATACATCAGATGGATGTGAATACGGCTTTCCTAAATGGCGAGCTGACCGAAGAGATTTACATGCAACAGCCAGAGGGATTTGTCATCAGGGGTCTTGAAGTCAAAGTCTGCAAGTTGGTGAAATCTTTGTACGGTCTTAAACAGGCTCCCAAGATGTGGCATGACAAATTTGACAAAGTTATAAGGTCAAATGGCTACATGGTCAGCGATACGGACAAGTGTGTTTACACGAAGTTCGCTGATGGAAGAGGTATGATCGTTTGTCTGTACGTGGACGACATACTTATCCTAGGTACGGATATTAGCTGTATCACTGAGACAAAGAAGTTCATCTCAAGCAAGTTCAGTATGAAGGACTTGGGGGAAGCTGATGTGATCTTAGGGATCAAGATCATCCGGACAGACACTGGACTAGCGCTGTCACAGTCTCATTATATTGAGAAAATGATCACTCGTTATGGGTATCGGGATCTTCCAGGGATCGATACGCCGTACAGGTGTGATTGAAGCTGAAGCCTAATTCAGGGGAAAGCATCAGGCAGCTGGAGTATGCAAGCATAATGGGAAGTTTGATGTATGCTACTACTGCCACAAGGCCTGACATAGCTTTCGCCGTGGGAATGCTGAGTCGTTTCACAAGCAACCCAGGTGCTGAACACTGGAAAGCTGTGAAACGGGTTATGAGATATCTCAAGAAGACTCAGACATATGCACTGTACTACAGCGGAGATCCGTCGGTAGTGGAAGGCTTCAGTGATGCCAGTTGGTGCTCAGAGGTGGAGAGCGAGAGGTCCACAGGTGGATACATTTTCACAATGGATGGAGCTGCTATATCGTGAAAGTCGAAGAAGCAGACTATGCTCTCGCGGTCATCCATGGAATCTGAGTTCTTTGCACTAGATACCGCAGCCGAGGAAGCAGAATGGCTTCGAGAGCTCATGTATGATCTTCCATTGGTTGGGGCACAAATACCGGCGATACCGATATACTGCGACAACCAGGCGACTGCGGCGGTGGCATCAAATGTCCTTTTCAACGGGAAGAAGAGGACTGTGCGGTTGAAGCACAGGGAAGTACACGATCTTATCAAGAGAGGTGTTATTGCAGTGATTGATGTTCGGAGTCAGGAGAACCTGGCGGATCCGTTCACCAAGGGCCTCAAGCGCCAGCTGGTCAATGACACAGCTTGTAAAATGGGCTTGAAGGCATTCTGATATTGGATTATTGTATTCCTACCATAAAGTTTTATGCTAATAGTTCAAAGATTTATCTACTAGGCATCTAGCTTTTGGTTCAAGGGAGGACCACTAATCGGAAGAATATCAGGAATGGTGGGTACATGTTCTATTGGGCATGGAGAGGTTACGGACCTATAACCACTGTTGTCTACTATTGTTTTCTGCGAAAAACGGTTCCTGTGGGAAGGTTGGCTTAATTGCCTTAATGAGTTCTCAGGCAGAGTGAATGCCTGGAGTGCTTTACAGAAAGCACGGTAGAGCAGCACTACAAGGAGTGAAACTTCATGCTACAATGGGGTGACTCCACAATGAGGTTCCTATATGTGGGGTGCTGCCCAGGAATAGGATAAAGCCTCGGCTTTGCAGGCCAAGTCACAGCGGCGTAGCACCGCAAATAGGCAGTTAGCCTAATGCTGTATGTTAAATATAAAGAGGGGTGTAGTCAGCACTACAAAGAGGAGGAGTTCCTCATGTTACAGTGGCACGACACCACCATGAGGTACTCGGTTAGAGATAAAGCCTCGGCCTTGCAAGCCATGTCGTTGCGGCGTAACACCGCAAGGGAGCCTAAGGCTTCATGCTGGGTAGTTTAGCACTACAAAGAGGCGGTTGCCTCATGCTACTGTAGTATGACACTACGATGAGGTTCCCAGTATGGGGTAAGGCCTCGGCTTTAAGCCATGTCATAGCGGCGTAGCACCGCAAGGGAAGCGCAAAGCGCTTCATGCCATGTCTCTTTATAATGAACTCACCTATAGTGTATGACAGAGATATCAGGCCGTCTCTTGAGGGTAAACTTGTAGACACCCAAAATTATATACTGAAACCAGGCTGGCACAGGACCTTTAATGTGTAGCCAGAAGCATATGTAACTACATTATGTGAGTGGAAAGAATTTCAGCTATGATGCAGAATTCAAGGCTTAGTCCATTCTTGTATTATAGTTTGATTTTTGACCCATGCGGGAAGATTCAAGTCGTAAGCGACATCTCTCCTAATGCATGATGGACAGTTACTGTGGGGAACACTTATATCCATATATAGAGATATGTGGGGGATTGTTGGGTTTTTGGTTTTTCCTTTAGAAAGGTTTAGTCCCACATCGGAAAAAACAAATGGTTTGTATCTCTATATATTAGCTTTGCTATTATTGGAGATGTACATGTGGTGTGGAGGTGCACATAGGTTTGCCATGTGGGATTATTTTTCTAATGGGAAAAAGGCTAAAATCAACAATTAAAGCATTCATGCTTTTTGCTCTTGGGAAATTTATTTCCATAGGAGCTAAGCCCCGTTGGGGCTTAGCGACTCGGACTCGGACTCGAACTCGGGCTCGGACTCGGGCTCAAGGGCTCATGAGGCATAATGTGGCATTTTGTTGGCGCACTTAGCACGTCAGCATCGTCGCTAGGCGCATAGTGCGCTTAAGTTGCGCTCGTTGTGCGAGCCACTTGCGCGACCACGTTGCGCGGCCCGTTACGCGAGCCCAGTTATGCTGGCCCAGTTACGCAGCCCAGTACGCAGCCTAGTACGCCCAGTACGCGCAGTGTGTGCAGCGTACGCAGCATACGCAGTGTTCGCAGCGTACGCAGTATGCGTAAAGTGCGTAGGGTGCATAAAAGGGGCTGTGTGCGTAAAGTATAAATTACGCTGGTGGCACAACTTCCAGCAGAACGTGTCCATGCATGTTCTGAATGGTTGCTCCATGTTCGGGGTGGTTATTACCACGTCCCTAACATTGTACTAACCAGGCAGTTGTTGCAAGGGCTTATATAAGGCCTCCTCCTCCTCTCTCACAGGTAACAGAACAGAACAGAACAGAAAGAGAAGCCACCAGAGAGTTTACGAAGTGTTCTTTAGCACAAGTAAACAGAAATTTTCAGACGTGTTCTTTAACACAGTTCTGATCTGCAGCCTTCGAGAGAGAGAGGAAAGGCGCCGCACCAGCGTTGCTTTTGCACGGGAGTTCGTGTCCGTCCGAGGAGTCAGAAGAGCAGGAGTGTTCCAAGTTCTCCGACGAACTTGCTGGTTCCTAGAAGCTGTTCGTGTAGGGCGAATAAAGCTTTGAGCAACGGTGATCATTCACCCCAGCAAGAGTTCTTCCATCTATCGCCAGTCACCTTCTTCGTTGCTGCCAGTAACTCTGATTGTATCTTCTTTTTAGAAGTACTACGATCTGATTGCTGTGATTACGAAATCTTTTTAGATTCTCGTAATATCATAACGATATCTTTTTAGATGTTCGTTATACTTGCGCAACCTTCCTAGAAGTGTTGCTTTGGAACATTGTTTTTACAATTATTTCATATTTTCAGTTTTCCATCGAAAAATTGTGCCCCGGTACTAACAAGTGTAATTGTCATATATATTTATCGACTTGGCAGGTCGAGTAACTACGTTAGGCGACATGAGCAGCTGTTGTCGCGCTGCAGACACGTGCAAAATTGATGGAGTGGCGTCTTCCCCGACTGGGACGGCACTGTGTATCCTAACTGAAGAGTGCTTTGAAGATATTCGGAGAAGTAATGGGCGTTGTCCTGAATTGTTGTTGCCACTTGAATGCTCTAACTGATCCTGACACAAGTAATAAATAAATAAAAATTATAATCACTATATATATATATATATATATATATATATATATATATATGAGGCTTCAAAACGGTTCAAAAGCTAGCTGTCTAAGTCGTCATTATATTACGGTCCATTTTATTTAAAAAAATAAATTATGTAAAAATTGTTGAAAAAAGTAAAAATTTATCAACATGGAAAATCGAACTCAGCCAAACAAGAAAAATACATTGCACCTTAACCACATGAGTTAGAAGAGATATTTAACTATAATTGAATAATATTCTTATTATACGTTATTATATGTGCAAAGCACGTGCATTTACTAGTATATATAGTTAACAACTATTCGGTCAGGTTTAGATATATTCTTAATCAGAGGCGACAACTTGAACATGTTCTCACTAGGATTATTTGCAATGGTGAAGGCACAAGCCTATGGCAGGACCGGCCCGAGAATTCTTGAAATCTAGGATGGGGTTTGAAAGTGATGACTCTTTAACGGATAAATGAAAAATAACTAATTTTGCTAAACTAATTTTATGATTATTTTTCTCGGATACCAATTTTATCAATCAACTTAACAAATAAAATATTCTTAAAAAAATTAACAGTAAAAACATGGTAAAAATAACTAATTGAGTAACCTTACTAGCGTTATTTTTCTAATAGTCAAATAAGACAAATAAAAATAAGATCATTTGTCGACAAAATAACAAAGTAAGTTAGAATAATATAACATATTTGACAAGTAAATTAGTTGGTCTCATGGTAATAGCTCTCTCAATGCATTTCTTGATCTGTAGTTTTTTTTCTTTGATATGCCTGACGATACGTACGGGACTTTGTGCACGCTGCATTGCATGCTTATTGGGCCCACTATCCCCCAACTTCTACCAAATAAATAGAAGGAATAATATGTCTACGTGGCTCGATCCACTGATCTTCCACTACAAAAATATTGGTAATTAGCGACGGATAAATCTGTCGCTAAATACGATATTTTCGTCGCTAATTAAGTTTACCGACGAAAATGGTATGTCGATAGCTTTATCGTCGCTATGACAAATACGTCGGTATTCCGTCGCTATAGCGACAGATTAGCGACGGATCTGCCGACCAAAACTAGCGACGGATTAGCAACGTATAAAAACTGTCGGCAAACTTTGCGACATATTAGCGACGGATTACCAAAGACTTTTGTGAGCCAAAAATACAATGTCACAATTTTCGAGTCCAAGTATGTTAGAAATAATCTAGAAATTATGACATATAACTATAACACATAATCTAAATAATAAAAAATGTATCCCAGAAGCATATCGTGTCTATGTCAATAAAAAAATATTAGAGGAGAAAAATTTAGGTCATTCCCAATTAAATGTGAATTGGGGGAGGAGTGGGGGTTGCTCTGTCACCGCTCGTCAGGGAGGAAGGGGGCAGATAGGTAGGGCGGAGAGGGGAGTGGAGAGGGGGGCGAAGAGGGGACAGAGAGGAGGAGGTGGAGTGTCACTACCAGTTTTTCAAATAAGGATAAATTTGTCATTTTATAAATTGCTATGTAGTGTGAATATTTATTTTGGAATATTGTTTGTATTTATTTAAATTATTTGGGATTAATTGGTTGGGTTAGAGACTAGTATAATTTTTGACTTTTATTAGTGGCCCGGTTAGCTTAGACACAAAACTAGAGCCCAATAATTAGCAAGGCATGGCCCATAAACTAACTCATTAGGATAGTACAATTAGACTAACTATTAATGACCAATTAGTTAATAAAGAGATTAGATTTTTGTCCAAAATAGCCCCAACCCTTCACATTTTATTTAATTAGTCACATGACAACTTAGGGGGCATATTAGACATTTTGAATTGTCCTAACCTAACACTACTTCGCCGGCCAAGAGAGGGACTCCTCCATTCTCACTTCATTCATTTCTAGCCTTTATTTTTAAAATTTGGAGCTTTTGCCATTTGAAGACATTCCACCATTGATTTCTCTCTCAATCTCACTCTTTTCTCCACCATTCCTCACATTCTTTCAAGAAGGAGGTGCCTACAAGGAGTGTGGAGCTAGGAGCAAGAAGGAGGGTCCATTTGCTAGAGAGTTTCGTGTCGGGTTCGTGTCCTTTGGATTGTTCATTGAAAAACCACTCCCAATAGGTATATGTAACACCCAATTTTCCAGATGAGGGTAATTTTAAAATTTTATAATTATAATTATTATTTATTGATATTTATTTTATATTATGATTTTTGGTAATTTTTAATCATTTTTAAACTATTTAAAATTATGACTTGTGATTTGGTATTTTGCTAGTGTAACTCTAGAGATAAGTGACCTAGAGCCTAGCCATGTGATTAGGGTATTTCATTTATCATTTCTAGTATAGGGATATTTTTGTCATTTTTTATTTTAGAATATTTTTGAAATTATTTATTTATTTATAATGTTATTTTGGGGTTAATTGAGTCGGGTTCGAATTTCAGCTCAATCCGACTTGAAACGGGGACCCGAGGTAGTTTTGACTCTAGTGGACCCGCACACTAGTTAGCCATGGCCCACATGCTAATTATTTTAGTTAGTGACTAGGCTAATTTATTTGGATAGGATTAGTGTGATTAGTCTTTTAGGAATGACTAAACTAGCCTCCGACTTAAACCCACCCAATGTTTTAACTAATAGATTAGTATAGGGGTATTTTGGGCATTCTACAATAGGACAAATATCCCATCATGGCCGGCCACACTATGTGTGGATAGGCTCCATCATTTCATCATTATCCCCTCTTCCATTCTCTCTCTTGTTCTTCTCCAAATTTCTAGACAGCAAATCCCGATCATTCCTCCACCAAATCCTTCTATTTTTCCACCCAACCTTCTTCTTTCCTTCTCCATTCAAGCCAAGGAGGAAGCTACCCAAGTTTGAGAGGATTCGGAGCTCGTTCGTGTCCGTTTGGGATTCCTACGTGTCGGTGGCGCATCGGGAAGCTTTTCCTTCGATTCGATTTACCGGGAGGTATAAATCCCTTCCTCTTTCTCATTCTTCTCATATATTAGGTTGATTTTGACCCATAGGAATGACCTCCATGGTTGTGTCTCCATTTGTGTCCATTTTGTATCCATTTGGACACTTGTAGAGGTGTCCAATGTGTAGGATCGTGTCCTAGTAGGAAAAACCCTATTTGGACACATGTAGATTTATTAGATATTGATTTGATGTTGTTTTAATATTTAATTCCAGATTTATGAGTGTGTAGAGATGTGTTTTCCTAAGTGTCATATTGTATCATATTATTTATGTGTATATATATATCATTAGTTATATACATATGTATGTGTCAATATATATATATATATATATATATATATATATATATATATATATATATATATATATATATATATATATATATATATATTGGGGCTCTCTAATGTATATAAATATGTGTATATATTCATGTGTTCATGTGTGTGGGATTGAGTGGGAGGATTCGGCCAAGGGGGAAAGGATTAGAATGGTAGTTGGTGTTGGATTAGTGTGTGTGTGTAGTTGTGTTGTATTAAGGGTGTTTGAGAGAATGGATGAGAGAGTGATAGAGAGGTGTTTGTGAGATTAGAGAGTGATATGGTTTAAGGGTTTAGCCCATGTTCCAGCCCCCCATAGCTGTCCTAACAGTCCTTCAAACCCCCCCCAAAATCAGCCTTAACAGTCCCAGTTTAGAACATGTATCAGTCTTCATCCAGTCCCCATTTCCAGCCTATATTCAGGCCCATTGACAGCCATGAATGTCCCCATCCAGCTCCCTTTTCCTGCCTCAATCCAGTCCCAAACCACCCTTCATAACACCACATTTCAGTCCCCTAAAAACCTGATACAAGCAGTCCTATACGCAGCTATCTAGAAGGCCCTAAACCAGCATGATGCTGTCCTAAACCAGTCCCTGAAATCAGCTATACAAGCTATCCTAAAACAGTCAATAACTTGTCCCCAAAACCTGTCATTGTATTGCCCACATATCAGTCCAAATTAGCCCACTTGTTAGCTGTCCTAATATCCTCCATTTTAGTCCCCATTACATGCCTAAACAAGCCCACATTGCTGTCAATTAACAGCCCCAATATCCAGCCTTTTCAGTCCATCTGTAGCTGTCCTAACATGCCCTAATAGCAGTCCCAAAACCATATATGGTTGTCCATGTTAGACCTTACTTGGCTGTCCCAATGATAGTCCCTAACACCCTTGTGGCTGTCCCTTAACAAGCCCTTGGCTGTCCACAATATCAGCCCATTTAACCCCTGTTAACACCCCCTAAAACCACCCATAACAGTACACCATTAGCCCCCATTGCTGCCCCATATGCAGTCCAATTCCAGTCCCAAATACCCCCTAAATAGCCTATAAACCTGTCCAATTCCAGTCCCCATAATCAGTCCCTACATTCATCTAGGTGTGTGTGTGTGTGTTTGTGAGCCTATGTGTGTGTCTAGAGGGTATATATATATGTGTAGCTAGTAACCTATAGGAGAGCCTATATATAAGCCTAGGTGAGAGCCTATGAGTGTGGTATTATGAGTGAGTGAGTGAGTGAGTTTGTGTGGTGAGTGGTTAGTTAAGTTAGAATAATGGTATATGATATTGGTAGGGTAATGATGGTAAAACCAACACATGTTCTAAAATAGGTTAGATACCTAGGATGCCCATATTTCTTGGTAGGTAAACCTTAGATAGGATAGTATCTAGCTACCCTAAGGAGCCTAGGCTAGTATCTTGGGTACTAGAGGTTTCTTTTGTGTTGGGCAAGGTATCGGGATTTACCTTGGTAAGGGTAATATAGGTTTTACCTAGAAATGAGGTATTTGAGTTTGGAGTCTAAAATATGGTTAGAACTTGGTACCCTTGGTTGGTAATGATCAAATATAGTGCTCCTAGACTAGTTTTGATGTCGGTTGACCATTTTGACCAAAAGTCAACAAAAGTTAACCGAGAGTCAAACTTAGCCTTTAAGTGACTAGATTTGACCGAAACCAAACCAGAGTTGACCAGTTGATTGAAAGTCAACAGTTGGTCAACATTAGACTAGTTTGACCTAGAGTTGACCTAGAGTTGACCAGAGTTGACCAGGGTTGACCAGTTGACCAAAAGTCAACTGTAAGTCAACCTTTGACCCCGTTTGACCGAGTTTGACTTGGATTGACTCCCAGTGACCTGGTATAATCCAGTATGACCTAGTATGACTCAGTTTGACCTAGATTGACCTAGTTTTGACTTAGACTTGTATTCATGACTAAAATTAGTTTTTTTTTTAATATAAAACCCTGTTTGACTCATAGTATCTTATTTAGGTATGTGATTTCTCTGAGCATCTGTTCACCTTATCAGCTCAGGACCACAGGCGAGTACATTCTATGATCATTTTATATCCTGTTTAGAATTATTTTCCTGCTTTAAATTACTTTACTTGATACTGTCACGTTGGTCACACGGATTAGTACTATATGGATCCCTTCTTGAGATGTTATCTCCTCAGGAAGTATCGGATACTACATATTCTGTGCGTTTCACTTACATGGTGTATCACTATGCTTCATGGTTCATTGAATCACTTGTGACATGTACTCTCATGATCACAGAGTCTTCCTTGAATCCCTCCATTTATTGGGCTTCCTAGAATCCCTATTTATGGGACTATCATGTACCACCCTTCGGGGACCGTTACATGAATCATAACATAACCTGGCTGGATCCTTGTGTATTGATTGGGGGTACGGGAGAGTAGAAGTAGACATGTGAATAATATCCAAGTAGTGTAGCATCAGAATCATTCTATAGTATTGCATCAGAATCATCCTATGCCATTTACATGTCTATATTGTACTCTGACTCACTAGCCACTGTTAGTCTCTATTTATAGTAGATATTTCTATTACAGTTCTCTCTCTGTTTACATACTGTATTTCCTTTAGTTCATGTATCTTACTTTACTGCATGATTATATTTTCTAACCTGCTATGATCTGTTGAGATGTATTGTGCTCGCTCCTGTCCTGACTGGACCTGTTGAAAATATTACAGAGGACGAGGAGGAGGCCTGTGTGGATACTTTCTACGGGGCAGCCCTAGACGACACTTGTGAGCTGGACCCTCAGGAGAACCCAGCTCTAGCTGATGACTTTACCCCCACTGCCTAGACTAGTTTAGTTAGGCTTTATTTTTGTCTTCGAGATCTGGATTATATATATATTCTTTCATATTCAGTAGTTGAGACTTGTATTTCTGGATATTTACTGAGATGTTATCTTAGACACTTAGACTTTTCTGATCATCTATATTTTTCTTGAGTTCTATATCATATCGTGCTTCATCTTCCTTAGTTGTGATTGAGTTTACATTCTGCTATGTCACCCCTATTCGGGGAGTATAAACTGCTTAGCATTATATTGTTAGATGTTGTGACCTAAGACAGCGTTCTACCGCCGACACTACGGCGTAGGCTGGACGTACCTACTTCTCGTGCCTTTACTTTAGGGTACGGGTTGTGACAGTATAACACCATATAACCTTATCATTTTGATTCAAATTTTGGTAATGGACCCATAGGAACTCACCCATGTATAAGGACAACCCTTAGGATATAGTTTTGAGGCATTATTGTGTCCTCATTTGAAATTTTGAATAGGTTTTGTGTCACTTGTGGGAGAAATCCGAGGGTGGCACACCAAGTGTTTATTTAAATATCCTATGGGCTAAATGTGACATGTGTGTAGTGTGTGAGTGTGTCTAGGAGGATTTCAGCATATGCATGTGATATATATAAAGGGGTATGTATCTCTAAGATGAATGTTCCTAAATATATATATACATATATTCAACTAACTATTTAATGTATAAATGAATACATGAGAAGCTATGAACAGTGGTATGCTGCCATATATGAATGATGGGGGATTTGGTATGGAGAATGATTAGTCCACTTGGAATGAACCAACTGGACATCAGATTCAATAACTTACCTTAGTATCAGTTATTACAAACTGATTTGGATTTACTAAGGTATCAGTGATATGGGAGTATCAGTCCACTGGGGACTGAGCCTGGGTTCAATCTTGAACAGTGGGACTGAACTGAGAAGGAATCAAGGGAATTTAGTTCAGTTGATGATATGAACTTTGACAATATGGCATATGCAGCGATTGGAATATAGAAGAGTTTACGGTACATGAGGAATATCCTACCTTATAAATGTATATACCTATGCAATAAGTTACATGTATGAATATATATTATATGCATCCTTAGGACAGTAAACCTTTGTTAAAATCAATTTCATATAGAGGGGGATCGATCACAAGTTAACTAAGTTTAAGGTATCAGTCAAAGGACTGATATGAGAGAGTGAGGGTGCAGCTATATCAGTCTCTAGACTGATACAGAGAAGTGGGAGCAGGGCATGTAGGAAGAAATTAGAGTTTGGATGTTATCAGTTGACAAGAGAAATATAGCTTTATGAGAGCAGTGAAAGAGGGGTATTGAGTGCACAGGACAGTCGGGTTAGGAGGAGATGATCTACTACACAGTGCAAGCAATGGGGACTGCTATGTTTAGTCTAATTGGACTGAACTTAGAGGATGATGCAGGACATGTGGGGATCATCCCACTCAGCTCAATCGGAGGAATCGAAATGCCAACAACATTCAGAGTTAGCCATGTAATAGCTGCTTAAAGATCTGCTCGGTCGAGGCGACTCCTTGCTCAGGTGTATGGCTTCGATGAACTTGCCTCAGCTTGGCCTTCAAACTAATAAAACAAAAGTTTTTAAATGCACAAGCAGGCTTGATAATAAAAGACGCGAATCCACATAGCTAAGGGAATAATCCCAAGTCGGATCGGATTGAGTTAGAATATGGAAAGGTCCCACGGTCGGCTTAGAAGTGTTGCATGTCGTACTTTTAAAAATGACACTCGGTCCTTCGTCCCGTGGCTTGGGAGACAGAAACTTGGTCTATGTTGCCACAAAGCTATGGACTTAGCATAGACATAGGCGTCGTACGATATAAATGCTTGGTAAAACATGCACGGCCACTGTCCAATGCTTAATGAAGCATGTACTTTCCTAATGTCCGATACTTGGCATAGCTAAAGTGTCCCTCAAGCCTCAATGCACATTTCTACAATGCATGGCTTGGCATAGCCTTTGCTCGTCCTACAGGTTAAGTTGTTGCATGATTGAGTTAGGCAACAAGTTATATCGGGCTAACTAAGTCATTCTAAGCATTGTCCTATAATTTTTGCGGTTGTCATAGCCACATAGTCCTACGACCTTAAGGCTCATGATATAGAGTATGACTTGAGTGGTAGCGTCGTATATAACACAAGTTGGTTTAAGGCACGAGCCACGGTTGGTTCAGTAAAGAGTTAGGCACGATCTATGGCACCTAAAGAATACGTTTTGTTCAAGTTAAGTAGGAAGGCTATGTAGTAGCCGTTCCTGGGTTTTCAAAGAATGAAGAGTTCAAGCGATGGTTTGTCGCCGAGGCGGTCCCTCAATTGGGAGGCTCATGGTTTCGAACACGTTTTGCTCAAGTATGGTTTCAATGCACGATATGCAAAGGGTGTGAGTCATAGCACAAGTTAGGCTATGCATTTACGTGAGTCTAGATGAAGTCTCGTAGGTGCGGGGTCATGGACAATTTGAGCACAAGGGCGATGTTTCTTCGGACGATAACCTGGGGCCACAGGAATCGATTCAGCCATGGGGGAAACACGATATAGCTGATGCTGGGTAGGCAAACAGGGACTCGGTGGCCTGTCATTGGGGCTAGCTACCTGTATTGACCGACCCATCCTATTCTTAGCTATGTCCACGATGGCTAGTTAATGCCAGTGACCTTTCATATAGATAAGTTGGCATGCTGAGCGGCTATCTGCATGCACGGTGCTAGTCGAATCAAAGGAAGTGTAAACACGGCATAAACTAAGTCAAGAAAAGGTATGCATGATTGCAACACTAGTATGAAGCCTAAGATTTGGCTAAGTAAAGACACATGCTTCAGCACGAAATGTGGAATCGAGTATTAAGTCGTTGGCATAGAATTGCATAAGTCGGATTTAAGATGTTCGAGTTAAGTCAAGAAAGGCCGTAAGGTGAGTTTGATTTAGTAATGTTCAGTTGCGAGGCACGACCTCGATATGTTGCGGCACGGCCACACTGCCACAGCACAAGTATAGGAAAGACTAAGTGGGGAAGTACTGCCTCAATTATATTGAAGCACGAATAGAGTTTATGGCACGACTAAGTGGTTACGTTCCAAGTATGGGACGAAAGACAAGCATGAGTCGATAAGTTAACATCATTGGCACGAGAAGGGTTTAGAGGCAAGGTATAAGTAAGTTGTTGGTGCAAGGCACATTGATGGTCTAGAGACACAAAATAGGCCAAGAGTTTATGTCTTAAAATCGATCGTAAGGCAAGAATAGATAGACAATCATAAAGGGATTATGTTGCACAAAGTAAATGAACGTCTTAGTTTCGTATGGGTAGACGAGGAGCTCACTCCACTAGTAGAGTTGTGTACTGACACCCACACAGTTTTTATGTGCAGGCACAGGTAGAAGCTCGTTGGCACGGAGCTCGCTTGGACGCGTCGAGGCACAAATTTCCTTAGATTTTCGAGGCGTGAGGCCATATGGAGTCTAGACTTATACGGGACATAATGTATAGACATCGCCTATCTGAAGCAATCACTGGATCGTCAAATTGTACTGAGAGATGAGAGAGAGCTGAGTGACTTGTATGGTGAGAAGAGTGAGACTGAGTGATTGTAATCATGGCCACGTGCCATATTGTAATATTTGTTTCAATATCAATAAAGAGCATTTTGAATGACTTGTGTTTTAATTCAAGTTTCTACTGGTGTTGTGCAATGTTTTTTCTTGGGACTTCTGTGCGACGACCCTGTCGCTTAGCCTATAATCGGCCGTTATGGAACCCGCCTTGCGTGAGCGCAACCTAGGCTCACGCGACATCACGCCTTAGCGAGGACGATCGGTTCTATAGGATCGGGACGTGACATAATGGTATCAGAGCACGGCTTTACGTCCTTGGACTTTCGATTGAATTCTTTAACTCTGATCTCGTTTTCGTAAACTCTGATGATGCTTACGCGATTGATACATTGACACTCCCTCTCAAATGTCCCACGAGATATCCATACAATAAGTCTATATATTTTTAAAAAATATATTACAAAGGAATAATTAGCTGAACAAAGTTAACTACAAGTAAGTACGGTTGGCTAAGTCGTGCTGGGCATATATACCAAGAGTTGTGTCGACCTTAGAAAAGTGATGTGCGGGATGCGAATCGTCTCGAAATAGAAATGAGTTTGAATTGATTCATAGAATACTAGATGACTATCGATAGGGATGCCATCGAATGACGTTATCATCAATACGATGTAGAAAAATATGCTTCGGTCTTGAGGAATTATTCGTACAAAGATTCAAGTAATCGATTATAAATCGAACCGGTTTCGAGCATTTGTAGAGTGACTTCATCCCTGATTGGTGTATGGGATAGCCTCGGGGATGTCAATTAATTGAGTATACGGGATGCCCATGAGTCTATCAGCAAGCATCGTAGTGAGCAAAGCCTTAGATTTAACATCATTGAGTAAGTTGTAGTCTTGAAGTTTGATAAGTTGGGTTGAACGAGCTCGAAACGACGCGCACGAGATTTGGATTACACAAGTGTGCAATACGAAAATGATTGTGTGGGTAAATTGGATTAAGAAAAAAGTTAAGGTGTAACAAACAAATGACTTAGTCAAGGAATCGATATGAATCGTATACGAAAAGTTAGCACGATCGGAAGTTTGCGTGCATGGATATGATTCAAAAATATAAGAATGACTCTGAAGATTTGGGATAGATGTTGCTCGATGATTTGAGTTAGCATAGAACGATGCGACTTGAGAAATATGTTGCTCGATGACTTAAGATAGACAAATAAATATACGTGATTTTGAGTTTCAACAAATTAATCGTGTACCTAGTTCGAGGGATAATGATCGAATTTGATCTTGAATATTGAGGAGATTATGGTAATTCGGTTCGAATGATAGCATCAGTTGCATGACTCAAAATTTGTTGCAATAGAAGATCGTCGAGTTATGTATATCATCGATGGTATTGAGGTATATCAAAGATCGATGTGCGATAACTCGGGGGTACTCTAATTCGAATAATGACGATCGTGTAAAATATTATTATTTTGATGGATGCTATGCTTGGAATTTTGATAGAAATGAATGTTTGGATGAAAATGAAAGTTGTCTTGATTGCTTCATTGATAACCACAATATTGACGTTATTGTCTTGTGCGAGTGCAACTCCAGCCTCATACATGCGTCACATCCGATTTGGGACGATCGTATCACATGAGCGCTGACATGGTGATTCATGTCCAGTAGGAATGATCGAACTCGAGAGATCAAGGCGTAGCAATTTGGATTGCTTAACTTGTGGTTTGATGCCAAGGTGAATTCGAAGATTGGTCAGACTTGTGATTGACGATTAAGTAAATTTGAGGATTGAGTAGATCCAGTCTGCGCATCGAGAATGAATTATTCTAGACTCAAGCAAGAGTTACGCCTCGATGAGGATGACTATCCTGCGGGAGCGTTAGCATGGTGATTCATGTTTACCGTGGATAATCAGACTTGCATAAGATTGGAGCGTGACATATTGCTATGCTAGACGACCTTGTGATCGAATACGCGAATTGTGGTAAACGACTTAGGGAATATGAATTATGAATTATGGTTTAGTGATAAATCGTTTCGTTGTGTACTTGACTTGGATAAGATGGATAGGTAGATTATACCGAATATGTTAAAGGAGATAGATTATGCGAATTGCTAAGTTTGGACGTGTGATTTTGATGTGCCGAAAAAGTAGTTTAACAGACTTACCATAGGATGACTTTGCTAAATGACTCGGACCACTGGGATTGAACGTTGCAAATACGAATAGAAGAAATCTATGCTCAAAGTTTAGAAATCAGAGTGATGCGAGTTTGGATAGAAAAATCCCATACTATCAACTTGGGTTTGACCTTAGGATTGGGGTCAGTGATGATATTATTGTTTGGAAACTGTGATTCTAATACCGATGATTAACTTTAGCCTAAAAAATAGCCTAGCGGTTAGGCGGACGTCCATGTACGGAGAGACAAAAATTATGCTATCAGACCCCCAACGAGAGCTGCTGAAGTGTTCTTGAAGAATTTGTAGGATTGATAAGATTGGATAGTAGTAGTGGTAGATAGAATGATTAAATTGTGTAGAGACACCACTCATGAGGCTTGGCTGAAATGTATATATTTCAGGGACGCCTGAATATATGCACGATCCAATTCGAGTAAAAATGACAGATTCTCTATCACGAGGCTTGGTTGAAATGCATGTATTTCGGGGATGCCCAAAATATATGCACGATCCAACTAAGTGATACGTGAATTCAAGTGAGATTAGAGAAACAGAATGGTGTTAAGGATTTTGATATCGTGAGTTTCAAAGATGGTAGTGTGATCGTTGGATTCAAATAAACTTGAATGTCGATTGATAGAATAGTTTGTCCTAGAACTAAGTTGCCCGTGTGCGCGGCGAGTATAATTTACCCAAGTCGAGATATAGTTGTTCGTGTCGAAAGATAACCAAAGCACGAGCGTGGCTAGGATTGAAAAAACGTATAGGAGGAATGTGTACGAGAATTGTTGGATGTTGAATCATGTTATAAGTCGATAAGTGTACTCAGTTAGTTTCGAGGACAAAACTTTTTCTGAATTGTGTATAATGTAACTCCCCGTCCCGCTCAGCTCAATCATAGGAATCGAAATGCCAACGATGTTCGGACTTAGCCATGCAACGGCTGCTCGAAGACACGCTCGGTCGAGGCGACCCCTCGCTCAGGTGGGTGGATTCAATGAACTTGCCTCAGCTTGGCCTTCACACTAATAAAATAATGTTTTCAAATGCACAAGTAGGCGTGATAATAAAAGAGGCAAATCCACATGGCTAAGGGAATAATCCTAAGTCGGGTTGGATTGAGTTAGAATATGGAAAGGTCCCATGGTCGGCTTAGAAGTATTGTACGTCGTGCTTTCAAAAATGACACTCGGTCCTTCGTCCCGTGGCTTTGGAGACGAAGAGTTGGTCTATGTCGCCACAAGGCTATGGACTTAGCATAGCCATAGGCGTCGCACGATATAAATGCTTGGTAAAGCATACACAGCCACTGTCCAATGCTTGATGAAGCGTTGTCACTCCCGTTTCCCGTTATACGTATTTTTTAGGATAAGTATATGGATTTCTGACATTTGTCAGGTGGATCATAGTTAGACTTGTCTTGCTTAGCCTAGTCTTGGTTTAATCTTGGCTTAGTTTATTTTGGTTTGGTTCAACATGTTGGCTTGGTTTGGTTTGAGATGGTTTGGGCTTAATATATAAGTCAATCTCTCTCTCTCTCTCCTCCATTTATTTCTCATAACTTCTCCATCTTTTTCATTTACTCCTCTCCACCTACACCCAAGAGCTCTAGGTAAGTGCAACTTGATTCATGATGGATCTAGGATTTTATTGTTCCAATATCTTCCTCTCATAGTTTTAAGCCTCTTTAGAACTTGTCATTTTTGGTTTTGATGGATAAATTTTTGTAGATCTAGGTTTTGCCCTTTCTCATGATTTTCTTGGTTTTGATCTATGAAAACTTGGTATTTTCAAAACTAATTGTTCCATGTTGTAGAAAATTTTATTTAATCCAATTTTGACCTTTGAAAAGTTGGATTTGGACTTGTTTTGACTAAGTTATAGACTTTTGAAGCTATGGGTTCAAACCATAGAAATTCCAGCTGATTGGAGAAGATAGTGAGTAGTGTGTGCTAGCTTTTTAGCTTGCGCCACTGTGTTGTATGAGTTCTTTAGCTCTGGCACAACCCGGGGAGCCCCGCTCAGCCTGGCGCAACCCAGCCTCGCTCAGCCTGGCGCAACCCAACCTGAATCAGGCGCAACCTGAGTCAGGCGGAACCCAACCTGAGTCAGGTGCAACCTGTGTCAGGCGTAACCCGAGTCAGGCGCAACCCGAGTCAGGCGCAACCCGAGTCAGGCGCAACCTAGCCTCGTATAGTCTAGTACCTGGCACAATATTACTTGGCCCGACTCGTTCTGGCCCAACTTGACCCGACCTTGTGCATTCTAGTGCCTGGCTCCCTAGTGCCTAGGCGTAACCTGATGTTTGGGCGCAACCTGTGACCTTGGCACCCCTTGTGCCTGGCACAACCTATTACCCTGGCACGACTTGGCTAATGCCACTTGTTGGCCATGGTATCCCTTGCCCCTCCCCCTTGGGCGCATGATGTCCCCAGTTTTCCCCTTGAACTTGATATGAACACGATGTGAGCCTGACATGTTAATTGACATGATAAATTCTTGGTGGTGGTCCGTTGTGGTGCACCCTTGACAAGCAATATTGATATGATAATCTGACACGTATAATCTTGATAGTGGCTTGTCGAGGCACACTTCTGACAAGCAATCTTGAGAAGTAACAAGTAACCTAACCTGACATGATAATCTTGAACGCTGTTGCGACAGCTACCTGGACTTGCTAAGTAACTCTCATCTTGACACCATGGTTGATTTTCTTGGTTATGCCTGTGCAAGCTACATGTCTCGTCTTGCATCATGTCTAGGACATGAATTTCTGGTTACCACGGTCAGGGATTCATACTGAATCTGACTAGGATAAATACTAGATTGATCAAGTAGTTTATGAAGAGATTTCCCAGCTACAGGCAGTCCCGTTATCTGGGCGCTCTAATTGGACTTATAGCCTGCTGTCGAGTAGGGCACATTTCCATCACACTGTCATGTGTTGTACCCCCAAGTCACCTAATCCAACTCTCTCAACTTGTGACCGGATAACCTGGATTAAGTCTGCAGGGCTTGTGGCTGCTGGAACATCTCATTGTATCTTGCTAGTAACTAGGCTTGTGATAACCCTAGTTAGCTAAAGTATCAAGCTGTACTCTTTGCTTGGCCGTGAATGTTGGATGGAGTCCAATCTTGACTAGTCTTGTCTAGATCCAGTACATGGCTATCTCAGGACATGCTTACTTATGCTTTACTTTTAGCATTAAATGGCTAGAGACTCGGTTCTGTTCAGGCTCAAGGTTACAACCCCGATCCTTGTTTGGTTTAAGGATTGTAACCTAGCTTCCGGAATAGTTCCTCATCCTCTCGTCATTTATTGCCTTATTTACATCTCATGTTTTCCTATTATTATTCTTGTTTATGTTCTGACATGCTGGTTTTAGTTCTTAAGTGAAGCCTCCCTTGTGGAAGTTGCTCTTTCTGGGGTCTGACCCAGCTAGTTTTGTATGGCCAGATTTCGAAGTAGCTTCCGAGGATCTTCCAGCCTTCCAGCCAGATGGTGAACACTAGACACAACCTGGCAACGAGTGGGTTTTATTTTGCTCTCACACTCTATTGTAAATTATTCTTTTGAGGCGTTTAGCCACCGAGCAAGTGTTAGCTCGTGTTAAATTTACATTCTTGTCTGCCTAAGGGCTATAACATGATTGAAAAATCCTACGGTTGATCATGTATGACTTAAACTCTTGCTAGTCTTTGTATTTTGTATGACTAGCTTCATGATCATCTGAATATGTAATGTATGGGATGCCTTACTTTGTATGTCTGATGATCTACCATTTTGTTATATTTACTTGCTTGCTTGAGATTGAGACACTAGGCTTGTTCTTGACCTTAAGAGACTATTGGCTTGTAGTTAAACCCTCATGTATCTTGACAGCTGTGATCGTATATCGAGGTGGGATTCACTTCAATATACGTAGCTGGCTGGGTCTGTCCCCTGCTCTCCAGTATTCTGGTTCTGGGGAGTGACAAGCATGCACTTTTCTAATGTCCGATACTTGGCATAACTAAAGTGTCCCTCAAGTCTTAATGCACATTTCTATGATGCAAGGCTTGGCATAGCCATTGCTCGTCCCACGGGTTAAGTTATTGCACGATTGAGTTAGACAACAAGTTATGTCGGGCTAACTAAGTCATTCTAAGCATTGTCCTACGATTTTTGCGGTTGTTATAGCCACATAGTCCCATGACCTTAAGGCTCATGATATACAGTATTATTTGAGCGATAGCATCGTATAGAACACAAGTTGGATTAAGACACGAGCCACGGTTGGTTCAGTAAAGAGTTAGCCGCGGTCTATGGCACCTAAAGAACACGATTTGTTCACGTTAAGTAGGAAGGCTATGCAGTAGCCATTCCTGGGTTTTTAAAGAATGGAGAGTTCAAGCGATGGTTTATCGCTGAGGCGGTCCCTCATTTGGGAGTCTCATGGTTTCGAGCACGTTTTGCTCAAGTATGGTTTCAATGTATAATATGCAAAGGGTTTGAGTCATAGCACAAGTTAGGCCATGCATTTACGTAAGTCTAGATGAAGTCTCATAGGTGTGTGGTCGTAGAAAACTTGTGCATAAGGGCGATGTTTCTTCGGACGACAACCTGGGGCCACATGAATCGATCCGGCCATGGGAAAACACGGTATAGCTAATGCTGGGTAGGCAACCAGGGATTCAGTGGGCTGTCATTGGGGCTAGCTACCTACATTGACCGACTCATCCTATTCTTAGCTATGTCCACGATGGCTAGTTAATGCCAGTGACCTTTCATATAGATAAGTTGGCTTGCTGAGCGGCTATCCGTATGCATGGTGTCAGTCGAATCAAAGAAAGTGTAAATATGGCACAAACTGAGTCAAGAAAAGGTATGCACGGTTGCAACACCTGTATGAAGCCTAAGATTTGGCTAAGTAAAGACATGTGCTTCGGTACAAAATGTGGCATCGAGTATTAAGTCGTTGGCATAGAGTTGCATAAGTCGGATTTAAGTCGTTCGAGTTAAGTCAAGAAGGGCTGTAAGGCGAGTTTTGATTTAGTAATGTTGAGTTGTGAGGCACGACCTCGATATGTTGAGGCACGGCCACACTACCACGGCACAAGTATAGGCAAGACTAAGTGGGGAAGCACTACCTCAATTATATTGAAGAACGAGTAGAGTTTATGGCACGACCAAGTTATTGCGTTCTAAATATCGGCCGAAAGGCAAGCACGAGGCGACAAGTTGACGTCGTTGGCACGAGAAAGGTTTAGAGGCAAGGTATAAGTAAGTTGTTGGTGCAAGGCACATTGATGGTCTAGAGACACAAAATAGGCCAAGAGTTTATGTCCTAAAATCGATCCTAAGGCAAGAATAGAAAGACAATCATAAAGGGATTATGTTGCACAAAGTAAATGAATGTATTGGCTTTGTATGGGTGGGCGAGGAACTCACTCCACCAGTATAGTTGAGTACTGACACCCACATAGTTTTTATATGCAGGCACAGGTAGAAGCTCGTTGGTGTGGAGATCGCTTGGACGCGTCGAAGCACGGAGTTCCTTGGCATTTCAAGACGTGAGGTCGCATGGAGTTTGGACTTATACGGGACATAATGTATGGACATCGTCTATCTGAAGCATCCTTTGGCTTGTCAAATTATACTGAAAAATGAGAGAGATAGATGAGTGACTTGTATGGTGAAAAGAGTGAGACTGAGTGATTGTAATCATGGCCCCACGCCGCATTGTAATCTTTGTTTCAATATCAATAAAGAGCATTTCGAATGACTTGTATTTTGCTTCAAGTTTTCGTTGGTGTTATCCAATGTTTCTGCTTGGGACTTCTGTGCGACGACTCCGTTGTTTAGCCTGTAATCGGCCGTTATGGAACCTGCCTTGCGTGAGCGCAACATAGACTCATGTGGCATCATGCCTTTTCGAGGACGATCGGTCCGATGGGACCGGAGCGTAACATGGGGGGGAGGGAATTAGATCATACAACTGATATAGGTTAGGGGTTCATAGTATCAGTCAAAGACTGATATGAGAGGTTGAGTGTGAGAGATATCAGTTCTTGATTGATATCTTCTATCAGTTGTAACTGGCATCTCGTATCAATTTTAACTGATACTTTGTATCAGTTATACAACTGATACGGGTGAAAATCAGTTAGGGATCAACGAATGGGGGTTCAATCATGTTCTGAGTTTGTTTAAAGGTTAGGGTGATGCATCTCACCTATTCAAGGGTGCCCTGCATCTTGCCTAGAGCAGGGTTTGTCCTAAACAGTAGGAGAAACGGGGGTTAAAGAGATTTTGTCATGATTTGTTTGGTTCAAATAGACTGCACTGACCTGGGAATTCCTCCTGTGAACATAGAGGAGTAGGTTGCTATTTGTATACATCAGTTATAGGTAGAGATGAGAGTAAAATCTCATATTATACATGTAAAATCCCTATTTTTTATTATTTTATTAGACTTCAAGTTTAATTTATACAATTTATGGTTTTTATTAATTATTAAAAATGACCTTAGCTATTGTTGCGTTTCGAGCACAAGGCGACTATGAATTTTGGCACGAAAGATGTAGCAGTGTGCTTTGACCAGTATATTAGCCATGTCGTGGGAGGCCTAGCCATAGTTCAGTCCGAACTAGGAAAACCATGCCGAGTTGTGAAATAACGCATTTAAAATGTTTTATGTAGATATTATTTTATATATTGATTTTTAGATGACCCGGTTTGTCCAAACCAGTCCGATTTGGGCCCGAACCAATTTAAGCCCATGTAAGCATGTAGTGTGACCAAATGTGGCCATGTAGGCATATTTTATGTATATACAAATATTTTCTAAATTATTTTAGAATTTTATGTGCAGTTTCTAATTACTTAATTATTCGTACTAGTATTGGTATTTTATTATTAAATAATATCGTGCAATATTTGTACAAAATTTTTGGACCCGGATAAGGGTGTGCAGTATAAGTTCACCAATTGGAAAGATTTCTATTAATTTATTATTATTAAAATTTATTTTGCGAAGATTTAATAAACATGATTTTTCTATAGAAATATTATTATTATTTTTAGTTGATTTATTGTGATTTGAATTTTATATATATGTAGATATGTTTAAATATATTAAATAATTGGATAGATAATATTTAATTTGGTATTTAAATTTTTAAATAAGATTTATGGATATATGCATATATATATATATATATATATATATATATATATATATATATATATATATATATATATATATATATATATATATATATATATATATACATGGTTATAAATATATAGAAAAGGTTTAAAAAGAATAAGAAAAAGAAAAGAAAAGAAAAAGAAAAAAAACGAAAAAAAATATCAAAACCACCCACCCACTTAAGTGGGCGGGCCCCCCTTCTCCCCCACAAGCTGCTACAAGCAGCACCAACGTGCGCACAAATCCAACCCAACCCGTGAGCACATGTAAAGCCTTATTAGAATCCTATTGGAATTAGGTTTTGACAAAACTTGTTATGTATATATCTTCCTTCACGAACCTCAAAACCCTAGACTTCCAAAACGAAAATTGCAGTAGAACATAGCCTCTTCGCCTAGGAGTTCGTTTCACCAGCGAGGAGTTTTGTACGCGATGAACGGAGCGTCAAAAGTCAGCCCCTCGTCATCCACGGAGCAGTTTTCCCACTCAAGGTATCCTACTTCCCGACGACGTAACTTTTTACTCGTAGCACCGATTTTCGATCCGTAAGATTTTCTGAAAAGTAGACTTGAATCTCTTCGAGATCCTCTAGGTGGATTTCGAAACAACCCATCGATTTGCTCGAAAAATCGAGACGAAGTTGAAGAAAAACCTATTTTCTGTAATATTAAAAACTGTTTTAAAATACCAACTTGTCGGCCACTTTTCTTTCTGTACAATAGGATTTTGTAAATACTAATTAAAGGCAGAGAATAAGAACATAACCTAGATTGTAACGCACCTTCTGGATTCACTTTTCATCTAGTGTGTAAAAAGTTACACGTTGTTAAAGTTTCATGAAAAATTTTAATTTCTGTTTTCAAAAAGTGGAAAAACACCCGATACGGCGTGCGCCCCGACAAATCGGGCGACGTGGTCGCGCACTATATGCATCGAAAGGTGCGTATGTATGTTGTCGACGTGTGGGAACTGACGGAACCCGATTTTGTTGCATGTGTGCGACGAAATCAGTGCGTATTCGTCGAGATACCCCCGTATCGACCTTTTGTAAATTAAGTCACAACTTCGTGTACACTCATCAAATCGCGACAAAACTTGCGCCATTGGACTCAAAATATTTTTTTGGTCCTGTGAGCCAAGTTTGGTTCAATTCTGAGAAGGTTGATCGGGACACCATTTTTGGCGGGCCCGCGACCCACTCAAACGGGCGATTTTGTACGCGGCTCATCGAAATCCAAAACTGGACATACCGTTGAGTTCCTCTCCTCAAAATGAATCCGTAGACATATAGTTTGACGACTTTAGAGACCATAGACTTTGGCACGCGTTTCGATGCAAAACGGGTCCAACGGCGGACATCGTTTTGACCCGAAATTACGATTTTGTCCCTGTTCCAGAATTTGACTTTTGGACAGGCGTTTCCTAGGCATATCTTTTATTCCAAACTCCTTCGTGATGTTTGTTTCAGCATCTGGAGCTTCTTATGGATTTTGAGTTTCGTGTTGACAATTCTGATTGTTGGATTTTGCTGCTTCTCGCACAACCCTCAGGCAAGATACCTTGCCTTATTTACTGTTATAATTATATGCACCTTTATTTTATTTATTTACTACATATTTATTATCTGTTCTTAGTTGGATCCATTACTTGCTATTTTTAGTTCACTTTATTTTGCTTTCAGTTATTTTTCCTTCTTGTTTTTTTTGCATATGGACCTAGTCTTAGCGAACTACCTTCTGTTAGTGACCTTGGGAGGAAGAAGACAGTTAAATATATGGGCTACCCCAAATCTAACAACTGTAGTAACTGCGTACTATGGTAGTCGAGTCGCGAGGGTCACTAGCCTCGAGATATGTGGACTGATGGGTCACGTGGGCCGCTAGCCTCGAGTTATGCCGGTTGATAGTATTGGTACTTGACGTGTGCGTGTTGAGAGTTGTACCTTGTCGTGGGGGAGTCAGCCTTCACCTGCCCATACATCGAGATGTCTTCTAAATTGCCTACTAGAAAGGTTAGGAGACCTTAGCAAATTTCATGTTCCAATCATGGCATAGAAAAATGTCACATCGTGGAATAGTAAGTTATCCCTTGTCCTTGTTTGGTTGTAGGGGTAGCCTACTGTTTCGATGATGGGATATTGAGTCGTGTTATGGTTTGGACACTTTTACTTTGTCTTTATTTTATGGTGCATTTATATTCAGTTCATATGGCATGTTCTTCCTGTATCTTGTTACGTCCCTCTGAGGACCTGGTTATCTCTTCAGGTGTGTGCTACTGTGATAGTTGCAGGTGTTCTAGTCGAGGCCGCGATCTTCTCCATCCTTTCGAAGTTGATTGCACATGGCTCGTTTTGTTATTTCATCTATTCCTTCTTGTACCTTTTATTTGAGATAGTTGGCAGTGGACTTTGTCTCCGCCCAACGTATTGTACAAAGAATTATTACAGTTGATTATATGATATCTTTTATTCTTCATTGTGGATAAGATTAGATTACTCTTGGTTTACTGTATTTTACAGCTTTTGTATACATACGAGTTTCCATATATTGGAGTATACTTCGTATGTATACAGCTGGCATGTCTATGTACCTAGTCCTACGTATTTTGGGACTGGGGCGTTACAATACATGTGTATACATATATAAATATCTCTTTATACTTAGTGCTATAAATATATACACACACACACACACACACACACACACACACACACACACACACACACACACACACATATATATATATATATATATATATATATAGAAAATACATATATATATATATATATATATATATATATATATATATATATATATATATATATATATATATATATAGTTATGCATATAATATGGAGGGAGAAATGAATCCAGCAGATACCTGGGTGGTGTATCTAATGGGATAGGTGTAGAGTAGGAATAGTGACAGTGACTATGGTAAGTAAGGATACTAGTATATGTATGCATATTGTATATTGTTAATATGGATACCAAGGGTATCCTATATTGTAGATACTAGTGTTAGATAGATAGGTTAGTTAGATGTAACTAGTATTGACTAATTAATAACTAAGGTTGGTCAAATTGACTAGTTAGACTTAATGTTGACTATAATTGACCATTTGACCTAGAATTGACCAATTGTCCTAAAATTTGACTAGTATGACTTATTTTCAAATCCAAACATGATATTGATACAACATTCCACATTTAGGTCTTCGAGGCGCCGTATCGGACAACGTTGATACTTCACACTAGTTTGCAGGCGAGTACATTTTTTGATAATTTTTCATTTATGATATTTACTATGTTTCATGTACTTAGTGTAGATGTGCTTGTTTCTTGACACATTGGTCACACAGATTGGTATTTACGGATCCCGTTATGAGATATTATTTCTTTTTTTACCTTGGTGTATCTTGTGCAAGCCACGTTGTAGTTCTTGTGCAATATATGGACACCGATTCTCAAGAAGACTTGCTACCTTCTCTTAGAATCCTGTGTCATAACGTGTCATGGATGGATCCACTCTACCAGTCGGGGTGGGAGAATATTAGTCTAGATATGTGGTCAATACACTCCTTAAGTGCATTTTGTAGATCCTTGTGAGTATTAATCATACACTTCACGTATGAAGACCTTGTGCAAGTTTCCAAGCCGGTCACATATCAAAGCTAATATTTACTCACATAGATAGTTGATTCTTGACTCTTGTACATGCCATGATCAGTTTCTCTTGCTCTTGCTCTAGTTTACTGCTTTACCCTTGCCATGCTACTTTCATGTACATTCTATTTGCTCTTGTATATTCTCTATATTTATTGTTTCATAGCACTTGTCATTTACTGGAAACTGTTGTTGGAGATGTGCTCGTTCCATCCTGACTGGATATATTTATCAGACGATGGCGAGGACGAGTGTACCACCTACTATGGTCCTCACGATGTAGTGGGCGTAGACCAGGAGACCCTAGTCCAACAGGGGTTAGTTCCAGTTGAGGAGGCACTAGCAGTTACTCAGTTAGACTAGGATTTGGCTGGACTCTGTCTCCAGCTTATTAGTATGCTTGTTTATTATTTCAGACTTGTATAACTATATTATGGTTTACTTTGGATATGTGTTTGATACTTGGTACTCTGAGTTTATCTTTTTATCTCTATCTTTTATTGTGCCATATATTCTTCCTATTATACTTGTGATTGAGGTTTATATATCATTGTTATCTTCCGTTCAGAGATGAGCTGCAATAACAGGTTATTATATTATTGTTAGATAGTAGACCTAGACAGTGTTCTACCGCCAATTCTACAGCGTAGGCTGGGTGCTGTTAAGCATTCGTGTAACGTCCCGGTTCCAAAATACTTAGGACCAAGTACGTGGACATGCCAACTGCATATATACGAAGAATACTCCAATATATGGAATCCTCGTTTATATACATAAGCTGCAATAATATAAAACGCAGGCCAGAACATCATAAAACTATATCTCATCTACAGCACACACATAAGATATAAGAAGTCCAAATAGAATAAATGAGTGAGTCAAAAGATAGTCGGGTGGAAATGTCCACACCAAACAGCTATGAAAATAATCTCAAATAAAGTAGATGTCCACTATGAGTCTCAAAAAATAACACAAATCTAGATATCAGTGGAAGATGCCTCATCATCAAGGTATGAAGGATCCAGTGCCGATCCATACTCCTGCAGGAAATTGCCTATACCTGGAGAGATAACCAGGTCCTTAGAGGGACGTAACAAGATACATAAAGAAAATGCCATATGAACTGGATATAATGCACCATAAAGTAAAGATAAAAGTAAGGTGTCTAAACCATAATACTGCTCAATATCCCATCATCGAAATAGTGGGCTACCCCTACAACCAAATAAGGACAAAGAGTAACACACTATTTTGCGATGTGACATTTTTCCATGCCATGATTGGAACATGAAATTGACTAAGGTCTCCTAACCTTTCTAGTAGGCAATTTAAAAGACATCTCGATGTATGGGCAGGTGAAGGCTGATTCCTCCAGGATAAGGTAACAACTAATAACACGCACATGTCAAGTACCAATATTATCAGCCGTCATAACTCGAGGCTAGTGGCCCATATGACCCATCAGTCCACATAGCTCGAGGCTAGTGACCACCGTGGCACGACTACCGTAGTACGCAATTACTACGGCTTTTGGATTTGGGTAGCCCATACATTTAACTGTCTTCTCCCTCCCAAGGCCACTAACAGAAGGTAGTTCGCTAAGACTAGGTCCATATGCATATAAAAAGACAAGAAGGAAAAATTACTGAAAGCAAAATAAAGTAAACTAAAAATAGCAAGTAATTGATCCAACTAAAAACAGATAATAAATATGCAGTAAATAAATAAATAATAATGCATCTAATTATAAACAGTAAATAAGGCAAGGTATCTTGTCTGGTGGTGCGGGAATGGCAAATGAACGATCAGAAGCGTCAGCAAGAAACTCAAAAATCTACGAACGACTCTGGATGCTGAAACAAACATCAAGAACATTTCCAGTATAAAAGATATGTCTAGGAAACGCCTCTCCAAAAGTCAAATTCTGGAACAGAAGCAAAATCATAATTTTAGGTCAAAATGATGTCCGCCATTGGACCCGCTTTGCACCGAAAAGCGTGCCAGTATCTACGATCTCTAAAGTCGTCAAACTACAAGTTTACGGGTCCGATTTGAGAAGAAGAACCCAATCGTATGTCCAAAGTTAGATTTCGGCGGACCGTGCATAATTTTTGCCCGTTAGAGCGGGTCGCGGGCCCGCCAAATAGGCGTTCTGGTCGACCTTCTCTGAATTGGACCAAACTTGGCAAACAGGACCAAAAAAATGATTCGGTCCTGTTGGCGCAAGTTTCGTGTCGATCCGACGAACGTGCACGAAGTTATGGCCAAGTTTGCAAAAGATCGATACGGGGGTATCTCGACGGATACGTACTGATTTCGTTGCGCACGTACAATGAAATCGGGTTCCGTCAGTTTCCATACGTCGACAACATCCATACGCGCCTTTCGATGCATATAGTACGCGTCTACGTCGCCCGGTTTGTCGGAACGTACGCTGTATCGAGAATTTTGTTTTTTAAAGATTTTAGTTTTTTCCGAACGCTGTTTTTCTTAAACTTTGAAGTCAAAACACTTTAGACATAATGAATGAGAATTTAAAGTAAAAGAAAGGTTTTGAAGTGTTATATATGGTCTACAATTCTTGTTCAGAAAGTTTCCAAAAATTCTTATAGAATTGATCAGTATTTGACTTCAAACATGGGGGGTTTGGCCTGTTTTTGCCATGTTTAAAAACAACTTTATCGATGAACTTCGTCTCAATTTGCTGGATAGCTGCTACGACGATACTGAATTCTAATTACTGGGACATAAACTTGGGTAGTTTAACTATGCGTATGCTTTCGTAGATAGCAATTTAATGTGGAATCGAAAGAGAAATTGGGGCTTAAATATTACCTTATTTTCGGGTAAACATAGTTGTGCTCTGTCTTCTCGCCGGAAGTAGGCTGTGCAACGACCCACACCCTGTTTAGGGGCACGAGCACGTGGGTACGTCCAGTCTACGCAGCAGTATTGGCGGTAGAACGCTATAAAGGTCATCTAGAATAATATAGAATCTAAGACACAATAATATAACCTGTCATCTCCGCACGGAGGAATCTAATCCCCACTCAATCACATTAATCTAAGGAAGATAAGCACGATGATAAAGATAAGGATAAAGATGAAGTAAATAGTCTGAAATAGTGCTGAGCCACAATCAATTTAAAGACATAACACAATATTCCAATTAAATACTACAAGTCTCAAAGTATCAAGCTGGAATATAATCCAGACAAAATGTAGCTAAACTAAGTCACTACAGGCTGTGCGTCCTCTATGAGCACCGGGTCCAAAACCAGAGAATGGTACTCTGTGTAGTGACTTGACTAGCATTCTGGAGGAGTTGGCACTGAAGAAAACACGAGGACATACAGTTTCGACAATCTTAAGTTGCATCTACTATCTACAGTCGGGTATGTTTAGAGAGAGCAAAACTAGAGAATATATTGAAGGCTTGTATATTACTCAAATAATATTAGATCATAACATTGAGAGTGATTTTAAAGTTGTGTCCTTGCATGGTTATTGAAGAGGAGGGGGACTCGTTATAGAGAGGTCATCTTTTTTTTCACACACACACACATGACACACACACATATATATATATATATATATGGACTTGGATCAAAAGTTCCATCCATAGAGCCCGACAAAGTCCCGTCCTCCCTGCACTATCGGATCGGGGGCCCGTGTGCGCGTCCGCTCGATCCAACGGTCGAGGGCGATGGTGCTCCGTGGACGGAGCTCCAGGTTCATATATATTTTATTTTTATTATATATATATATATATATATATATATATATATATATATATATATATATATATATATATATATATATATATATATATATATATTTCGTTATAGAGAGGTCATCTTTTTTTCACACACACACATGACACACACACATATATATATATATATGGACTTGGATCAAAAGTTCCATCCATAGAGCCCGACAAAGTCCCGTCCTCCCTGCACTATCGGATCGGGGGCCCGTGCGCGCGTCCGCTCGATCCAACGGTCGAGGGCGATGGTGCTCCGTGGACGGAGCTCCAGGTTCATATATATTTTATTTTATTATATATATATATATATATATATATATATATTTTTTATTATATATATATATATTTTATTATATATATATATATATATATATTTATATATATATATATATATATATATATATATTTATATATATATATATATATATATATATATATATATATATATATATATATATTTTTGGATGTATGGTTATATATATATATATATATACAAATAAATATATATATATATATATATATATATATATATATATATATATATATATATATATATATATATATATATATATATTTGTATATATATATATATATATATATAAACCATACATCCAAAAAATATATATATATATATATTTTATATATATATATATATATATATATATATATATATATATATATATATATATATATATATATAACCATACATCCAAAATATATATATATATATATATATATATATATATATATATATATATATATATATATATATTATATATATATATATATATATATATATATATATATATATATATATATATATATATATATATATATATAACCATACATCCCCTAGAAAAGGATGTATCGATACATCCACATCTGGACCATTGGATGTTGATCCAATGGTTCGACTTGAATAATAGAGTAGAAACATCATTTAATGCTGATTTTGACTTTTGACCTTTTGGTAAATTTCTTTAGCAGGTCATTCTTCACTTTAATTTTTTAATGAACACCCTAAATTAACTCATATCTATTCTCTCTTTCGTCCATCCAATTTAATATTTTGTGCATCAACGTAACAGGCCGTAGTGGTGGTAGTGTTGGTGGTGGTGGTGGTGGAAGGAGAAACGGAGATGAAGAAGGAAATAAGAATCGGTCCAGATCGCGTCGAACGTCGTTGAGCCCTCCTAGAACAACGAGAGCACCAGCGGTGCCGAAAAGAATCGGTCCGATTCGCGTCAGACGTCGTCGAAACCTCATCGAACAAGGAGAAGTACCAGCGGTGCCGCTCCTGCAGGCTCCTGGCTTAGTAAATTTTATTGTCCATGCCATTGTCAAAAATTTTATTTTTCATCTAACAATTTAATATTTTGGTAATAAGGCTATATGCCATGGTGGTGGTGGTGAACTGAGAAAACCTGCTTTTGAGGTCGGGCGGATCATCTGCTCACATATTTTACCTGCTTCTGAGGTCGGACGGATTATCTGCTCACATATTTTTTAAAAAATCTGTATTGATCGAACCAAATATTTTTTACTTTTCTAATGCTAATATTTTTGAAGAGAATATTTTTTTGTATTGTGATATTTTATCATATTAACCTCTTTCTAATATTTACAGTATTAAAAAAATATTATTTACCAAAGTATATTCAAATTTTTACGTTAACAAAGTATGCTACATTTTAGACAGAGAATGGACATTTTCTTTGCTTTTAACATGGGGAATGGCCATTCTCCATTCTTTTAACATAGAGAATGGCCCTTCTCCGTGCTTTTAACACGAAGAATGGCCACTCTCTGTACTTTTAACAAAGTATGGTACATTTAAGACGGAGAATGTTCAACATTTTGTCATATTAACCATCTTTCTAATATTTACAGTATTTTAAAAAAAATATCATTTACCAAAGTATATTCGAATTTTTACGTTAACAAAGTATGGTACATTTTGGACGGAGAATGAATATTCTCCTTGCTTTAACACGGAGAATGGACATTCTCCTTGCTTTAACACGAAGAATGGCCATTCTCCGTTCTTTAACACGGAGAATGGTCATTCTCCGTGCTTTTAATACAGAGAATGACCCTTCTCCGTGCTTTTAACACGAAAAATGGCCACTCTCTGTGCTTTTAACAAAGTATAGTACATTTAGGACGGGGAATGTTTAAGTATCTCATTCATTTTTTACCAAATATTTACAGTATTTTTAATATCATTTACCAAAGTATGTTCATTTAATGTTAAAGCATGTTCAAGAAAATCTGAATATCATTTTATCAGGCTTCCACTGTATGGTTGCACAAAATTGAATATAATTAACCTACTATCCAAGAGAATTTTTCTTACATTACATAATTTGCTTCAGCAATAACAAAGGATGAACAAGCAGGATTATATTATGCATTACACTGGCATCGAATTCATACTGATGGCATCGATGTACTGATTATTTACAGAAAGTAAAACACATTACAATCAAATAAAGTTTTAGTGATCCCAGTAATGCATCTGTAATGAGGCCATCTGTAAACCCTAGGAATGTACCAAGGACTCATAAAATTTGTGAAGGGCATCTGCAAATAAAAGGAATACACCAAAAGATCAAATCATCTGTGAAGGCCAACTGCAAATCAAATAAATGCTTCAACCAAACAAATCAAAATCAAATTAGGTGTACTTCATTCCAAGTCCGATAAACTGTATAATCCATGTTACAGTAATCTCCCAAATCCACGTTAGTAATTCAACATAGAACCTGCATAATTCACAATACAATAATCCAAACAAATATCAGACCTACTCTAAATTTAAGACCATATTACATTTTTCAAACAAATTATGAACCATGCACCGCAACGGTGCTTAGTACAGGAAAAAGTTTAGTCTTACAATATTTCAAACACAAAATTTAGTTTGACCACCAAGACCAACAAATATTCAGAACCATATTACAATTCAAATATTACTTCCAAATTAAAATAAAAGTTTTAAAACTCAAAAGATGAATCTTCATCTCCATCTCCATCTTCTTCTTCTTCTTCTTTTTTTCTTCTTCTTTCTCAAAATATCCTTCACCTACACCTTGAAGGACGGAATAAGAAATTATTGTCTGTATGGACTCACTGTATATGCATAAATGACATCCAGAAACATAAATAAAAGTATCAAAGGAAGGGCTAACATTAGAGTGTCAATGTGCACAGTGTGTTTTTACATAAGAGTATCAATATGCACACTGCAGGTTCTGACATTAGAGTATCAATGTGCACAGTACGGGTTCTATGATGCGACCCCATTTGTATCTATCATTGAGTAGTGAGTACACTCTTCAGTTAGCTTAAGTGTTAGGTTACTCTCAAGGACTCCCTCTAGTGTCAGGATACCGAGCAAGTTTAAGTGCCGGCTTACCCTTAAGTACAACCTATATTATAGCAGTGTGCTCATGCTTATAATACCAAATATCATCGACTTAGGTAGTGTTCCAGCTTAGTCCTAACTCTAGTATCAGACATACATTAAATGCCTTGAGGCATTTCCACTTTGTACATGCATTGGACCATCATCTGTTCAGTCCTAAATTACCATTTATGGGTATAATTGGGCAGTATCAGTACAGGTATCAGAGTATCAAGTAGCATAAGTATCAGTATAATATTAACTATTCGGTTTAGCAGAGTATCAGAGCATCAGAGCATCAAGTAACAGAGTATAAGTGTAATATTAACTTTTATTATAAATTATTTGCAGTATCAGAGCATCATCAAGTAGCAGAGTATCAGTGCAATATTTTCTTTTATTGTAAATTGTTTGCAGTATCAGAGCATCAAGTAGCAGAGTATCAAAGCATCAAGGATATCCAGAGTAGCTTTGTTTCAAGACCATGTGCTTTTGTCCTAGAGTTTTTAATGTAGAATACAGGGGCTAAGAAGTTTTGATATATCCTTAAGCATCGGAGATGAAGATTCGGTTAAGCTGAATTGAAGCTCACAAGTTATACAATGTACACAGTAATAACTGGATTGGAGCCTTAATTCAAATACAAATGATTCCCTAAATTTCTTTTTTAGTGATGATACTGATATCATCCTATTAGCAAGTATATACAGTTAGCAAGCAAACCTATAAGTTAGATAAGAAAATAATACAACACGGATAGGTAGATCAGTTATTAACAGAGTATAAATGTGTATATATGTGTCCTTCACATATTAGAGTATAAATGTGTATATTAGATTACGGAATCATCAGGAGTGATAGAATAACATAAAAAATGCAAAGTAGCATCAGTTAGTGGTAGCCCCATTTACCTTCTTCACGAGGGAAGAGAATTCTTATTCTTGGTCAGCAAATTCAACTTCTATCTGGTTAATCTTATCCAGAATCAACTTCTGGTTGTCGGATATAGTCTTCATCTCTTTGAAGAAATTATCAAAGTTTACAGCAACAAAATTGTATAGATCATCAACCCTGTCCTTAGTGTTTAGGATTTCATAAGTTGATAGTTTTCCAGATGGTGATGGTTTGCTTGCTGCTGCTGCCCATTTTCTAAACATTCGAGTGAAAGTTATTTTTCTCATAGGGCCTTTGTTTTTATTATAAACATCTCCTACTAAGCTTGGGACAGAATGTTTACTAGCCATTGAGCATACAAATCCTCCGAAAGGGAGAGCTGTCCTTGCAGTTTGTTTTCCCACGAGATGCATCATTCTACTGAACATGTAAGAACCTATATCCATCATTTTTTTCCTCCCCAAATAATAAAGAAATTTTACTCTCTCGGGATGAATGGAAACCTCATGTCCAGTAGGGTTGAATGTTTGAGATATGTTGGCGTGCAACAATTTGTACGAATTTTTAATTGATCTTTGTATACATTTTGAGGGGTCTTGGCACCCACTGATACACCTGTAATATCATGAATTGTATCCCTCATGAAAACATTATCAATATCTTTCATATCAAACTCAGGAACTGGATCAAATTCATAAAATTCGTTTATGATAACAGCATTTATCCTAATCAGTTTCCCTCTCAGAAACACGTTGATCCTCTTTTTTTTTTTAATTTCAGCCAAAAGATTTGAGTAAAATTCTATTACTATTATTTGGAAGATTTTTCCAAGACAGGATTTGTTCAGTTTCTCCAACTGATAGAATTTTAATATATCCAGGAAGGCTTCGTCTTCGACATCATCCATCTTAATTGCTCTTTCAGGCATAACAGCCTTTTTTTAAAATATTTTTTGTAAGTCCTCTTAGATTTAGAGTCTGAAATTTTTTTTACCTCCTCTCCATCCTGGGACTTATTTGATGACAGCTCTTCCTCTTTATCTTCCTCTTCTGATGAGGATTCAGAATCCTCAGAGTACGCTGATGACTTTGTATCCGTTGCCACCTTAGCCTTTTCTTGAGTACGCCTTCGATCTTCATAAGTTGATTCTTCTGACGACTCTGTGTCGAAGATAGATTTTTTGGCCTTTGTCGAGCAACGCTTTTTTAGGCTTTTTTGCAGGTGGCTTGGCTGCCGCAGCAGCTGTCGCCGTCGCGGCTTCCGCCTATGCCCTTTTGGCCATTGCCCTAGCGGCCATAATCTTGGCTTTCGCCACCCTTGCAAGTTTTGTCCTTCGGGCCTGTATCTGTAACACCCAGTTTTCTAAATAAGGAAAATTTTGTAATTTTGTAATTTTAATCTTTTATTAATGATATTTAAATCATGATATGATTTTTGGTGATTTTTAATTATTTTAAAACTATTTAAAACCATGACTTGTAATTTTGGTGTTTTGCTAGTGTAACCCTAGAGACAGCTTGACCTAGAGCCTAGCCATGTGTTTAGGGTATTTCATTTATCATTTTTAGTTTGAGGGTATTTTGGTTATTTTGAATTTATTTGAATTTAATAGGATTTATTAGAATTTATTGGAATGTATGTAAATTTATTATTAATTAAATAATTGCTTGGTGTCTTATTACACTTTAACCTAGAATGGACCTAACCTAGAACCTTAGACTTAACCCATGGGCTAAGTTAGAATGGTTACCTTAAGTTGTGGCTAGAAAATATCTAGTTGGGATCTAAATAGGAGTTTTAGTTAGTGAGACTTGATTTAGTGAAATGGGCCTATAAAATGTTGAACTTGATTAGCCTAGAGAAAGCCCAAAGCCCACTAACTAGAAACCCTAACCCTAGTTTCCTACTGTGGCCGGCCCCCTAGGGATCCCCCCTATAAAGCCTCTCTTCCTTGTTCTTGCCTCTTTTATTAGTTTTCCAAGTTTTGAAGAAAGAGGTAAAGAGCCATTTTCCCTAATCCATAACTTTCTCATATCAAGTCATTTTTGGCTCAAATCTTTTGCATTAGGTTCTAATCAATCTCTACTTGATGTTCATGGAGAGAAATCTCAGGTTTAAATCAATTTGGAGATTTTGTCTAGCAAGAAGATTTCCCTTTTTTGAAGCTTTTCATTAAAAGTTCAACCAATAGGTAAACCCCCATAATCACCATTAGATTTCGATTTCTTTGCATGAGTACATAGCCCTATGAGTCCCCTAGTAGCTAGCATAGGTTTGGTGTCGAGTCATGTCTATTTCATGTCTGTATCGAACACGTATCAGTCTATGCAGTGAACTGTTTGATGAAATGCCACACTCATATTTATTTCTTTATTTTTGAAAAGTGTTTGAAGGGTTTTGTAGATCTATATGAGTATTTTAATTTTCGTGAAGAGGTGATAGTGTTTTTGTCCGTGTCGGGTGACTCGGTTCAGTGCCCTGCTACCTCGTGTCTATTTTTCCTGGATACGACACTTCGACACACGATTTTTGGTGAGGAGGTGGGGGCTACGACTGTCAGTGTGTACCCAAAGTTTGGGAAGAGATGGTGCTGTGTCGAGGGAGTTCTCATGTCTACATCGAATTTACACTGCACAGCCCCAGTCGATCAGTCGACTTTGACATGCGACTGGAACTTGGACACGACACAGGTTCGACCCAGGTCAGGGTATGGGAATCCTAGTCCTACTATGGACGAACACCTATGAACGAGCTTGACCCACTTCGAGCCCTGTGTCGAGCCCAGGAAGGCTCGACACGCATGCACAAGGACAGACAATGACAGTCCCAGTTTTATGTTTTTGCTGTATTGGACACGTTTGTGTCCACTTGGTGGACACGTTTGGTTATGGCTGGCACCAACACATATGACACTCATATTACCAACCTTTTGTTTGCAATGTATTGGATTTTCAAATGTGTTTTTGGTTGGGAACTGGGTTTTGATGAACTGTACAGTAATGTATATATTTTCTGTTTTCTCGAATGAGTTTAAGTGAGTTCAACTGCAAATTGATATGTTTTATAACTGTTATATCATTCCAGATCTGTGTTTATGTGTTGGGGTTTATGAGGGGCTTTAATTGTAAGGGTTGGATGAATTTGGGGATGTTCGAGTGTGTTTTGACACTCGAATTGTTAAAGCTGAGAACAATTCTATTAGTTCCAGTTCTTGATAATTTTGAATGCTAATTTATGATAATTTTAGATGTTTATATATGCTGACATAACTGTGACTAATGTGTTATCATAAATGGGAATGGGATTGATGTGTAACTGTTAATTAGACTGTCAATGCATTGCACTGTCAGTGACTGGTACATTGTTTTGAGAATACACATGTACACACTTGTGAAAACCTGAGATTTACACATATTTGCACACATTGATCGTTCACATTAAATTTGAGAATTTACACAATGTACCCTGCTAAACTATTAACCTGGAATGTTACCTATAAACTGAATGCATTGTTCCTAATACCGATCATTCACACAAATGTACACACTAGCACACCTAAATACTGAATTCCTGAGAAACCTTTTAAAAACCTGAGAAAACTGGAATGTTCCCCCATGTATATACTGTTGAAAACTGATTTTTGCAACACATTGCACTGTCTAAATTTCTGCTACCAGTTGACACTACACCTAGCCATGTAACCCCTATGACATATCACATATACACACATCTACACACTGTGGAATTTCTGAAAAACACATAGCTAATGACACACACTCATGTACACACATTGCACACATATATGTCACTCACTCACAGGAGACACAAACCTACCTATCCTATGCAAACCTGAGATTGTATCACTCACACATTCACCTGAAAACTGAGAATGGACACCACCTTACTGTTACACACTCACACATGAGTTCACTCATCACACCATGTAGACATACATGAAAACTGGAAACCCCATATTCCTGAACACATATTTGAGAACACTGGATTAGTGATTCCTATTTTCATCTAAGTTTAGTTACTAAATATGAAGGAGTGCATTGTTGGTAAACTAAATTTCTGGGAACACACAGGACACTGAATTTTGAGTCCTATTACACATAATGTCCATACACTTTCCTACTGAATTTTTCCTATTCACTGATTTTTCCTGAAATCTATACACCCACACTCTACAACTGAGAACTTCTAACTACATTACACACACCTTGGTCACATTCCACACACACACATGCCTAAGTTATATCATTGTATATATATATGCATATATGTATACATTAGCTTCCTTGAGATGTTTCTATTTAACCTTGATGCATATGAACCCCCATGCCACATGAGACACACGCACATATGCAATGTTTCCCTCTATCCCTCTCTGTGTATATATATATAATATATAACCTAGTGTGATAATGCAATGTAATATAGTGTACATATATATATGTATGCTATGTTATATATAGGCCTAAGTGTTGTATGCTAATTTATACATGTATATATGTAGATATATATATGTATATACATGAATTTCATGATTGATAGCTTAAATAGTTAAATGTGAATGTTGTCTAAATATTGATAGCTTGTGTTAGCCTTGAGATTGTATGTGAGTGCTAGCCTAGGCTTGGTTAGGCCTAGTGAGACTTATTAGACTTGTTTGGGCTAGGACTTGACCTAGTTGACCTAGTTTGACTAGTGTGGTTGACTAGAGTTGACCAAGTGTTGACTTTAGTCTAGTTTGACCTAGACAGCATGCAGATGCATTGTACATTTCATTATCATCCCCTGTATACATCTTGACTTGTGTTTCTCTAAATAGGAGTCAGATACCTCATCTCGGGCAGTATATTCTTACAGATATTCAGATACCAGACGAGTACATTCTATGATCATTTCATAACTTGCTTAGGATTATATTCTTGCTCTAGTTTACCTTATTTGATGCTGTCACGATATTATCACGGATTGGTACTATATGGATCCCTACATTGAGATGTTATCCCCCTCGGGAGCATCGGATACATCATGTCGTGTGTTTTATGTACATCATGTATTCCTTGCTCTCATGTTATTCATGTTTCTCATGTGCTTCATGCTCGTTCATGCTCGCTCGTGTACTCTCATGTGCTCCCATGTTCGGTCATATTTCTCAGTGTATTTCATGTATAACCTATACTTCATGTGTACCCTTCATGGGCCTTCATGTGGAATTCATGTGCACTCAGTTCTGAGCCCTCATGTATACTTCATGTACACCCATTTATGGGTTTTCATGTGAAAATCATGTACGTAACATAACTTGTCTGGATCCTTGTGTATTGATTGGGGTATGGGAGAGTATAAATAGTCATGTGAATAATTCCAAAGTAGTATAACCATGTGCGCCTCTTTAGTATATTCATGTGCAAATCCAGCCGTTCACATGTCGACTTTGTACTCTAAATCACTAGTCACTGGTAACCCTCTACTTATAGTAGATATTTCCATTACAGTTCTCTCTCTATTTACATCATGTACTTTCTTTCAGTTTCATGTATCGTACTCTCTTGTATGTTTATATTTTCTAACCTGTTATGATCTGCGTGAGATGTATTGTGCTCGCTCCCGTCTTGACTGGACCTGTTGAAAATTTTACAGAGGATGATGAGGAACCCTGTACCCCTTACTATGGAGCTTGCCTAGATGACACTCGCGACCTGCACCCCTGGGGAGGTTCAGGCAGCAGCTGAGGATGATACCCATGCATAGTGTAGATAGTATAGACTGTTCCTTATTTTTATGTTAGTAGTTGTCTGGATTCAGAGTGATATTATTATGGAGATGTTGAGACTTATGTTATTTCATTTCTGTTGTACCTCAGTTGATGATTTCTCTATCTATTCCATCGTGCTATATTCTACCTTTAGATTGTGATTGAGTTGTACCTTCTGTGATTGGCCTCCTTTGGAGAGTATTTCATATTACGTAGTTATAGTTCATGACCTAGTACATCGTTCTACCGCCGACACTGCGGCGTAGGCTGGGCTGCTGTTACGTACTCGTACCCTCACGGTGGGTGCGGGTCGTGACAGTATCGTATCCCTTTGTGGATTCTTCTCCTTCGAAGAAGGTCGTTGTTTCTTCGGCGACATTTTGATAATTTTAAGCAGTCGTTTGGGGGAGAATTTGGAGAGGGTTTGAGAGAAGAAGAGGTTTTGGAAAAAAAAGTGGGAAGATTCGACCGTTTCAAATTTTTAGTTTATAAGAACATCTACAGTGGAAGTAATTTCAAGTACTATATGACCTTGTGAAGTGGAAACCTTTAGGATTCTGAGACCCTAATTTAAAAAATACTTTTCAAAATTAAATTTATTACGATTATATCCACGTGAAATCACTACATAAATTTTATGCATATAAATTTTAAACGTGTTTCGAATAAATTATTGAAAAAATTTGCACAAAAAACATGGTGGAAACATGTTTAATTAACAAAGTTTGACAACATATTTAAGAATGAGAAGTTTCTAATATCAATATTTCCATTTTTTGAATATTTGACTGAATTTTTGAAATTAAGGCACGTTTGACGACTTGCTAACAAGACTATGTACTTGAAAAGAGTAAAATTAAGGCACTCAAAGTTGTCCTCTAGTTTACTTTGTATATACCTGAATAAGTTGATTGATTTTTCATTTACAATTTTTTTCATTTTCAGTCAAATAAGTTATGAAATTTGTGTTCGGGCCTCCATATTGTATATAATTAGTGTTTGGGTCTTAAAAGTGTAACAAAAAATAATTAATGACTCTTTTGGTGACAATTTTGAAATATTAGTGACACTTTTCAGACACAAATACTAATTATGTATAATATGGAGTCACAAACACAAATTCTGAAACTTATTTGAGACCCAAAGTCTAAATATCCCTATTATTTTTATACTGGTTGTTGTAATTAAAATTGTTAATTAAAAAATTCATAAAATAATTAGTCACAGATATATGGATTTGACGGCAAAACTTGATGATGTCAGCATAATCAATTCTATGACGTAACAAGTCATTGATGGGGATATCTTCAAAGATATTTGGATTTGACGTAACAAGATTTGTTAATAATTAGTCGCTTGCAGCTGAAACCAAATTGAGTTAACAAAATATTAGATTGTATTGAAATCCCAGCTTCTTTGCCGGAACATTCTCCGGCGAAGGATACAAGAGTAGGGAACAAAACTGTAAAAAACCAAAAAAATAGAAAAAGAAGAGGTCTAGATAGACCCCTCACTAGCCTCGCGGAGGACCTCCGCAAAGTCCTGCAGGGTGCGCACACTAGCACTATAGCACAAGCGGCGTAACCCTTCCATTTTCTCCAGAGAACTCCGTTCCTCCAGAGTGATCGACAGCAATTCAAAGTTGGGCGCCGGATGAAGAAGTCGAGCAATAACCTCCGGTATCAACCCGCAGTTGGTCAGAAAGTCCGCAGCCTTTGCCAGCCAGTCATGGGCCACAGGCGGCGAAGAGAGTGCTCCATGCAGAGAGGCTAGACGACGATGAAGGAAAGAAGACTCTAGTCATGGTTCCCAACCAGAAGATTTTTTTGGAACCATGTTAAATGTGCAACCTACCCAAATGAATGGGAACCCCTATGTATATATATACACGTTCCTAACCGACTCTTCTTATTCCTTATTGGAAGTTGGGAATATTCAATGACCTACAGTGACTCTTCCATTGTTATCATTTTTTGGGTGTTATTATATGCTTTTAACTTATTATGGAACAATTTAGGACGGGTAATAGCCATTCTCCGTGCTTCTAAAACAGAGAACGGACATTCTACGTACTACTAACACGGAGAATGTCCATTCTCTGTACTTTTAACACGGAGAATTCTAATTATAATCAAATTTAATTTGTTCGAATACACAAAGAAATCTGAGTATGATTAATCTAAACTAATAGTTTGGCTGTTTAGTTTGGTTTTGAATCTATATAAATTGGTCTTGAAGGCTGTTGAAGATGAATATATTGGCTGTTTTGCTATATAAATAGATTTAAAAGGGTTGTAAAAAAGTGGAATTTGAACCGCCAAAATTCATCTTGAACAAGGTAAAATGTCATCATTGTGTTGGAAAACGTCAACATCTCTTGGATATGATTACACTGAGATGTTGTATTAATGTTAAGAGTTTATTTTTATTCACCCACAAATAATAGGGGTTTTGTTCACCCTCTACTAAAAATTTGACACGTGTAAAAATTTGACACATGTCAAATTAAAGGTGAAAACCACTTTGGTGGGTGAACAAAACCACTTCAAAACCACTTCAAAACCACTTTTGTATGGATGAAATGAACTCCAAATGAGTTCCCTGAACTCGTAATTTTAATTACTGATACAGTAAGTATCAGGGCTATTTGCATCGTCAAAATTCGTCTTCACATGATCTATGAACATTAATTTGGATAATTTTGCATTAAGGATGTCAATAGATCAGATGATACCCAGGCTAAGAGCATCTCCAACCCTATTGTCTTATTTTGTATTGTGAATCTTAGATGGCGTAAATTATTTTAACATTAATAACCCATTGCATTGAGGATAAATTACTGATATCGTATGAATATAAAAAATTCAAAGAAATGCATGCATGCATGCATATGCAAATGTCAGAAGAACCATTCACCCCAGCCCTGATTGATGGGATTTAAATCACTATACATCTCGTATCCACGTTCCCCTGGTAATCCATCATCAAAGGGTCGTTTTAACGTCTGTATAAATCATAAATTTTCCTAAGGTCGTCATTGAGGTGCACGTAGAAGCACCCACGTATGTCGAGCACGCGAAGACCTTTGCAGTTGCATATGATAGATAGCAGCGTGTCTCCGTTGAACATGCCTGAGCCCATCTTTACGTGCTCGAGACGCGGTATCGAATCAGCTACGACCTTTTCCTCCGTCTCGTTGAACGTGTTTAGCATGAATCCATTCCAGACCATGAAATATGGAGGGGGCATGTTCCTCCTCAGCTTGACCAGACGGTGGCAATACTTCCCGACAAAAAATATTCCAGTCGACGTGATATTGAGGCAGTAGCTAATGTCGAGTTCTTCCAGCACCGAAAGAAACTCCAAGTTTCTCACGAAAGTTTTCTCACTCACGTAGCACTTCGGAATGCGCAGCACCCTTAGAAATTTCCTACTGTATTATAAAAAGGAGAAAACATCAATATAATTTAACAAAGTATACGTAAAATTTTGTAATAGAAAAAAAAAGTATTAGAATAAGACAAAATAAAATTTTGCACATGCCTTAAACATGTAAAAGAGAAGTCGGCTTCGTCGAGCTTGTACGCGGAGAAGGACAGTAGAATTCCCCTACTGCGAGCTACGAGCTGCTTTACGGTCAAACTAATCTATGCGGTTCGCTGGGCCCTCCGGCACCACTGTTCTAAGTCCAGGTTGGACCAATAGTCTAAGGGACAATTGAGCGCCTTCCACTACGAACGGCAAACTGGGGCCACGTTGCACATGATCTCGTCCGCCGGCATCTCCGACAGTGCCAGTATCATCGAGAGAATCTCCGTAGGGATGACGACCCATCCGCTGTAGTTGATCTTGTTCTTGCTCATCTCCATTGCAACTCTTATTCTTCTCTCCTTTGTTTCTCTCTAGTCGGATGGGTTCTTTTCTTTGGAAAAGGCTATTTAACTCGCTCATTTCGGGGGTGTAACCCTCTCGTGGAGGGGTATGACCGAATAAGGAAAAGACTATTTGGAAATAACAGTAATGCCATTGTATTAATATTAGTTTCAATTATATTGTAAATTTTAAATTAACAGAAATGCCACCGTAGATTTAATATTTATACCAGTTCTAATAATATTGTAGATTTTAAATAAAAAGAATAGAATTTTAACTTTAACTACTTTTAAGTTGTGAATTTAAATCTAAGTTTAAATGTTAAATCAAAAACTAATTTAAATTTTAGTATTAACATTAGTTTCAATAATATTGTAAATTTTAAATTAACAGAAATGCCACTATATTAGAACCTACCTTGTCACGTCTCGCTCCTGTAGGAGCGATCGTCCTCACTAAGGCGTGATGCCGCATGAGCCTAAATTGCGCTCACGCAAGGCAGGTCCATAACGGCCGATTACAGGCTAAGCGACGGGGTCATCGTACAGAAGTCCCAAGCAGAAATATTGAATAACAGCAGCAGAAAATTAAATACAAAACACGAGTTATTCAAAATGCTCTTTATTGATATTGAAACAAAGATTACAATTGTGGTGCAATGCCACGATTACAATCACTCAAGTTCACTCTTCTTATATTACAAGTCACTCTGCTCTCTCTCATCTCTCAATACAATTTGAGTGGACCAGCGGAAGCTTCGGATAGGCGATGTTCATACATTATGTCCCGTATAAGTCCAGTCTTTAATGCGGCCGCGCACCTCGAAACACCAAGGAACTCGACGCCTCGATGCATCCAAGCGAGCTCCGCCCCGAGCAAGCAGTTACCTATCACCTGCACATAAAACTAGTAGGGTATCAGTACTCAACTGTACTGGTGGAGTGAGATCCTCACCTACCCATAGAAAACCAACACGTTACTTTACTTTCGTGTCAACGACTTGGTTCTTACTTGAACAATGAGGTCGTGCCTCGTAACTTAGCATGACTTAACCAAACTTGCCTTACGGCCCTTCTTGACTTAACTCGAGATGACTCAATCCCGATTTACGCAACTCTATGCCATCGACTTAATACTCGACGCTATATTTATGCCGAGGCATGTGTCCTTGCTATAGCCAAATCTTAAGTTTCTTAAGACTTGTAATGCACCCGTGCATACTATATTTACTTCATGCATGCCATGCTTATACTTTCCTTGATCTGACCGACACCGTGCATACGGATTGCCGCTTAGCACACCAACTTGACCTATATAAAAGGTCACTTGCAATTCAAGCCATCTTGGACATGTAGGTGGTGCAAGATGAGGCCCTTGCAGCTAAGGGTAGCTAGCCTTGCTCAAGTCCTCGAATCACCGGCTGCATATTCTTGCCTGCCTACCTTGCTCCCCTCCTAGGTCGATATGGTCCTGTGGCCCCAGGTTTCTGAATCGACGGTGCGAAACCTTGTCGACAAGTTGTCCATGACCACGCACCTACGAGAACTCCTAGACTCAGCGTAAATGCATGGACTAACCGTCACAACTTAGCATCCTTAGATTTATTTCTTGTACTTATCATACTTCTTTTGTAGAGCCCAAACCAGGGTTGCTTCCGCGACTGACCTATAGTCTCGGTATGTTCCTCCTCGGCGACTGACCTACAGTCCCGATATATTTACAGTGTTTCCATACTCTTATTGACTTAACTCATGAATGGCTATTCATAGCCTTCAAGCATAACTTGCACCAAACGTGTTCTTTATGTGCCAGTTGACCGTAGCTAACTTTCCACTGAGCCAACAGTGGCTCGTGCCATAAACCGACTTATGTTATGTGCAACACCATCGCCCAAGTCATACTTTTTTATGATTAGCCTTAAGATCGTGGGACTAAGTGACTTGACAGTCGCAGACAATAGGGGACAGGGCTTGCTATGACTTCGATAGCCCAATAAAACTCCTGTCTAACGTGTTCGTGCAATGACTTGACAAGCAAGGGCTGTGTCAAGCCTTGAATCGAGGGAACGTGCTGTGCACGCGTTCGACTTGAACAATCAAGTTCTTTGGGTGCCTAGACTTAAGCCACAAGCCGTACATTACGACTTAAACTACGGGACAAGCGAATGTTAATATTAATGCTAGTTCCAATAATATTGTACATTTTAAATAAAAGGAGTGGAATTTTAACTTTAACTATTTTTAAGTTAAGAATTTAAATCTAAGTTTAAATGTTAAATCAAAAACTAATTAAATTTTAGTATTAATATTAGTTTCAATAATATTATAAATTAACAGAAATGCCACTGTATTAGAAACCAAGCTGATGTTACGTTGCTCGGGGTCGGTTAGTGTTCGTCTAAACTCATACGTGAGAACTAGTTATTAGCAATGAAAATCAAAAATTGAATTTTAACTTTAACTATTTTTAAGTTGTGAATTTAAAACTAGTTATTAGTAAAAGGAGCTATTGAAATAAAACTAGTCGAGCTCGATCCTTTCTCTTTATCCCATCTCCCTCTCTCTCTCTCTCTCTCTCTCTCTCCCGGGTTCTCTCTCGCAGATTGTGTTCACTAATACCATATCATTAGAAATAATGACACAATTGTAAATGTAGTATTAAATGCTGTTGCATGCTTTATCCTATACAATTTAATAATACATGTACACATAAGACGAGAAGGTTGTGTTGTTGGAAGTTATTTTTTTAAAATTATGCATGCTTTTAGGATCACTCAATCATTTTCATGAGCCAAAAGAAGAGGGCCACGTGACGGAGGTACATGGAGGAGGGAGTTTTTGGAGGTACATAAAGCATTTTCATGCATGCTTTTAGGATCACTCAAGCATTTTTTTATTGTATTGTTTCTTGTCCTTCGTTTCTTCTGTTGGTTTCTAACACACTCTATTTTCTTCGATGTCAACGTCACATGGAGAAACTGATCGTCGTGTGGAAGAATTAGTTGATGAATAAAGCTCCGCTTCAAGAGCAGTGTCAGATGATTTGGATGATGAGCAAAGTGTGGAAGCTGTTAACTTAGGAGACAATAAAGAACCAGAGGAAGAAAATAATGGAGGAATGCATCATAACGATGACGATGACATCAACGCAAACAACAAAATGTTATTTCACATCACCCTTTCTAATGGATTGAAGAAATTTATTATATTTTTACATTGATTTCTTTTACTTATTTTGTTTAACTCTGTTCTTAGAGACGATGGTGAATCTCCATTGGATTTTGATGCAGCGACGATGAAAAAATATTGCAGTCTGCCAACATTAACAAAAACCCAAGAGATCTCTTAGATGAAGATATTGTTGCCTTACAGTTCAACTCTATTGAAGAAGCATAGATATTCTACCGGATATATTCAAAAGCAGTTGGTTCAGTGTTAGAAATAACGAAGTAAAGAAAAAACAAATCTGGGATGGTGATGGTCCGTAGTTGGTGTTGTTCGAATGCGGGATTCATCCAGAAGAAATACAATGAAGCTCCTTGTAGGCCTTTAAAAATGACAGTCACGCTGAGTTGATCAAGACAGAGTCAAAAGTCACGCTTAGTTGATCCAGACAATATTTACAAATCACGCTGGAGAGACAACTCATCATTTGTCAGAGAGTAATTATGACTGACAGCACAACAGTCGAAGAATGTCTCTTCGTATGCCACGTATGCACAGACTTCGGGAGATCATCTTCGTCTATTGCGTGATTTTCAAAATCTTCTTCAGCAAGACTCAGCCTTCATCGAGTTGGCGTACCAAAAGGGTTTCTTGTCATTTAATGCGACTGACAAAACAATTACTGTCAGAGATTTTGTGTCAGTCGAGACACGCCGAATCAAGACAACTGGTAGTTCTATCTCAAGTCTGCATGTATTTGTGATCTTCATCTCAAGTTTGCGTGGATTCTGAAGTTTTCTTTCTCAAGTTTTCGTGGATTTTCGAGTTCGTTGCCTCGAAGTCTGCGTGGATCCTGAAGCTTCCTGCCCCAAGTTTGCGTTGATTTTGAAGCTTTCTACACCGAGTTCGCGTGGATTTCGTCTTCAACAAGTCTGCGTGGATTTCATCAAATTGGAGTACGTGGCAGCCATGCCACTGATCTCTCACCTGTATGTCCTGTAACTTGCACACGACTCATGCATGATTGCCATGTGTCCAACAGTTACAGGCCACGTCCAGTAACTGCTCACGGTCTTGCGTATGTTAAATCCTGCGTAATTTTTAACTAGGCATAGGCTGTGAAGACAGTTATCTTTTCAGTTATTATTTTCGACTCTATAAATAGAGTTCTTTTTCTCATTCATTGTACAGATACATTGATATCTACTGTCAAAATTTTGAGAGCTTTTCTTCTTCGCATAGTCCAAGGGATAAAGCGATCGTCTTCTAGATCGGATTCCTACAGTTGTAATTTTCCCAGAAACACAACAAATAAAGAGAATTTCTTTATGGAAAACAAATTGGCGACTCTGCTGGGGAAAACCATCTCCTCTTCTGAGATGGCAACAACTCAATGCGATACTTCGTCAATCGGCTCGAAGAAGAAGGTGATGACGATCAAATTCGATCAACTCGCCTATGAAGAAATGCAGCGGGCTAAGGGTGGCAAGCCCACTCCAGCCTCCATTATCACTGCCAAGTCGAAGGGACACTCTGTCTATGTCCCTAAGAATCAGTTGGCAGTCAATGGTGAAGTCTCTGCCACAGTATCTACTCCTACCTCTAGCAAGAACTCCACTGCAAGCACGCACACTCTTGTGCACTCGAAGATGACAGTAATCAAAAGTCACGCTGACAGTACTGGCTCCTTAGCCAAATCTGTTCCAGCGTACAAATTCAACCCTAAAAGTCACGCTGACAGTAATGGCTCCTTAGCCAAATCTGTTCCAGCGTACAAATTCAACCCTAAAAGTCACGATGACAGTACTGGCTCCTTAGCCAAATCCGTTCCAGCGTGCAAATTCAACTCTAAAAGTCACGCTGATAGTACTGGCTCCTTAGCCAAATCTATTCCAGTGTGTAATCCCACATTCAACAGTCACGCTGACAGTACTGGCTCCTTAGCCAAATCTGTTCCAGCGTGTAATTCTAAAATTAAAAGTCACGCTAACAGTACTGGTTCCTTAGCCAAATCTGTTTCAGCGTGTATTTCATCAGAGAAGAATAACTCCTTAGTTATCTCTTCTTTTTTACCGAGTTCTACTAGAACTGGGGGTGGTCATCCACACAAAGTCCCTTCGAAAAGGAATAACTCTTTAGTTGTTTCTTCTGCTCCTGTAGTTTTTACTTCAGGAACAGCTTTGACTGATACTTTTGTTAGTCAAAGGAAAGGAGATGGTCTTTTGACTACTCTTCCTTCTGGACATTCTATGTCTCAAAATCTGATTGAGTCTAAGAAGAAATATTCTTTAATATCTTCTCCTATGACTTCTTCAAATTGGGCACAGAATCTGTCCATTAAAGAGGGTCTGTTACTAACTCCTAATCAAAGGAGTGGTTCAACTCCTCCTTTTATGCAAATATCCAGATCAATGGAAGGAAAACTCCATGTTTCCAAAATTAATGTATTACCTTCCACTGATTTAAGAACAAAACTCAGCACTTCTGGTGTTAAGAAACCATACCAATTGGATATGAAGATAAAAGATCCAGATGCAGAGTATGTAAGAAATTATGTGGCTCACATTAATCACTCTTTGTATAATCAAGAGCCATCAAGACCCAAGAACGGGAAGTATACTCCTCAATATTCACAAACAGATTTACGGGAACATCTTCAACAGAAGAGAAGAAGTAATTCTATGTCAAAGGAACATGCTGAATGTGACTTCTATCCAAGAGTCATAATTCAGTGCAGATGTCAATCAACGGTTCAAGACCATGGTGATCATGAATGTGACTTCCAGCCAAGAGCCACAATGCAATACAGATGTCAAACTAAACGACAGTCTGTCTTCAATAGGATTCAGTATGAACCTATGCCTGATGAAGATGAGCCTTTGTTTGCCTCTGTCAACATGACTTCTCGGGACACCGGGGGTAGAGTTGATAGTCCAGATGGAGTATATAGAAACACCAGAGCAAGAGTCCTGGCTTCTAGTCAAAGAAATTTGATCCCTGAAATTGATTCTGAATTCCTTGGAGAATCTAACTTCCTACCTCTTCCTACTGGGGGTAATTCTCCTATAGTTGACTTTGATGCACGAAGCAATAATTCAGAGCATACAACATCCACTAGTTCATCAATAATCCCTCATACAGTTACGACTTACATGGTTGATGGGAATACTGATGAACCTTCTTCTTCCTTGACTCCTCAAGATCAAAGAATTGCTTCTTTGGAACAGCAAATGAAGTCTATGACTGACACAATGAAGTCGATGTATGAACTCATGACAGCTCAGTTGCAAAATCGACAGACTGTACCAGATGCCATACCAGTTGATACTAATATAAGTCCAGTACAAGTTCTTCCAGCAGTACAATCCAATACTCCTGGACCAGCTCAACCAAATCCTAGTCTCTCTGGAGCTGGGGGTAGTGCTTACAATGCTGTTCCTCCTCCCAACTATTCTCTACAAGCCACTACTCCACAATCGTCGGGAGTTGTCTCTGAAGAATTGAAGAATCTCAAAACTCAATTTGAGGCATTCAAACAGAAGGATGGTTTACAAAGGTTAGGCATCAAGCAGCCTTATCCGATAGAATGGAAGCAAGTATCATATCCTCCTAAATACAAGCCTCCTACTATCTCATTCTATGATGGAACCACTTCTCCAAGTCAGTTTATTAATCACTTTGAAGTGATGACTGATCAACTGCAACCAAGTGATGCCCTCCTTACTCGGGTATTTATTGGATGTCTCAAGGGAACGACTTATGAATGGTATAGGAGTCTCCCAGATGGGAGCATTATCTCATTTGCTGGTTTCAAACAGATGTTTCTTGAAAGGTTCTATGAAGGGCTTAATGACATGACTATGTCTGCTCTTATTAGAATCAAGCAGAAAAATAATAAATCTACAGAGGAATACATTGAACGGTTTCGAAGAGAAGCTCTGAAGATGCCTCTTGGAACTCCTGATGCTGTCACCATTGACACGTGCAAATCAAACTTGTTGCCAATCATCAGTATGTGGACAGGGTCCACTCAATTTCAAGATTGGCCTACCTTCATAGTCAGTGCCAAAGCTGCAGAAATCAGTGCTAAAACCTTCAAAGGTTTAGGAGTGCAGATGACTCCTAAAGAAACAGGACAAGGTGCTAACAATAAAAATAATGCTCGCAAAGGAAAAAAAACTCTTGAAGTTAATCTTCAGAGCAAAGATGCATCAAATGTTCAAACTCCTGCCTCTATAACTCAACAATCAAGAACACCTCGCCCTAAAGAAGAATATTCTTTTGATGACGACGATGTCCTTGGTATCTTTGAATGTCTGCTGAAAGGTAATAAAATACAATTACCAGAGATCAAGAAACCTGATGAAGCTGGTAAGACAGATCATCCTAAATACTGTCCATATCACAGAATGCTGGGTCACACAATTCGTACATGTTATGTACTGAAAGGAAAGATCCAAGAAATGATTAAGTCTGGAGCTATCTCTCTTACTCCAAAAGAGAAGACTGTCACTTCTAATGTCGTCTCTATGCAATTTGGAGACTTCCCTCCTCAATTTCTTGAAAGCGGAATTGTTCCTATTCCCAAGGCAACTCTTGAAATAGTAAATATTCCTCCTCCACAGTCTGAAAGATTAGCACCAATCACTTTGGAGACTGGAGAAATCATGTGGATTCATCCTGATCTAATAACAGACTTTGAATCTCCTTCTCCTCAAAAGATTTCTTCTCGAAAGTCCAAGAAGGCTGGAAGGATCAAGTCATGTCATATGACTTCTCTTGGGTCTACCTCTGACACAGAGCCAAAAGACAAAGAAGAAGCACTTGTTAGTGCTACTCGAACGGGGAAACCTTATCTAAAGGATTATTCTAAAAATCCTGAGGATCCTCTTGATATCCCTCCAGCAGATAAAGATGCTTCTAATGTTCCTCCTGAAGAAGAATCATCTACTGCACCTGTTCTTTCAACTACACCAGTTGAACCTGTTCCTCCCAAACCCACAACTCTTGAGAAAGGCAAGCAACAAGCTCAGTTTGATAAACCAATCAAGAAGTCTCTTCCTCTTGGACTTCAGAAGCCTTACCACTTCGACATTTTGGCTCAACTTGCTAATACTCCAGCTAGAATGTCCCTCTTTGAACTTCTACGTCTTTCTAAAGAAACTCGGGAGACGTTAAGTGAAGCACTTCTACAAGCTGACTCTTGTCTTGCACAATTGAAGAAGCCAGATGCGGAACCTGCCACTTGCTTACATTGCAACAGTGTACTGGAGATTATCCCAAATATCACCTTTACACAAGACGACATGCTACTGGAGGATAATCGACATGACCGACCTCTCTACTACACTGGTTATATTGATACGATGAAGATAGATCGTATCCTCATTGACCCAGGGTCTGCTATAAGCATAATGCCAAAGAGTTTGTTGGATGAACTAAAAATCCCTCTTCACAAGCTCTCCAAGATGGTTACTACTATCTTGGGATTCAATCAAAGCCGAAGTGAGCCTTTGGGAAAGATTCATCTGAAGCTTCAGATAGGCGATTTCAGATCTAAAGTCACTTTCTATGTGATCGAGATCGCGGGATCCTATAATCTTCTTCTGGGGAGACCCTTTCTTCATGAAAATAATGTGGTGCCCTCTACTCTTAATCAATGTTTTAAATACATTGATAGCAATGGAAGAGTACAAAAAGAAGTTGCTGATATAAATCCCTTCCATGGGGTTGAAGCTTATTTCAACGATTCCCGAATGTACAAAGAAGAGTATACAAGGATCATACAAGCTATGGAGAAAGAAGATGCACAAAGTGAGACTTTAATAATCCCTATTAAAGGTCGAACTACTCAGCAACAATCTCCTAAACCCTCTGGAGAAGATTCTTTCATCATTCCAGTGAGTGGACGGATCTCTCCGTTACCTCAGTCATCTACTCAAAATACACTGATCATTCCTGTCAGTGGGCGTACTACAGTTCCTGTATCTTCACAAGATACTCTGCTAATTCCAGTTGGAGGGCGGACTACTCTTCCTACTCAAACTTCAAGGGAGCTCACCTCTTCTGAGCCATTTGTTATCGATCTTAATCGAAACAAAGCTTCTTCTTCTTCTCCCCTTTTAGTCATTGACTTGGCTAAAATCTCTAAGGCTCAGCCTTCTCCTAATGTAAATATTGCTGCTTTTACATTTAATAAAAAGTCTCCACCTTTGCAGTACGTTGATGTGTGTAATTATGTTCATAGTTATTTACATCTGTTAGATGACTTGAACATAATAACCATAGGAGTTGTACAGACTGTTCATACAGATGTATCTCTAGAACCTGTACAATCTTCATACTTTCTAGTTCCAAGCAGAAAGCCAGGAGACATTCCAATATTCTTCTACAAAGGGCCTCAAAATCCTTCTGATCTTGAAGATGATGACAAAAATGATGATACTGGAAGATTACAACTACGTCGTTATAGTCAGCAATCTAGAGACATCATCAAAAATATGGGCTATGACTTCAGGACTGGCCTCAATGATGGAAAAGGAAGAAAAATACCTGTCCGGATTCCTCCTTTGAAATATGGAAGGACGAAATGCGGATTGGGTTATACTGCTCCTACTCCTTTCATCAATATTATCCATGAAGATCCCGAGTCTGACGAAGATAAGAGATCTGATTCTTCTAGTACCACTTCTTGGGATTCCGATACGAGTATCGGTGAGTTCTACTGCAATATTTTGTCTTCCAACATGGTTTCCATTGACCATTCTGAAGAAAGTGATGAAGACAAAGAAGAGTTTGAAATCTCACCTGAATCAGAACAGTGGGCCCAAAGATTAGATAATCAATGGGAGTTCCGTTTCGAGCAAAAAGAACCTCCGACTGAAGATAAACTTGTTCAAATAGATGTTGGTGAAGAGGGATCTCCCAAACCAATATTCATCAGTGAAAGTCTTTCAGAAACTGATAAGAAAGACATGATCAAACTCATTCGTGATTACATCGATGTCTTTGCTTGGAGTTATAAAGATATGCCAGGGCTTGATCCTCAAATTACAACTCACAAGCTCAATATCTTGCCGAATGCTAAACCGGTCAAACAACAACAGCGACGATTTCGTCCAGACATCATGGATGCAATTGAAGCTGAAGTCAATAAACTCATTACCTCTGGGTTTATTAGAGAGGAACAACATCCCGATTGGGTGGCTAATATTGTTCATGTTCTTAAAAAGACTGGCAAGATCAGAGTATGCATAGACTTCCGCGATCTCAATGCGGCATATCCTAAAGACGAATTCCCTCTACCAATCACTGATGTCATGGTTGATAATACCTGTGGATTTGAACGAATGTCATTCATGGACGGGTATTCTGGGTACAATCAGATCAAAATGTTTCCAGAGGACGAGAAGCACACTTCTTTCAGAACGCCGATTGGTACATATTGTTATACAGTTATGCCATTCGGTCTCAAGAATGCAGGAGCAACTTATCAACGAGCTATGAGCACTATATTCCGTGAACATTTGCGAAAAACAGTCGAATGCTATGTTGATGATATTGCAGTCAAAAGTCGACAAAAGGAGGATCATATCCAAGATTTGAAGACTATATTTGATCTAATGCGTAAGCATCAATTAAAGATGAACCCTACTAAGTCCTTCTTAGGCGTCTCTAGTGGTAAATTTCTCGGCTTCGTCATTACCTCTAAAGGTATACACGTGGATCCCGAGAAGATCAAAGCCATCCAAGAGATGCGTCCTCCACGCACCTTAAAAGAGCTACAAGGATTTCAAGGAAGAATCGCTTATATCAGGAGATTCATCTCTAATTTATCAGGACGCTGCAGACCATTCAACAAACTTATGAAAAAAGGTGTCTCTTTTGTCTGGAATGATGAATGTCAAAAAGCATTCGATGATATAAAACAATATCTGATGAGCCCTCCAGTATTGGTACCTCCCGTCTCAGGAATACCGTTCCTCCTCTATACTCGAGCAATGAGTCATTCATTGGGTGCATTACTCGCTCAAAAGAATCAAAATGGCCATGAACAAGCCATTTATTATCTCAGCCGCACTATGACCGGAGCTGAACCTCGTGTAAGCTCTCTAAAATTTAATTAGATTTAATTAGAATTAATTAGAGTAATTGTATTTAATTAGGAATTTAATATAATTAATTATGATTTTCTAGGTTATTAATAATTTCCCACTTTTATTTTTGATTATTATCGACACGTTACCGTGACTTTTAAATTAGGAGCACAAGGCTGGTCATTTTCTCCAGACCAACTTGTCATGCGTGATCTACTCGAGACGCTCTAAACCCATGACCTTACTGCCCCACTCAGACACACTCTCTTGTGCTTCATTTTTATCGCACAACTTTTCGGACATTTGACCCAATTTCGATTTACCCCACCGGGTCGCATTTAATTCCAACTTGAATTGGAGACACCGTTTTGACCCAAACTTGTCAACCCAAGATATGGACACGGACCATTTAGAGCCTACTACACGCATGCCACTTTTGTCCCATCAAATTTAGTCCCCATGTATTATTTATTTAACCATGTTTATAAATGGCTAATTTAAGCCTTACTAATTATTGGGACTCATTTGGACCCAATTGGACCCAACCCAACTCAATTGGAACCAACCCAAAACCTCATGACAACTCCCCCACCATCCATACAAAACACCCAACACTAATTTCCCCCTACAACACACCAAACACCAAACACACACATCACCATTACACCCTCTCATTTCCTTAAACAAATAACACACACACATCACCATCACCCATCACTATCACATACCCTCTCTTTTCTCTCTCCTAAAACAAACCCCTCCCTCCTTTCAGCCGAACAAGCTCACCCCACCCCCCTTTTCTAACATGTCACCATCACTCTCTCTCTCTCTTCTTTAATTCAAAACACACACACACATCACTATCACTCTTTCTCTCTCCCTATTTTCAATACAAACACACAACTCACCATACTCCACTCTTCCCTCACCTCCCCCATACCCGACCAGCAGCTCTCCCCCTTCTCTTTCAACTCTCTCTCCTCCCTCTCTCACCTCTCGGTTCACTCTCCCACACCCCTACAAAACCGAACACACCACCACCACTCCTCCTTCTTCATCATCAACTCACCACCATCACCCCCTCCTTCATCTACACTTCTCCACCATCTCCACCCCCCCGGCCACCCTCTCCTCACCACCTCCTCCTAGTTCGGCCACCACCTCCCCTAGGCCGGCAGCACCACCACCCCCTTCACCATCAACAATCCTTCCTCCATGGTAAACTCCTCCCCCCTCATTTCTTAAATATTTATGTATGTATATATACATATATATAAATATATATATATGTCTACATATATATAAATGTGAATATATAGATGTGTAGTAATTTTTGATATTTAAATGTTTGTATTTTGGGAGGAATATATTGTAAATAATTTTGTGAATGGAATGGTTATGTTCATGCATATAAATGATCCATGTATATATATAAATAGCCTTATATATATATATATATATATATATATATATATATACATATGGTTATATAAATAAATGATTCATATATATAAATATATATATATAAATGTGAATGTGTGAGTAATGGTGGTGTTTTCATGGTTTATTGCATGTATAATGCAATGTAGGAATTTTCATAAATATTATTGAAATGAATCCATGCATATACAATATTGTGTATATATATATATATATATATATATATATGTATTCTTGTATGTATATACATACGTATATAGATATACTCTTACCCATATAAGTGTAACAATATAGTTTCATACACATAAATTATAATGTATATATATATATATATATATATATATATATATATATATATATATATATATATATATATATATATATACCCCCCTTTCAAATATATATGTAAAAATATACACCTTGTTTCATTACGTACATACAGATATATATATAAGTGTACTCTTAGCCTCATTATGCATATATGTATATATATAAACTCTTTCAAATATATATGTATGTATTTTATATAAATAAAAATAGATATTTGCCTCTATGTACATATATACGTATATGTTCTATGTACACTCATGTACACACATATCATTTTAAATATAGGACTTACGTACATAAATCTCTATACTTGTATATACACATGCTCTAGGGATACCAGTGAATTATGTAATATAGGATTTGTATTTGTACATTCCTAAGCCTAGATATATGTATAAACTTGTCACATGTAGCTTGTGGTTGTGCACCCTTGGATAAATATAACTTAATATTTGAATGTGGTATCCCGTACGAATAACGTACTCCTACTTGTGTGTGGATAGATGTATGGTCTTGGATGTTCATTGTGAGCCTTGGTTGTGTTGTTGTAGGTCCCTTGGACGGCGTGATTGAGGCAGGCGGGACCGGAGCACTATTTGCACATTGCGGGATTGAAGGCAAGTATACCTTGCCTTGCATCTACTGTCTTTACATATACATTATTATATTCTTGTTAGCGTAGACTTGTTTGTAGAGTCCGGGATTTCCCCGGGTATGGTCGATGTGGACATCGATACTAGGACTACCTACTTGGCTTAGTTCTAGATGACGTACCCTTAGCTGCGGAGTTGTTGTTATAACTCCCTAGACCATGACACGTGTTACGACACGGCACTGAGTGAGATCAGATCATGGCACGCGCTGTCGCTCTCGACTGGCCATCAGTGCGAGTGGCTCGTGTGACGGCACATATAGGGTAGTGATGGTCCTAGATAGCTGACTCTTCATAGAGAGTAGATGTTGGGTCGCGGATGCGACTTATACATCACGGGGCGGGAAAGACAACCAGTAGGCGTATGGGATAGACAGTTACATTATTTTATGTTAGCCTCAGGGATGGCCGTTGTTGGCATGGGCCCTTACTAGTAGGTACATCTCCGGCAGCGGCCACTAGCTGCGCGCTAGGTTCGGTTGGGAGGACGCTAGTATTGAGCTAATCGGCTCGTGATCCGACGCTCGGCCCGTGTTCCGACGCAAATCCTTCGGCTCGTGATCCGACGTCGGCCTGTGCTTCGACGACATTATTTTCACCTACCCATACGTTCCAAAGTTGTCTTTGTATGCATTCACTTAGACTGGTTAGCGTTTTCCCTTATGTTAGATCAGTATTTACTTTATGGCATGTCCCTATTTGTATCTTGCTATGTCCCCTGAGGACCTGGTTCTTTTCCAGATCCCGACGAGCACACATACTCGACGATATACGGTGCCGGAGCTGAGGCAGGAGACTTTGGCGAGGACTACGAGGTCTACCCCGAGGAGTTCCCTTGACCTCGGTATGCTGCTACTTGGGCTGAGAGTTTCATATCTAGTTAGCTGATACTCTTCGCTAGTTATCTTCCATTCATGTACTTTCCTTTTGATGTACCGTGGGATTGTTTCCACCAGACCTGTATTTCCTTTCAGTTGTATTTGGATATTCAGACTACTCTGTGTTTATATTCAGCACTTTCTTTCTATGTCATTTGTGGATGAGATTTAGATATTGCCTGTGTTTGGTTAGTTACTTTTACAGCGTAGTACACCTAAGTGAGTCCATTAAATTGGGTAGCTCACTCTAGGTCGTATCAGCTGGCCAGGTTAGGCCCTAATCTCATACAATTGGGAGTGGGGCGTGACATAGTTTTAGTGGTGGCCCATGCAGGTCTCTGTTCATCGCTTAGGGTAAAACCGACGCGAGCCTGCAATTAGGACTATGAAATGTAGGATCTCATCCATAAATTGATTATCGCCTTGACTTCCGATTCTTAAATCTTAATATTGAAATTTAGCATCCTGCTTAGTTCTTGCACCTATCTTTATGGAAGTTTTGTCTCTTTCAGAGAGATGCATTTGCATGGTGGACGCACGACTTATGGCGTTGCCCAGGCATCCGACACCTCGCCCAGCGATGATAGGACTCCAGATCCTACGGACACCCAGACTTCCGGACGAGTTCAGGCCGTCCCGATGACTCCATCCATCCATGCGGGGTTCGTACCACAGCCAGCACCCCTGCACCAGGAGGGCCAGACATCTCAGACGCCGATGCGTCAGGAGGAGAACCCATTGCCGCCACCACCTCCTTTCCCTCCCCAGATACCGCAGGGAGCGAACCAGCAGCAGGTGCCCTATGCACCCAATCCTCCCCAGATGCCGCAGGGAGCGTACCCGCAGCAGATGCCGTATGCACCTATTCTGTCGCAGATGCCACAGCCGGAGGGACAGCCCCAGATGTTCCAGTTCTTCCAGATGATGATGCAGCAGCAGTGGCAGCAGACGGAGGCTATGAGGCAGACTCTGATCACTGCCTTGGAGAGGATGACGGCACCAGCACCGGTACCACCAGCCCCCGCCCCAGCACCAGTCCAGCAGGTGGGCACAGTTTGGAGGTACTGTCAGATGAACCCGAAGCCCTTCAAGGGAAACGAGAGCCCGGAGGAGATATCAGACTGGATAGCCAGCACACAGAAGAACTTGGAGGCTTCACAGCTACCTGCTGACTTGTGGATGACTACCGTGAGGACTCAGATGGAGGGGAATGCCCATCATTGGTGGGAATCGAAGGAGCGTGAGGTCGGCAAGAACAAGACTTGGGAGCAGTTTCTGGAGTACTTTGAGGCGAAGTACTTTCCAGCTACCGTCCGAGATGCTCTCTACGATCAGTTCCTCCACCTCAAGCAGGGGAACATGACCGTAGACGAGTATGATGCAGAGTTCAGTCGTCTCAGCCGGTTCGGCACACTTCTGCTACCAGACGAGAGGGAGAAGGCCCGGAGGTTCCATCATGGCCTGACGAAGGAGCTTTAGAGGTATACGAGCGCACAGTCGAGGACTACCTACGAGGAGGTGCTAGCCGAGGCCAGAGTCCAGGAAGCTATCAACCGGGATCCGTTGAGCGCGAGGCGTCCTACTCAGACAACTGCACCAGCCAGAGTTCAGACTGGAGGCCCGACCAGGCGCCCGGGGACCCACCATCAGCAGCAGAGAGCCACACCGTACCAGCAAAGGGAGCTTCCGACTTGTCACCACTGTGGCAAGAGGGGACACTTTCAGAGGGAGTGCAGGAAGAGGCTCAACCAGTGCCTGAGGTGCGGATCGGGACAGCATCAGGCCATGGATTGCCCATAGCGCAATGACAGAGCTCAGCAGTTGGCTCCCAGGCCAGCTCCTCCAGGACCCAGGCCACCAGCACAGGCGACTGCAGCCCAGCGAGCACCAGGATATCAGCGGGGACCACTGCCCCCACAGGAGACGCAGTACCGTCAGCAGACAGAGGCTCAGAGGAGAGGGCAGATCTTTGCTATGGCACCAGAGCAGGAGGAGCCAGAGGGAGTGGCGATCACAGGTACTATCTTAGTTGCATCCTTGCCTGCTGTTGCACTGTTCGATTCCGGAGCCACTATGTCTTTCATATCTAGTAGTTTCGTTGCTATGCATAAAGTAGCCACCTCGCCCTTACCCAAGAGTTGGAGGATTCTTACGGGTGGAGGGATCGTTCCAGTCACTAGCACGTGTAGGACGTGCTCTGTGGTTGTATGTGGGAGGGAGATGAGAGCTCGATTTTTGGTATTTCCTATGCCAAACTTCGACGTTGTTTTAGGGATGGACTGGTTAAGCCAGTATCATGCCGTCTTGGAGTGCCGGAGGGGGAGCGTCATCTTCAGACCACCAGATCGTCCCGAGTTTGAGTTCATGAGAGGGACCGTAGAGCGAGGAGTAGGCCGGTCTGTTGGTGTCTACATGGCGATGGAGGCAGCACCACCGGCGATTGTTGCAGAGTTTATAGACGTCTTCCCAGAGGAGCTGCCAGGTCTTCCACCTGACAGACAAGTGGAGTTTTCCATCGAGCTAGTACCAGGAGCAGCACCGGTCTCTTCTAATGTGTACCGGTTGGCGAAGAAGGAGCTAGATGAGTTGAAGCTTCAGCTGGAGGAGTTGCAGACTATAGGATTCATCCGACCGAGTGCTTCACCTTGGGGAGCTCCAGTTTTATTTGTGCCGAAGAAGGATGGGACTGTCCGAATGTGCATTGATTACAGAGCCCTGAATGCACTGACCATCAAAAACAAGTACCCCTTGCCTCGGATCGACGACCTATTTGATCAGTTAACTGGAGCCAGAGTGTTTTCGAAGATCGACTTGAGATCTGGGTACCATCAAGTGAAGGTGCGGAAGGAGGACATACCGAAGACAGCCTTCAGGACTCGTTATGGTCACTACGAGTTCCTGGTGATGCCTTTTGGTTTGACCAATGCGCCTGCTGTGTTCATGAATCTGATGAACAGAGTGTTTCACCAGTATTTGGATCAGTTCGTGGTCGTCTTCATCGATGATATATTGGTGTACTCGAAGAGCCATGAGGAGCATGAGAGGCATTTGCGGATTGTGTTGGAGACATTGAGGAGCGAGAGACTCTATGCCAAGCTGAGCAAGTGCGAGTTCTTTCTAGACAGTGTCTCTTTTCTCGGACATGTCATCTCAGGAGAGGGTATATCTGTGGACCCAGCAAAGATCTCGTCCGTAGAGACATGGCCGACCCCTACCAATGTCTCGGAGGTGAGGAGTTTTCTTGGACTTGCCGGATATTACCGGAGGTTCGTAGAGAACTTCGCGAGGATCGCTGAGCCGATGACCCGTTTGACCCGGAAGGAGCAGGAGTTTATCTGGACAGAGGAGTGCCAGGTGGCATTTGATGAGCTGAAGAAGCGCCTTACCACAGCACCTATTCTGACTATACCATCCGGACCAGGAGGGTTTGTGATCTACAGCGACGCATCTGGAAAGGGATTGGGATGCGTTTTGATGCAGCACGGGAAGGTTGTAGCATATGCTTCGAGGCAGCTAAAGGTCCATGAGAAAAATTATCCAACCCACGACTTGGAGCTTGCCGCGGTTATCTTTGCCCTGAAGCTTTGGAGACACTACTTGTATGGTGAGAGGGTAGAGATATTCACGGACCATAAGAGCTTAAAGTACGTCTACACTCAGAAGGAGCTGAATCTGAGGCAAAGACGGTGGTTGGAGCTAATGAAAGACTTTGAGATCGAGCTACAGTACCATCCAGGGAAGGCGAACGTCGTAGCAGATGCTTTGAGCAGGAGGCCTATGGCGTACATGTTGACGACTCAGCCCCATCTTCTAGAGGAGCTACGAGAGTTGGGGATCGAGGTGGTACTACCAGGAGCAGATGGCCAGTTGGCTAGCCTTCAGGTGCAGTCTTCATTGGTAGAGAGGATCAGAGCCGCACTGCCGACAGATGCCAGATTCCAGCGACTTCGACAGAGGACAGAAGCCGGTATGCAGACCGAATTGCGCATTCATGAGGGTGGGACTCTGAGGTGCGGAGATCGCCTCTATGTTCCCAATGGAGAGCTTCGTCAGGAGCTGATGACGGAGGCACACAGTTCAGCATATTCCATTCACCCAGGAGGTACGAAGATGTACAGGGACCTGAGGCAGCATTATTGGTGGCATGGAATGAAGCGAGAGATAGCCCGCTTTGTAGCCAGGTGCTTGGTGTGTCAGCAAGTCAAGGCTGAGCACCAGAGGTCCGCAGGACTGCTCCAACCACTTCCCATACCGGAATGGAAATGGGAGCATATCACGATGGACTTCGTTACAGGGTTGCCGAGGAGCCCGAGTGGACGTGATGCAGTTTGGGTGATAGTGGACCGACTCACCAAGTCAGCTCACTTCCTACCCTTCAGAGTGGGACAGTCTACAGAAGCCCTAGCAGATATGTATATGAGGCAGATTGTGCGACTTCATGGAGTACCGGTTAGTATAGTATCTGACCGAGATTCGAGATTCATATCGCACTTCTGGCGGAGCCTACAGGAGAGCCTTGGTACTCGACTGAAGTTTAGTACGTCGTACCATCCGCAGACAGATGGCCAGTCCGAGCGCACCATTCAGACGCTGGAGGACATGTTGAGGGCGTGCATGCTAGATTTCAGGGGATCATGGGAGGACCACTTGCACCTGGTGGAGTTCTCATATAACAACAGCTATCAGGCCAGTATCCAGATGGCCCCTTTCGAGGCGTTGTATGGCAGGAAGTGCCGTTCCCCAGTTTGTTGGAGTGAGGTGGGCGAGAGGCAGATACTCGGACCAGAGTTGGTGGTTCGTACAGTAGAGAAGGTGAAGCAGATCCAGGGGCACTTGAGAGCAGCTCAAGACAGGCAGAAGCACTGGGCTGACACACACCGGCGACCCCTGGAGTCCAGGGAGGGAGACCATGTCTTCCTGAGGATCTCACCTACCAGAGGTACCATCAGGTTTGGAGGAAGAGGGAAGCTGAGTCCAAGGTACATTGGACCCTTTGATGTGCTGGAGCGGATTGGAGAGGTTGCCTACCGGTTAGCATTGCCGCAGTCGTTGGAGGGTGTTCATGATGTGTTCCACGTATCTCAGCTGAGGAGGTATGTGCCAGATCCTAGCCACGTCCTGGACCATTCAGAGATCACTGTCGGGCCGAGATTATCTTATGAGGAGCAGCCAGTGGAGATCTTGGACCGGAGAGAGAAGGTTCTGCGGGGTCAGACCATCCCGCTAGTTCGTGTCGCTTGGAGGCATCATGCACCAGGCGAATCGACTTGGGAGCGCGAGGATGCGATACGCGAGCGTTTTCCCCATCTCTTCATGGGGCTAGGTATGCGTGCATTTATGTTCAGTTATTTATAATTTGCTGCTATGGTATATGTTTAAATTTCGAGGACGAAATTCTCTAAGGTGGATAGGTTGTAAGCTCTCTAAAATTTAATTAGATTTAATTAGAATTAATTAGAGTAATTGTATTTAATTAGGAATTTAATATAATTAATTATGATTTTCTAGGTTATTAATAATTTCCCACTTTTATTTTTGATTATTATCGACACGTTACCGTGACTTTTAAATTAGGAGCACAAGGCTGGTCATTTTCTCCAGACCAACTTGTCATGCGTGATCTACTCGAGACGCTCTAAGCCCATGACCTTACTGCCCCACTCAGACACACTCTCTTGTGCTTCATTTTTATCGCACAACTTTTCGGACATTTGACCCAATTTCGATTTACCCCACCGAGTCGCATTTAATTCCAACTTGAATTGGAGACACCGTTTTGACCCAAACTTGTCAACCCAAGATATGGACACGGACCATTTAGAGCCTACTACACGCATGCCACTTTTGTCCCATCAAATTTAGTCCCCATGTATTATTTATTTAACCATGTTTATAAATGGCTAATTTAAGCCTTACTAATTATTGGGACTCATTTGGACCCAATTGGACCCAACCCAACTCAATTGGAACCAACCCAAAACCTCATGACAACTCCCCCACCATCCATACAAAACACCCAACACTAATTTCCCCCTACAACACACCAAACACCAAACACACACATCACCATTACACCCTCTCATTTCCTTAAACAAATAACACACACACATCACCATCACCCATCACTATCACATACCCTCTCTTTTCTCTCTCCTAAAACAAACCCCTCCCTCCTTTCAGCCGAACAAGCTCACCCACCCCCCTTTTCTAACATGTCACCATCACTCTCTCTCTCTCTTCTTTAATTCAAAACACACACACACATCACTATCACTCTTTCTCTCTCCCTATTTTCAACACAAACACACAACTCACCATACTCCACTCTTCCCTCACCTCCCCCATACCCGACCAGCAGCTCCCCCCTTCTCTTTCAACTCTCTCTCCTCCCTCTCTCACCTCTCGGTTCACTCTCCCACACCCCTACAAAACCGAACACACCACCACCACTCCTCCTTCTTCATCATCAACTCACCACCATCACCCCCTCCTTCATCTACACTTCTCCACCATCTCCACCCCCCCGGCCACCCTCTCCTCACCACCTCCTCCTAGTTCGGCCACCACCTCCCCTAGGCCGGCAGCACCACCACCCCCTTCACCATCAACAATCCTTCCTCCATGGTAAACTCCTCCCCCCTCATTTCTTAAATATTTATGTATGTATATATACATATATATAAATATATATATATGTCTACATATATATAAATGTGAATATATAGATGTGTAGTAATTTTTGATATTTAAATGTTTGTATTTTGGGAGGAATATGTTGTAAATAATTTTGTGAATGGAATGGTTATGTTCATGCATATAAATGATCCATGTATATATATAAATAGCCTTATATATATATATATATATATATATATATATATACATATGGTTATATAAATAAATGATTCATATATATAAATATATATATATATAAATGTGAATGTGTGAGTAATGGTGGTGTTTTCATGGTTTATTGCATGTATAATGCAATGTAGGAATTTTCATAAATATTATTGAAATGAATCCATGCATATACAATATTGTGTATATATATATATATATATATATATATATATATGTATTCTTGTATGTATATACATACGTATATAGATATACTCTTACCCATATAAGTGTAACAATATAGTTTCATACACACAAATTATAATGTATATATATATATATATATACCCCCCTTTCAAATATATATGTAAAAATATACACCTTGTTTCATTACGTACATACAGATATATATATAAGTGTACTCTTAGCCTCATTATGCATATATGTATATATATAAACTCTTTCAAATATATATGTATGTATTTTATATAAATAAAAATAGATATTTGCCTCTATGTACATATATACGTATATGTTCTATGTACACTCATGTACACACATATCATTTTAAATATAGGACTTACGTACATAAATCTCTATACTTGTATATACACATGCTCTAGGGATACCAGTGAATTATGTAATATAGGATTTGTATTTGTACATTCCTAAGCCTAGATATATGTATAAACTTGTCACATGTAGCTTGTGGTTGTGCACCCTTGGATAAATATAACTTAATATTTGAATGTGGTATCCCGTACGAATAACGTACTCCTACTTGTGTGTGGATAGATGTATGGTCTTGGATGTTCATTGTGAGCCTTGGTTGTGTTGTTGTAGGTCCCTTGGACGGCGTGATTGAGGCAGGCGGGACCGGAGCACTATTTGCACATTGCGGGATTGAAGGCAAGTATACCTTGCCTTGCATCTACTGTCTTTACATATACATTATTATATTCTTGTTAGCGTAGACTTGTTTGTAGAGTCCGGGATTTCCCCGGGTATGGTCGATGTGGACATCGACACTAGGACTACCTACTTGGCTTAGTTCTAGATGACGTACCCTTAGCTGCGGAGTTGTTGTTACAACTCCCTAGACCATGACACGTGTTACGACACGGCACTGAGTGAGATCAGATCATGGCACGCGCTGTCGCTCTCGACTGGCCATCAGTGCGAGTGGCTCGTGTGACGGCACATATAGGGTAGTGATGGTCCTAGATAGCTGACTCTTCATAGAGAGTAGATGTTGGGTCGCGGATGCGACTTATACATCACGGGGCGGGAAAGACAACCAGTAGGCGTATGGGACAGACAGTTACATTATTTTATGTTAGCCTCAGGGATGGCCGTTGTTGGCATGGGCCCTTACTAGTAGGTACATCTCCGGCAGCGGCCACTAGCTGCGCGCTAGGTTCGGTTGGGAGGACGCTAGTATTGAGCTAATCGGCTCGTGATCCGACGCTCGGCCCGTGTTCCGACGCAAATCCTTCGGCTCGTGATCCGACGTCGGCCTGTGCTTCGACGACATTATTTTCACCTACCCATACGTTCCAAAGTTGTCTTTGTATGCATTCACTTAGACTGGTTAGCGTTTTCCTTTATGTTAGATCAGTATTTACTTTATGGCATGTCCCTATTTGTATCTTGCTATGTCCCCTGAGGACCTGGTTCTTTTCCAGATCCCGACGAGCACACATACTCGACGATATACGGTGCCGGAGCTGAGGCAGGAGACTTTGGCGAGGACTACGAGGTCTACCCCGAGGAGTTCCCTTGACCTCGGTATGCTGCTACTTGGGCTGAGAGTTTCATATCTAGTTAGCTGATACTCTTAGCTAGTTATCTTCCATTCATGTACTTTCCTTTTGATGTACCGTGGGATTGTTTCCACCAGACCTGTATTTCCTTTCAGTTGTATTTGGATATTCAGACTACTCTGTGTTTATATTCAGCACTTTCTTTCTATGTCATTTGTGGATGAGATTTAGATATTGCCTGTGTTTGGTTAGTTACTTTTACAGCGTAGTACACCTAAGTGAGTCCATTAAATTGGGTAGCTCACTCTAGGTCGTATCAGCTGGCCAGGTTAGGCCCTAATCTCATACAATTGGGAGTGGGGCGTGACACCTCGATATTCACCGGTTGAAAAAGAATGTCTAGCCTTGATGTTTGCTGTCCAAAAGACACGTCATTATATCATTGGCCAGACTATACATGTCATCTCCAGGATCAATCCTATACGGATCATGATGAAGAAACCCAGTATTTTGAATTCTCGATTGGCTAACTGGGGAATCCTACTTGCTCAGTATGACATGCACTATATTCCTCAGAAATCAGTCAAAGGACAAGCTTTAGCTGATTTTCTGGCTGCTCACTCAATTCCAGAAAATTCAAAACTCTATGATGAAATCCCAGATGAAGTCCTAGATTCAAATCAAATTGCTGAAGAAGATCCTACTTGGCGTCTATTCTTTGAAAGAGCATCAAGAATTCGTCCTAATGGCGATATTGTCGCTGGAGTTGGAATTGTTCTTGTATCGCCAGAAGGTCTTGCTATCCAAAGAGCTTATTCTCTCGATCAGCCGTGTTCAAACAATGTAGCTGAGTACAACGCATTACTTATTGGTCTTCAACTCGCTAAACATCTGAATATTCAATATTTGGAGGCATATGGAGACTCTAAACTCATTGTCAATCAGATCAGGGGTACTTATGAAGTTTGCCATCAAGATCTGCTTCCTTATCATAAAACAGCTATATCTATGGCTTCTTCGTTTGAAGAATTCTTCATTGAACATGTTAGGCGAGCATGTAACACAGAAGCTGATGCCCTTGCTAATCTTGCAGCGGTGCTGGCTATTCCAATCAGACGGCAACAAATGATTGTTGTTCATAATCGAGAATTATTTCATCTTGAAAATAACTTGACTCTAGGACTTCCAGTTGACATTGAAGAATCAACATCTCATGACGTCAACACAACAAGAGGATTTGGATTCAGTCGTAAATCGATGTCATCTTCATCCGATTCCAGCATGGAATTCATCTTCAGTAACTCGACTGAGAATCAGAGTACGGATAAAGATTGGAGACTTCCTTTCTTAGATCTCGTATTATATGATATTCTTCCGGATGATCCGAGTGAGGCAGCATCTATCAGACGACGATCACTCAGATTCTACTACAATCATACAACAAAGACCTTATATCGTCAAGCTTATGATGGTTTACTCCTTCGATGTGTTGCCGGTGAAGAGGCTCAACAAATCATTCGCGAAGCATATAATGGAATTTGTGGAGCACATCAGCCAGGACCAAAACTTCAAGACCGTATTCGACGTATGGGTTATTATTGGCCCACCATGGTATCTGATGCCATCGAATATGCAAAGAAGTATAAAGCTTGTCAAATCCATGTGGATTTTATTCATCAACCCTCGGAATTTCTACATCCGACGGCAGCATCATGGCCCTTCGAAGCTTGGGGCATGGACATTGTCGGCCCGATCAATCCACCGTCATCTAAAGGTCATCGGTTCATTCTCGCAATAACCGATTACTTCTCCAAATGGGCCGAAGCCATTCCTTTATCTGAAGTTAAGACGTCTAATGTCATCAGCTTTATTAAGCACCACGTCATCTACAGATTTGGTGTTCCTCGACGCATTGTTCATGATAACGGACCACAGTTCGTCAGCCAGAAATTTACTCGATTCTGTGACGATCACCGGATCAATAATATGGCTTCTACCGTATATAATCCAGCAGCTAACGGATTAGCAGAAGCTTTCAACAAGACTATCATCAAACTCCTAAAGAAGTTTTCCTCCACTAACAAACATAATTGGAGTGACAAGCTCGGGGAATGTTTGTGGGCTTATCGCACTACAGTTCGTAATGCTACCAAATGTACACCTTTCTCTCTGGTGTATGGTTGCGAAGCTGTTCTTCCATTAGAGATTCAAATTCCTTCTTTAAGGATAGCAATCGCTAATGAACTCACTGCTGAAAATAACGATCGTCTTCGACTTCAAGAATTAGAAGCTCTGGATGAAAAGCGATTATCTGCTCAACAGAATATTGAATTCTATCAAGCTAGAATTTTAAGTGCTTTTAATAAAAAAAGTCAAAGTTCGATAATATCAAAAAGGAGAACTTGTTCTAACAGTCAGACGTCCTATGACTATGACTCATATGAGTAAGGGCAAATTTGACGCAAAGTGGAAAGGTCCCTATATTGTGAGCAAAGTTTTCTCAAATAGAGCTTATCAACTCTCAGAATTGGATGGTCGAAAAGTTTTGATGCCTATTAATGGCAAATTCCTTAAAAAGTACTATGTATAAATGTAAATACTTGTAATCATCAGACAAATTCATGTTTAAAAATAAAATTTTTATTTTATTTTCATGAATGATGATACATGATATTAAGGAAGATCACTATCATCCTTCTCTACTTTTGGACGTGGGCCACTACCGTCCTTCTCAAAGACGTGATCAGCAAAAGAGCCGAGAACCTCCTTGCTAGAACCCACGAGGAATTTGCAAGCGGCCATCCTCATGGCTTCCTCTTCTTCAGTCCTTCCTGGTTCGAGCAGAAAATCCAGAATGTCCCTTGGTGGCTTGGGTGCAGACGAACCTTCGCCTGCTTCCGTCTTCTTCGTTTTGACTGGACCAGCAGGGCATTCTTCAGTGCCTTTCTGAACCATTGAGGCAATCTCAGTCTTCTTGGATGCTTCTCCAGATGACATTTTTATGTTGAGGAGTAGAAGTATTCGTTCTCGCCAGATTTCTGCTATATTTATAGGCAGAAGTTCCACATTCATCCGACGTTTCACATATTCATTAATACTTAACGGTTCATCTGTTCATTTATTACATTCACTCGACAGTTCATCTGTTCATCATTTCCTAATGGTTTATCCGTTCATAATCTTCTATCAATTTTATTTAGTGGGGATTCGTTATTTATCATGTTTTCATAACCTCTGAATCAATTCCGAATCTACTTACTCATTTGTTATGTTTTGACCTCTGCATAGAAATCAATCTATTTTCTTTTGAGTTCCTATATATTATCACGTCCATAATACCTCTGATAATATCATATACTCTAAAACAGAAAAGATGATTTTATTATCTATCATGTCCACAATTCATCCACAAATACAAATCATTGAGCATAGAAGAATTGTCATTTCCATTCTCATTTCACCATAAAAAGTCTATTACATTTTCTTAGACTTTCTTACAAGTCATAATGGAAATCTATTATAATTTTGGATTTTCATTCTATACCACAACGATAGCCTAATAGAGATCTATCTTCTTCTTTGGATCTTCCCCGTCGGACCTTCTCCGTCAGGTTCGTTGTTGGTGGCAATTCCTGACTGTCTGGGTCTCAGTCACGACCAGATCAGCAGGAATCAAACTCTGGTCATCTCGATCAGACAAGAGGAGAACCACAGAGTGTGGCAGCCCGAAGTCGTGGTGCTGCCAATACAACTGGTAGATTAGGAGCGACCTTTCAGAGGAGACAGGAATGTATCCAACCTTGGGATACAATTCCTAGTTCCCCCGCGAAAGGAACTCTACTACCCGATTTCTCGGTAGTAGAGTTGACTCCACCATCCAACTCTCGTGTATAAAGGCTTTTCCTACCATCTAAGGAAGACCCTTCTATCCCACGAAGAGTTCTGAGTTGTCTGATTTACGCATCAAAAGCGTATGAGCTCCCTGATGTAGATGTCAGCAGGATATTCTCCACAGCATCCACATCCCCAATGCCAGTTCTGAAGAAACTTTTCAGCCAAGTTTCTGCAGAAAGATCAACAAAAATCATTCAGTATGCATTTATCAAACAGAGACAGGCGTGTATTGTTCAAATCAGAAACAAGAAACAGAAAGCCTATCTTCAACAGCAAAAATAAGTACACGTATTACACTGACTTACCTTCAAGTTTGGTGCTAAGGATCGGTAAACTCATGTTTGATACAGTGCGCAGAAGTCGAACATTAGAAAACATTGCTTTCCTGTTTGAGAGTGAAATCTCCCAAAAATTTCATTCTCAGAGAAGAAGAAGAGGAATGGGAGATGAGTATCTGCGAAACTCTTTCATCTATTTAAAGGGCAAAATACAAGTCTATTCTTGGAAAAGATTCGCATAAATAGCGCTCGTAAATTGTGGAATGAGTGTCACGTGTGCTTTGGAAGACAGAGCAATATTGGAAACAATCAAAGATTGCTGATTAATATTTCTCATTAAGGCACGCAGATCAAACACAAAAGTTGTACTTCATTTCTTAAGACAGGCACTGATGGCCTTACAAAAGACAAAACAAAAAGTGCAACAAAAGCATAAAAGTCACGCTCTATTTCCCAGAGCGACTGAGCTTGGTGCCTAGTTCTTCTACGCTCCTAACTCCCAGACAGTGCAACAGAGCTTTAAATATTTCACGCTGCTCTATGAGGCTGCGTCCATCAGAAGAGGACGAGCCATCCAAGCCAAAATAGCTCAAGAAATTCTTGGCTAGTTGCAAGGGATCATCTTTGAGCTCGAAGACAAGGGGCTCTGGCTCTTCATCCCCAAAAGTGGGGTCACCATGAGAACAAAAGCCCAACTTGCGTGCTTCTTCCTCAGCTTTCTCTTTTAGTGTCATATTGACGTAAGATGAAGATTAAAAATGAAACTTCTTCCTGTTTATATAACTGAGTTTTGCCGGCGGTTCATATTCCACCATAAATTGGATACAATCAGTTTCGGAGAACGAAGAGCCATTATGACATTTAATAAGTTCATTTGGATGTTTTCAAAGAACTTCGAAGTCTTTTCGACTTCCGAAAAATTTTGAAGTCATCTCAGCGTGACTAAATCCATTTTATCATCTCTATTTTCAAAGTATTTCAAAAATTTTGAAGTCTTTTCAATTTTTCGAAAACTTTGAAGGGGGTCTTGTAGGCCTTTAAAGATGACAGTCACGCTGAGTTGATCAAGACAGAGTCAAAAGTCACGTTCAGTTGATCCAGACAATATTTACAAATCACGCTGGGGAGACAGCTCATCATTTGTCAGAGAGTAATTATGACTGACAGCACAACAGTCGAAGAATGTCTCTTCGTATGCCACGTATGCACAGACTTCGAGAGATCATCGCCGTCTATTGCGTGATTTTCAAAATCTTCTTCAGCAAGACTCAGCCTTCGTCGAGTTGGCGTACCAAAAGGGTTTCTTGTCATTTAATGCGACTGACAAAGCAATCACTGTCAGAGATTTTGTGTCAGTCGAGACACGCCGAATCAAGACAGCTGGCAGTTCTATCTCAAGTCTGCGTGTATTTGTGATCTTTATCTCAAGTTTGCGTGGATTCTGAAGTTTTCTTCCTCAAGTTTGCGTGGATTTTCGAGTTCGTTGCCTCGAAGTCTGCGTGGATCCTGAAGCTTCCTGCCCCAAGTTTGCGTGGATTTTGAAGCTTTCTATACCGAGTTCGCGTGGATTTTATCTTCAACAAGTCTGCGTGGATTTCATCAAATTGGAGTACGTGGCAGCCATGCCACTGATCTCTCGCCTGCGTGTCCTGTAACTTGCACACGACTCATGCATGATTGCCATGTGTCCAACAGTTACAGGCCGCGTCCAGTAACTGCTCACAGTCTTGCGTATGTTAAATCCTGCGTGATTTTTAACTAGGCATAGGCTGTGAAGACAGTTATCTTTTCAGTTATTATTTTTGACTCTATAAATAGAGTTCTTTTTCTCATTCATTGTACAGATACATTGATATCTACTGTCAAAATTTTGAGAGCTTTTTTTCTTCGCATAGTCCAAGGGATAAAGCGATCGTCTTCTAGATCGGAATCCTACAGTTGTAATTTTCCCAGAAACACAACAAATAAAAAGAATTTCTTTATGGAAAACACTCCTAACAGGGTTTGTGAGCCAACAAGTGAAAGCAGAAGTGGTTGTAAAGCAATTTTTCGTATTGGGTACACCAATTCTACAAATCTGTGGGTTGTCAAAAAAATTAAGTACATCACAACCATAACCTGGCGAATAATTTTGAAACAATTTTTTTTAGATCCCATCGTAAGATATCACCCAAAAAATTGGAACAAGCTAAGCTTATGAAGCAATCAGGGATGGAGACTGGAGATATATGAAATTTACTTGTCCACCAGAAAGGTGGCTGGGATAAGGTTGGATGGATGAAAAAATTTATACAACGCTTTAGCTAAAGATAGTAGAGCACTAGACGATGTTGATGCTACGACAACATATACATTTCTTCAATCTAAGGAGGGCTGTCACGACCCACACCCTGTATAGGGGCACGAGAAGTGGGTACGTCCAGCCTACGCCGCAGTATCGGCGGTAGAACGCTGTCCTAGGTTGCTAACTAATCTCATGCAGTGTATATAATGTACTTGCCAAGATCTCAACTCCGAAAGGAGGACAAGTAAAAGATATGATATACTCAATCACAGTCTAAGCACGATAAAATAACACAGAAATCTAGATATCAACTAACAACAACAGAAATTTAAACTACTAAAATAATAACAACATGATCTCAAACAAAACTCTAATACAACTCAATATCTCAAGTTTAATACAACAAGCTCAAAACATGAAGGCTAAGTAAGTCTACTAGCTAATCTCCTGAATCACTCCTGAGAGTCGGAGCCAAAGGTAGCTAATCCCTCGCCAGGTCCATGGTAAGAAGGGCATGTGTCGTCAGGGGTATCATCTGTAATATTTTCAACAGGTCCAATCAGGACAGGAACGAGCACATCTCATCTAGAAATCCCAAGTAAATGACAAAGACTATAAAGCAGTTTTTAGACAGTTATATAGATGAGCATGGCAGTTTTATACAGATAATGATGTAGAGAAACAGTGAGGGTACAAGGAAAGTAAAGTAACTAACAAGAGAAGAAATCATGGCAAAGAAGACTGTAGTAAACTAGCTGAACTAGAATAACATGGTATAAGTCCAGACCGTATAAAATGTAATCCCAGTGTGAGTCCAGTAAAAATGAGTCCAGAAGTGATCCATGATTCCAGGGTAAGTCCAGACTATACTCTAACAGTGTGTTTTAAAATACTGAGATCGACATGTAAACGGCTAGGGGTAATCAGGCACATCGCACACTCGGCCAAGTGTGGGATGGCTAGCATTCCAGAATAGTTCCAAGGGAGGTGGTTCCAGATTTTAGGTATGTTCACATGTCTACTCAAGTATTTCCCCGCCCACAAATGAATCCATAATCCAACACTACAACCAGTATGAGTCCAGCCAATGATTCCAGAAATGATTCCAGTAGGGTGATGCCAGTAGTGATTCCAGATATAGAGGCCAGACATAAATAAATGAGTGTCGCATGTAATGGATCCAACAATACCAATCGTGTTTGTACAGAGAATCATATATAGCTATCTAGAACTGAAATACAGTAAATGACAAGTAATGAAAGAACTATCAGAGAATGTACTCGCCTGACACTCTGGAAAGAGTAGTGTAATATCAGATGTCTGTACCAGGGTCACAATGTCCTAAAATAGAGTAATACAGTTATGATATGTCTATAATGAAGGTAAATGAAATCTACAATGCAATCTATATAAATTCTAAGCCAATCTAGGTCAAAGTCAAACTTGGTCAACTCTACAGTCAAACTAAGTCAAATCAAATCATACTAGGTCACAGGAAATCAAACTAAGTCAAATAGAGTCAAACAAGGTCAAACAAGTCAAGGTTAGTCAAATCTAGGTTAAAGTCAACTCCTGGTCAATACTCTAATCAAACTAGTCAAATACTAGTCAACATGATCAATCTGGGTCAAGTCTAGGTCAAACTTAGACCAACTAAGGTTTTGGTCAAACAAAGACCAGTCAGTCAGGTAAGTAAGCCAGGGGTCAACTATTTAAGTCGAATTCTATAAGGTTACTTAACTAACCATAGGCTAACCTGTCTTAGGATACCTAAGATACCATTCTACAAAGCTAAGGTATAACCAATTCCCTATACAAGTACATCACATATAAATATATATAGTACAACACCAAACTTAATCTTATAATCAAGCTAAACCATAGTCTAACTCAAGCAAGACTCAACTCTAAGTATCCTACTTAACCCCATACATATCTTCACTCTACATAGGGCTATCTATATAACCAAGTCATAAATAATACCCTTATATAGGTCAAAGTCTAAACCAACTAGTCAATAGTCTAGGGTTTAGTCAAACTTAGGTCACCAAGTCATTTAGAGTCCATCCAAACTATTTCTAGGTCAATTTGGTTAAGGTTTGACCTATAGTTGACTTTGGTCAATACTCAGTCAAAGTAGGGTCAACTAGCTAACTAGGTCATGGTCAAGGTTTAATTAGGGTTAGGCCTAATGCCATAGGCTAATAGATCAAAACCATAGGCTAATATCACTTATAGGTTTCTATGTAAACCTATCCTATACAAGGTATCATACATATATATATATCATATCAACTATATATATATATAACATATATATATACATATACTTATATATATACATAGGCTTATATATAGAGAGAGAGTGATAAAGTGAGAGAGTGATTAGGGTTAGGGTTGTGTTTAGGGTTAGGGACTGAGGTTAGGGTTGGGTGTTTAGGACTGAACTCAGTTCAGAAACTGAGCACAGTCACACACACACACACTGAATATATACACACAGTGTATATATTACACATACATGTATATATACTCACACACACCTATACACACCTCTATATACTATGAAACTTGACACACACACACATCTACATATATACTATACATATACAGTATAAAATACACAAATACACATGTATACATTGATTAAAATCAAATCAAAAACCAAAATAAAAACTGGAAAAATACAGAGAAAATGGGATTACAGAAACTGAGAACAGAGAATGGGGGTATTTCGAATTTGAAACCCTAAACATTGCTAAGATCCCAAATGGGTGGTTGGTAAACCTAGGGTTAGGTGTCTTCTAGTGTCCTAGGTGCCTGAGACACGACCACGACACGACACAACGTGTCCGTGGGTCAAAATACAGAATCGGGTAAAATTTTAGGGCTGTGTCAGGCTAGTGTTCCTGTGTCTCATACTCATGACACAGGACACGTGGGATCTCGTGCACCTAGGGGTAGGTTCGCCTAGGGGTCTACTAGGTATCCCAAAACCTAATTCGTGTCCAAGTGTGTCCGTGTCCGAGTTACACGCACGTATCAGTGCGTGTTCTGTGTGCGTGTCAGAACAGTGTGTGATCAGTGCGAGTGGATTTTCTCCCTCGACACGACACCAGCGTGTCTGAAACTTTGGGAGGGGTGTGTCAGACACTGCCCCGACCCTCAGACCAAGTTCCAAGTGTCCACGTCGCGTGTCGTGTCCGCTAGGAGCCCCGAGTAGCAGGGGAGCTACACAGTGGCTCGTGCACGTGTCGTGCAGTGAGGACGGGGCCTCGTGTGCCTCACACGTGGCACGTGGGGCCACGTGCTCGTGTCAGTGGGTCGGCCTAGGGTCTAGGTTCGTGTCCGTGTCACTGCATCGTGTCCACAACATGTGTGGATACGAAACAAGGTGTCAAACACCTACGTGTTTCCAGTATAAACAGTGTGTGTCAGTGAGTGTAAACCCAGTGAGTTCGTGTCCGATTTGGACACGAACAGTGTCCTGTTTTGTGCTCAGACCTAGGAAAATGTGTCCTACCCATCTAGGGCTACCCAAATATATAATTTGTTTTACAAAAACAGAACATTAATTCCTAAGTGGCATTTCACCAAACACCCTAATTAAAACCTAGATACGTGTCCGATACGGACACCAAACCATATCAAAATCCTACCAAACTTGACCTATATGACCATGGTATCCTAATGCATGCAACCATGAAGAGAAATCACTATTTTAGTAGGGTTTAGGGCACTTTACCTATTTGGCCAAAATCAATGTAAACCTCTTCAAGGGGGGGGGGGTTCTTCTTCACCTTGGGGTGTCCAAATCCTTGTGCAACCTTGCTACTAAGCCTCCCTTAGCATCCTCAAGTGTAGGGGGTTCCAATGGAACAAGTTTGGTCCAATTTGGAGCTAAAATGACTAAGTTATGAAGTGGTGAAGGTAGAGGAAAAACTAGGTATTGAAAATGAAGGTTTGTGAAGGTGGGGGTGTACATATAGGGGGGGGCATGTCATGGCAGCCAAGGGGGTCTCCTTGGCCGACCAAGCAAGGGGGGGGGTGTCCTATGGCCTTGCTTAAGGGAGAAGGCAAGGACTTTAAGGGTAAAGGTTTGATATTTTACTAAAATCAAGGTAAATATCTAAATGAGATATTTTCTAAATGGAAATATCTAGATATTCTATAGGCTTAACATTACTTTAGTTAAACCCTCTAACTTAGTCTCTAGGTCATGACTAACATCTAGATTAAGGCTAAACTAGGTTAGTAACTAACATGACACTATTCACCTAATAAATCACATTAATTCTAAAAAAATTCTAGAAAATTACCAAAATACCCTTTTGATCAAAAAGGGATAATTTGACATCCTAATCACATGGTTAAGCTCATATGGTCATGGTTAGTCTCTAGGTCACATAATCTATAGGGTTACACTATAGTTACACTAGTCAAAATCACAAAGTCATAAGTCATGACTTAACAAAATAGTTTTAATCAATCTAAAATCACCAAAAATCATATCATGACTATAACTCCATATTTAAATAATAAAATAATAAATTTTCAAAAATACCCAATTTTCAGAAAACAGGGTGTTACAAGTCTACCCTCCTTAAAATAATTTCGTCCTCGAAATTAAGATGGTCGTACTCCTCCTAGGTCACACCCCCAGTCAATCAAGTCAAAAGATAACATGAAATCATAGACCTACTGGTCATGATTCTACAGTCTCAAAAAGGGTAACTATGCTATCTAGCATATCACAAGCATATCCTGACAGGTACTAATGGAATCACACAACAAGATGGGAATGGATTTGAAAGAACAGAACCTGCAAGTGGCTCCATCCATGTAGAATAATATATGAAAGCGAACCAAAGTGCAATAGGTTGATCAGACCATCATGCACCGGCCCTGATTAGACAATATGTTAGTGGGTACTAGCCCCCAATAAAATATGTCGTGATCAAGCTCGATAAAATATAAGCTTGCAAAACTAAGGCTAAATTAGCAGTAAAGAAGGTCAAAATATAAGGGAGGTAATGATGAATAAGGTTAAATAGTCCAAGATCCCTTAAACATCAAGGAGTGAGGGTGAATTAAAACAAGAGGAAAAGGGTTTTCAATATCGAAGTTCAAAATAAGATTCTCAAGGGTCGTCCCGGAATCTCTCATGAAATCCTAACAGTGATTGAGTATACTCTCATCCTAATACCTTAATTCCTATATTCTATCGCAGGCTCGTAGCAGTACAACTAAGTCGTCGTACTACTACGAAATCGTACAAATGCGACTCTCGACCTGCATGGGCCACCACTAAAACGTGTCACGACCCGCACCCTGTATAGGGGCACGAGAAGTGGGTACGTCCAGCCTACGCCGCAGTATCGGCGGTAGAACGCTGTCCTAGGTTGCTAACTAATCTCATGCAGTGTATATAATGTACTTGCCAAGATCTCAACTCCGAAAGGAGGACAAGTAAAAGATATGATATACTCAATCACAGTCTAAGCACGATAAGATAACACAGAAATCTAGATATCAACTAACAACAACAGAAATTTAAACTACTAAAATAATAACAACATGATCTCAAACAAAACTCTAATACAACTCAATATCTCAAGTTTAATACAACAAGCTCAAAACATGAAGGCTAAGTAAGTCTACTAGCTAATCTCCTGAATCACTCCTGAGAGTCGGAGCCAAAGGTAGCTAATCCCTCGCCAGGTCCATGGTAAGAAGGGCATGTGTCGTCAGGGGTATCATCTGTAATATTTTCAACAGGTCCAATCAGGACAGGAACGAGCACATCTCATCTAGAAATCCCAAGTAAATGACAAAGACTATAAAGCAGTTTTTAGACAGTTATATAGATGAGCATGGCAGTTTTATACAGATAATGATGTAGAGAAACAGTGAGGGTACAAGGAAAGTAAAGTAACTAACAAGAGAAGAAATCATGGCAAAGAAGACTGTAGTAAACTAGCTGAACTAGAATAACATGGTATAAGTCCAGACCGTATAAAATGTAATCCCAGTGTGAGTCCAGTAAAAATGAGTCCAGAAGTGATCCATGATTCCAGGGTAAGTCCAGACTATACTCTAACAGTGTGTTTTAAAATACTGAGATCGACATGTAAACGGCTAGGGGTAATCAGGCACATCGCACACTCGGCCAAGTGTGGGATGGCTAGCATTCCAGAATAGTTCCAAGGGAGGTGGTTCCAGATTTTAGGTATGTTCACATGTCTACTCAAGTATTTCCCCGCCCACAAATGAATCCATAATCCAACACTACAACCAGTATGAGTCCAGCCAATGATTCCAGAAATGATTCCAGTAGGGTGATGCCAGTAGTGATTCCAGATATAGAGGCCAGACATAAATAAATGAGTGTCGCATGTAATGGATCCAACAATACCAATCGTATTTGTACAGAGAATCATATATAGCTATCTAGAACTGAAATACAGTAAATGACAAGTAATGAAAGAACTATCAGAGAATGTACTCGCCTGACACTCTGGAAAGAGTAGTGTAATATCAGATGTCTGTACCAGGGTCACAATGTCCTAAAATAGAGTAATACAGTTATGATATGTCTATAATGAAGGTAAATGAAATCTACAATGCAATCTATATAAATTCTAAGCCAATCTAGGTCAAAGTCAAACTTGGTCAACTCTACAGTCAAACTAAGTCAAATCAAATCATACTAGGTCACAGGAAATCAAACTAAGTCAAATAGAGTCAAACAAGGTCAAACAAGTCAAGGTTAGTCAAATCTAGGTTAAAGTCAACTCCTGGTCAATACTCTAATCAAACTAGTCAAATACTAGTCAACATGATCAATCTGGGTCAAGTCTAGGTCAAACTTAGACCAACTAAGGTTTTGGTCAAACAAAGACCAGTCAGTCAGGTAAGTAAGCCAGGGGTCAACTATTTAAGTCGAATTCTATAAGGTTACTTAACTAACCATAGGCTAACCTGTCTTAGGATACCTAAGATACCATTCTACAAAGCTAAGGTATAACCAATTCCCTATACAAGTACATCACATATAAATATATATAGTACAACACCAAACTTAATCTTATAATCAAGCTAAACCATAGTCTAACTCAAGCAAGACTCAACTCTAAGTATCCTACTTAACCCCATACATATCTTCACTCTACATAGGGCTATCTATATAACCAAGTCATAAATAATACCCTTATATAGGTCAAAGTCTAAACCAACTAGTCAATAGTCTAGGGTTTAGTCAAACTTAGGTCACCAAGTCATTTAGAGTCCATCCAAACTATTTCTAGGTCAATTTGGTTAAGGTTTGACCTATAGTTGACTTTGGTCAATACTCAGTCAAAGTAGGGTCAACTAGCTAACTAGGTCATGGTCAAGGTTTAATTAGGGTTAGGCCTAATGCCATAGGCTAATAGATCAAAACCATAGGCTAATATCACTTATAGGTTTCTATGTAAACCTAGCCTATACAAGGTATCATACATATATATATATCATATCAACTATATATATATATAACATATATATATACATATACTTATATATATACATAGGCTTATATATAGAGAGAGAGTGATAAAGTGAGAGAGTGATTAGGGTTAGGGTTGTGTTTAGGGTTAGGGACTGAGGTTAGGGTTGGGTGTTTAGGACTGAACTCAGTTCAGAAACTGAGCACAGTCACACACACACACACACTGAATATATACACACAGTGTATATATTACACATACATGTATATATACTCACACACACCTATACACACCTCTATATACTATGAAACTTGACACACACACACATCTACATATATACTATACATATACAGTATAAAATACACAAATACACATGTATACATTGATTAAAATCAAATCAAAAACCAAAATAAAAACTGGAAAAATACAGAGAAAATGGGATTACAGAAACTGAGAACAGAGAATGGGGGTATTTCGAATTTGAAACCCTAAACATTGCTAAGATCCCAAATGGGTGGTTGGTAAACCTAGGGTTAGGTGTCTTCTAGTGTCCTAGGTGCCTGAGACACGACCACGACACGACACAACGTGTCCGTGGGTCAAAATACAGAATCGGGTAAAATTTTAGGGCTGTGTCAGACTAGTGTTCCTGTGTCTCGTACTCATGACACAGGACACGTGGGATCTCGTGCACCTAGGGGTAGGTTCGCCTAGGGGTCTACTAGGTATCCCAAAACCTAATTCGTGTCCAAGTGTGTCCGTATCCGAGTTACACGCACGTATCAGTGCGTGTTCTGTGTGCGTGTCAGAACAGTGTGTGATCAGTGCGAGTGGATTTTCTCCCTCGACACGACACCAGCGTGTCTGAAACTTTGGGAGGGGTGTGTCAGACACTGCCCCGACCCTCAGACCAAGTTCCAAGTGTCCACGTCGCGTGTCGTGTCCGCTAGGAGCCCCGAGTAGCAGGGGAGCTACACAGTGGCTCGTGCACGTGTCGTGCAGTGAGGACGGGGCCTCGTGTGCCTCACACGTGGCACGTGGGGCCACGTGCTCGTGTCAGTGGGTCGGCCTAGGGTCTAGGTTCGTGTCCGTGTCACTGCATCGTGTCCACAACATGTGTGGATACGAAACAAGGTGTCAAACACCTACGTGTTTCCAGTGTAAACAGTGTGTGTCAGTGAGTGTAAACCCAGTGAGTTCGTGTCCGATTTGGACACGAACAGTGTCCTGTTTTGTGCTCAGACCTAGGAAAATGTGTCCTACCCATCTAGGGCTACCCAAATATATAATTTGTTTTACAAAAACAGAACATTAATTCCTAAGTGGCATTTCACCAAACACCCTAATTAAAACCTAGATACGTGTCCGATACGGACACCAAACCATATCAAAATCCTACCAAACTTGACCTATATGACCATGGTATCCTAATGCATGCAACCATGAAGAGAAATCACTATTTTAGTAGGGTTTAGGGCACTTTACCTATTTGGCCAAAATCAATGTAAACCTCTTCAAGGGGGGGGGGTTCTTCTTCACCTTGGGGTGTCCAAATCCTTGTGCAACCTTGCTACTAAGCCTCCCTTAGCATCCTCAAGTGTAGGGGGTTCCAATGGAACAAGTTTGGTCCAATTTGGAGCTAAAATGACTAAGTTATGAAGTGGTGAAGGTAGAGGAAAAACTAGGTATTGAAAATGAAGGTTTGTGAAGGTGGGGGTGTACATATAGGGGGGGGGCATGTCATGGCAGCCAAGGGGGTCTCCTTGGCCGACCAAGCAAGGGGGGGGTGTCCTATGGCCTTGCTTAAGGGAGAAGGCAAGGACTTTAAGGGTAAAGGTTTGATATTTTACTAAAATCAAGGTAAATATCTAAATGAGATATTTTCTAAATGGAAATATCTAGATATTCTATAGGCTTAACATTACTTTAGTTAAACCCTCTAACTTAGTCTCTAGGTCATGACTAACATCTAGATTAAGGCTAAACTAGGTTAGTAACTAACATGACACTATTCACCTAATAAATCACATTAATTCTAAAAAAATTCTAGAAAATTACCAAAATACCCTTTTGATCAAAAAGGGATAATTTGACATCCTAATCACATGGTTAAGCTCATATGGTCATGGTTAGTCTCTAGGTCACATAATCTATAGGGTTACACTATAGTTACACTAGTCAAAATCACAAAGTCATAAGTCATGACTTAACAAAATAGTTTTAATCAATCTAAAATCACCAAAAATTATATCATGACTATAACTCCATATTTAAATAATAAAATAATAAATTTTCAAAAATACCCAATTTTCAGAAAACAGGGTGTTACAAGGGCATTGACCCAGATTCCTTCTATGCGTACAAGGTAGACGAAGATTCCAGATTGACCCATCTCTTTTGGGCTGACGGTGCATGTCGATTCGATTATAAATTATTTGGAGATTCACGAGTGTTTGATTCTACATATAAAACAAATAGAAGTCAAATGCCATTGGTGGTTCTAATAGGTACAAATATCATGCAATGACTTGTGTGTTTGGGTTTGCAATGATCCATAATGAGACTGCTGCGACATATTCTTGGGTTTTACAAAAATTCCAAGAGTATATGAATGGAAAATTACCAGAGAAAGTTCTTACGGATGGTTGCAGATCCATGAATAAAGAAATTGAGAATTTAATGCCCAGCATAGTTCATCGAACGTGCTTATGGCATATTCTAAAAATTCAGCAAAACATGTACACCGAGATGGTTTTGCAAATGAATTGAGTATTCTGATTAAAAGGTACATCACACACTTGATACTTTACTTTGAAGTATGTTGTTGTTACAATATTAAAACTTTAGTTACTGTCAATATTTTCTAAACAGGTACTATTCAGTCGAAGAATTTGAAAACTGTTGGCAGCAGATGCTAAGAGATTATAATGTAGAGAACAATGAGTGGACCACTATATTGTACAGAACGAGGGAGCGATGGGCGGACACATTCCTACGCGGAAATTATTTTGGTTGTTCTGCTACAACAAATAGATGTGAATCTAGAACGCATTTCTGAAAAGATTTTTGAATGAGAAGCTACCACTATGGAAGGCCCTTCAAAATTGTGACCACGGTTTGGTGGCCTTATGTTACGGCCAGATAAGTAAGCATATGAATGATAAACTCTCAACACCAGTTGTGAAGCAAACTGGCATGGCCATAATAGAAGATAAATTTGTCGCAATTTACACTAAAAGGGTATTTATAGAGGTAAGAAAGAAAATCACACATTCTGATACATATACTGTTCTCTACCATCACATCATAAGAGAGACAGAAGTTTGCACTATCCAAAAGTATATGTCGCCAAACAGTATCAACCGGATGGTTACATTTGATCGGGCCGATAACATCATAAACTGTGACTGCTTGTGGATGGAGACCAAGGGGATTCCTTGTAGGCATATTTTTTTCAGCAATGAAGAGATTGCAATTGAGAGATATTCTAAAGAACTTGATAAAAACTCGTTGGCTCAAGGATTGCAAAGAGAGTTATCTCTCCGGACCTGGCACAGAAAGAAGATTCATCCACCCAGACAGTATTGAGAGCAGAAGGTATAGTGGTATTAATGAACAAGTTAATCTGTTTATGTATTATTGTAAAAATTTAAGCAAAATTCAAGAGAAGGGAATGGAGTTGATGTCTTCTGTGCTGATGGAGTTGAAAAAATGGCACTACTACAAAAATCGTTAACGATGACACTTTATAGATGACAACTATCTAAAAATGTCATTATTAATCTTTTTAATGTCATATTATTATATGATCGTCATTAATAATTTTATCAATGACATTAAAAATAATAATGTCATGGTAAGTACTATAAGATGACAATTACAAAGACATGGGTCATGGAAAATAACTATAGATGTCATCTTTTGTGTTGTGAATAAAAAAGATGTGTGACTATTAATGACATAATGATATTAAGAGTTATATTAGTTTAAACAATGACAAAGACATATGGTATGTCATCTCTAACATTTTCTTCTTCTTCTTCTATTTATTAAAATGATGGGGATGAAGTATACATTAATCATTCCCCTCCCTCATTCTTCCCTTCTTTTTATTCCAATTCCCCTTAAATACTAACCCTAATTCTATAACCCCCACACCCAGAGCCCCTACTCCTATCCACCTCCACCCTCCCATCCGCCGGCACCAGCACCTATTCCTCTACTACTCCCAGGCCGCCTCCCCCCAAACCCTAACCCTAATCCCCTCCCCAACCCAGCCCATGATGCCCACCTAATGGCCCTCCTCCACACAGCGTCCCCGCCCCACTTCGATTATGCTGCCTGCATGCCTGCATTGCCGCCAGCGGCGGCCGTCGAGACCCTCCATGCCGCGCCCTCCGCCGCTTCGGGGTCAATGGTCGCGAGGCTCCCCGGCGGCAAGATACCTAGTGGGAGGCTGCTCATGGGTGGCGACAGGACGGTCTACGATATAGACGGGAGTCTGGCAGGGGAGTCGACGCCTCCGCAGCTGGAGGTGACGCCGATCACCAAGTATACTTCAGATTCGGGGCTGGTCCTCGGTAGGCAGATCGCAGTGAATAAAAGCTACGGCCTGAAGCTGGTGCAATTAGGGTTCTAAACATCAACACGACGCTCAGGTCCCTCTTAAGGGGGCACATTCAGAAGAGAGAACATCCAAAAATCTGTCTAATGAATTTAATTTGGCTAGATTTTATTTCGAAGTATAGGTCTTGATGTACTTGAAATAGGAATTCTGAAGCTCGAATGTCATATCTATGTTAATATTTGTTCCATTTGAACTTAGATTTCTGATATACACCCGGCATGCCATGGAGATCGATGTTTGGTTACACTATGGCCACGAAACCATGTCATGTATATTGGTAATGAACAGTCAAGTTTAGAATAGAGTTTACTAATTTTTAGTGAGGATTGATGTAATGCTTTTCTTCAGATAACATTTTTTGGAGTTTGTTTTTTTTCTATATTTTACCTTGATCTATATGCATCAAGCTTTGAGAGTCATTGGACTGGTTTGCACCACTTTATTAATACCTATTGGTCCTGTCTAAAATATTGTCTTTCATAGGTAGTGATCGTTGATAGTGTGAAATTCATTTATTCTTTGAATTCTAGTTTTTATATATAAATTTTGGTTGTTGTTTGGTGATAAATGGAGATGTGAATATGTAATATCGTAGCAGGTGGTTAGGAAAGTTCAACAACCTGGTTTACATCATAATCTCTCTTCCATTTAATTTCAGCCCTACCAAAAGTTAACAAATTTGGAGATAATTGGAGATCTTCGATAAGGGAATAAGGTGACTGTTTATGCAATAGTATCTAGAAAGACTGAGGAATCAAGTAGGGTCCAATTGTTAAAGACAAGCGATGGTGAAAGGTTTGGAAGCAGTTATACACTACAAGAAAAATGATCATTTACGGCACGCAAAACGTGCCGTAAATGATCGTTTATGGCGTACATTTTGGTGCCGTAAAAGACCATGCCGTAAATGATCCTATTATTTACGGCACGTTAAAGAACGCCGTAAATATAAACAAATTAATGCCGTAATTATTTTTTTACAGAATTTTGACAACCATTTACGGCATATTTAGTGTGCCGTAATTGCTCTTTCACAACATACATTTGTGCGCCGTAATAGATATTTGCGCAGGGTCAAATACGGTGTATATTTGTACGCCGTAATAGCTATTCTCGCAGGATCAAATACAGGCGTACATTTTGATGCCGTAAAAGATATTTTTGACAAATTATCTTTACCATTTATGACATATGTAGCGTGCTGTAAATAATTTTTGATAAAAAATTTCATCAAATTATTATTATTATTATTATTATTATTATTATTATTATTATTATTATTATTATTATTATTTTAATACCAATCCCTATTTATTTAAACAAGCATATCAATGGTAAACAAAGTATATAACATAGCAAAATAAGTTAAAGAGATAGTTGACTGATACATAATCTCAATCAAACTACAAAAGTGAAAAGTAATTCAAATAAATCTAGGCACGTGAGATCATAAAAAATAATCGAATTTAGTAGCCAAAATATATTAATAGCAACAAAAGGCCATGCTAAAGTATATCATGTCTTATTGTTGCATGAACTAGAAAAACTATTGTAGTACTAAATTAAGAACAATACAATGTTTCAATACAATTGAGCTTGTTTCATACTTTAACCCTAGTTTGGAAAAAAAATGTAAATTGTCTTCTATGACAAATTTCAGCTCAAATGGTTGCAGAGGAGAAGCTTCAAACACAATACACAAATTTTTCCATTGATTGATAACCTGCACAAACACAAAATGTGTTTTAGTTCATTGTAACCAATTTGATGTATATGATAAACACAACAATGAAAAAGGCTACATAAACTAGCCAACTACATTTCCAGGTACATTTCTAGGTACCGAATGCTACATAAATATAACCTACACAAACACAGATTTTTTCATTAATTGCCAACATCTGTCGTGGGTGTTGAGGGGCAGTCGGGTACATCTATTCTAATTGAACCAAATGACCAAAACATTACATTTAACCTTCATATTAAGGAAGTCTTAATTGAAAAATCATTAAAAAAATTAACAATTTTATCATGGTCCATCTACGCAAGAGGAACCTCTGAGCTGATGCCAACTTCCTAGACTAAGAAACCATGTGCAGGTTTTTTAGTGGATTGCAGGGAACTAATTTTATTAGTCATGTAAATTAAGATTGTGCAACCAAGGAGATGCGGAAAGATAATAATATTTTGATTACATAACTGCTTTCATTAAGGCTCAACACAAGTTTGCTTGACATTACAACAGAATATACATTTTGTATAGGACAAATCTATATTGGCCCAATGGAATAAATCAAAAAATTTGTAAAGTAACGATCCTTCAAAGCATTATTCTCACAATATGCTATTCTAACTAGCCATAGTACAATTGTTGACGAGCAGACAAACATGAAAACTTCTATAGCTGCATTATACTTTCTCCTACTCTTCAAATCTAAACTATAAACATGAGGAATTGCAACATGAACTCCGAAAACTATACAACTAGAGTTTCATATGAGAGGTATAATCCAGCCAATTTGGTGTTGAACTCAGGATGGTCAGTGCAGGTTGAATGTTTCACCTGTGCACAGGTATGCAAATGATAGTACATGGGACAGCATGGAATGATGTTGATTCCAATAGTAGGAGGGGTTCTTGCATCGACCTGCATTGTCATAAGTGAGGGAGAGTGCACAACGGTATTAGTAAAGGGTAGTCGGAAGCTGTTGGCATGTACAGGCAGTGTAGGGAAGGAGATGGACTTGCCAGTAGGTGTAGGTACGTAATAGAGTAGTGTGTGTCGAGTAGAAGAATAGGTGTAGACTGAAACCCATTCGTGTTCAGATGTGGGTGTGGGTACCAAAACATGTAGGTAATTGGCATTTCACAGATGGGTGTGTACAATTTGTGAAACATGTAGGCTATATAAGGACTGCATAGATGAGGCTATACAAACATCTGCAATAAGAAATATCATTCCTCAATGGTGGTCCTGTTTTTCCTTGATACATTCAGGCAAACAAACTCTCCTTTCTAATATACTCATTTAACATTTCTTTATGGTAGTATTGTTATTCAATGTAAGTTCACATCATGGAATGTTCATTTGATTTTTATATATTCTTTTTGCATGTTAGCATCATGATTGTGCTAAAAGGAAAAAAAGAGTTGTATGTGAGCTATGCGACAAGGAAAAGCTGAGCGATTCTTTTCTGGTCCTAGGAGAATCATACCAAAAGCTCAGGAACTTTGGAAAAGCCCGCAAATGGTACATGAAAAGTTGGAATGTGTACAGGTCCATTGGAAATCTTGAGGTAAGATAGTTTTAGATTTTTTGTAATTAGATACACAGCAGCAAAAACCTTTGTGCAAGTATCTGACATGTGCCATTGGTTGAACTGGAAACCTAATAGTTTATCTGATGTGCATAGCTTCTCAGAATCATCAGTAAGGAGCACCAATTTTTTATTTGTCCCTGCTGCTGGGTTGTTTATAAACGCGTTCTCTAAATATCCTATGGTCTTGGTAGCCAAGTTTGCTATATGCTACAATTGAGTATCAGTTGTGTCAAATATGTGTACAGAAAAATCTATACAAGGACTGCATAGATGAGGTATCCATGTGTGTGACCAAACTGTGCACAGGGCAGAGAACTGATGGGTATGTGTAGAAATAGGTATTGTGTGACCAACCCATGTTGACTTAAATAATTTTTTTTGAGAGAGCGAGTTGGTCTAACAAATGCACGAATGATTCATTTTAAAGAAAAGGATGAATGATCGATCAACATATGCTCTCTGAGTTGGCTGGGGCCAATATGTCATTTTCAAGACACAAAACAAAGAACTAGCACCAAACCAAGTCAGAAACAATGTTCTCCTTACATCATGTGTCTCTTAAACTATAAAAACTTTTATTAGCTATAATTAATAAGTCGATTATTATCTATGCAAGGACCTCTTGCTGCCACATTGTAACAAAAATATATTAGGAAAACCTCACACCACTATTAATTGAAGAGAACAATATTATTCCTAGTTGGCTGTCTTTTACAGAACACCCATCTAACTCTTTTTGCTCCATATATGTTAGGAAACCCTCACCCCACTATTAATTGAAGGGAGGAATATTATTCCTAGTTGGTTGACTTCTACAGAACATCCATCTAATTCTTTTTCTCCAAGTAGACTACTAAATACAAATGTTAATGACACCACAACAATCATTACGAGACTATATTTTTTACAGTTTTAAGACTCCCAAAATTTTATTTTGATACTCATGTGTATATTCAGGATTATCAAAATTTTGACAGTCCTAAAATTGTAAAAAAAATTGTCAGTACTGGATATACATATTACTGCAAAATGTGTTGACCCTATTAGCTTTTGCAGTGGCCTTAACATTTGCATTTGCCACTAGTAAATTTCAAACGGATACTTTAGCAAATGCTTGCATTCTAAATGTTGAAACTAGCATATGTCTCCACTAAGTTATGAACAGTAAAAAAATAAGATATACCTCCATTTCTTTTAACAATTTTTGTGCTACACGGGAGTTGCAAACTCTACTTGAAACATACAGTACTAGTTGTGGAGCTCTCCTCCTGTATATTTCTAGTCTTCATGCTTACGCAAAACTTGTTCGAGATTAGATTATGAGTACTAATCGATGAAACAAATACTAATGCATTGCAGATGGGTTATGTGTAGAAGTAGGTACACAGATATGTGTATTGCAGATGCATGCATAAACCTGATGGAAAGAACCGATCGAGTCGAATACTCGTGCACAGGGAATGATTTGTGCAGATTATTACTTGTGTGTTCCAGTAAAAGATAGGACTGCAGTCATAAGCAGTAGGTAGCTTCGACTGGTTAAATAGTTAAATGGGTGTCATTATCCAAGGTTAAGTAAATAACATGGGAGATGTTAGAAGAAATAGCAACTTCAGTAGCAGTAACATGGGTTTGTGTTTGTATCAGCAAGTTACCTGGGGTGAAACCCACTTATGTGCTTCTGTTGATACCCAAAACTGTATGTGCTTCAGTAGCAGTAACATGGGGTAAAAAATTTTAGCTGATTATTTATTATTTTCTTTTCTGCATATAGTTTTCTTCTTTACTTGTATTCATTGATGCATGGGGTGAAAATTTACTCAGTCTGTTTTTTTTTCTGCACCAAGTATAAATCTGGCATGTCGTGTTGATCTTAGACATGGACATAAAAGTTGGGCTACAAAAGTATTACAACATTTTTATTTAATAGTTCTTTCATTAATATATAGAAAGGTTAATTGTCTTAGGATGATATGTTATTAGTTTTTGGCAGGCAGTCTTACCTAGGCAGTCTTACCTATACTATCTTTTTCTGATGTAATATATATTCATAATTTCTTAGGGCTTCTTTTATGTTGTCAAGATTTGGTAATCCCTATCGTTTTTGTTGTTGTTTGTATTTTTTTCACAAATAAAAGTCTAGCTACCATCATGACATCATATTTAAAATACCTTCTGGCATTATTGCTATATCTATACATCATACACTGGTTACTTAAATGTTTTTAGAGTGACACTAGTTACTTAAATATTTCCTCACATGATGTCCCTTTCTCCTATCAAAGACATGTGTTCCACTGCATTTATTTTGGTATAAAGTGATAGGTTGCATTTCATGTGTTCTTGAAATAATGTTCAATGGTTTAGTTTGGTTACAAATTTATGACACGCTCTCTCCAGTTTATAATACAGAATGTTAGTCTTTTACATATTTGTACTTTCACGCAAATTATTGACAAGTGGTTTCTCTGCTCAAATGGTTTCTCCTATCAAGGATGAATATTTCTCACTAGCATTGTTCTATATAGAAGCCACTATATTGTTTCCCCCTCATTAGCCGATATGATCTAGCTGTAAGCTATATAACAGTAGATTGGGAAACAATAGCCGCTCAAAGTAGCAGGGAATATATTACAGGAGTACTCTCCAGATGACTGTATGTCCGTATCTGTGTCCATATCCCCGTCTAACATATATTTGACATAATACTTCCTCGAAACTCATGTCAGAAGCAGCCATGGTAAGCAATCCCAAACCCAGCCTTAGTTTCAGAACTTTTCAGAACATCATAGCATATATTTGGTTTTACATAAAAATTGTAAAAATTAATTATTTGTCTTATGTTGTCTGCTTTTGTATTCCATAGTCATGTCATAGTTTTTTTATTGATTTCATAGTAGTATTATATTCCTTAATCAAATGGTTGAGTTTCATGTTGCTCGAAAATGTTTGCAGGCTATAGAGCTACAATCTGTGGCCTGGATCATGTATGTAATGAATCGAGTTCATGGATGGAACTCACAATATTGATAAAGTGCTTCGAGGTCCTACTCAGCCATTTTATCAGGTAAGTGATACTATTGATGAGCAACTTGATTGGTAGGATGAAGCAATCTGTTGGTTTGGAAATCAAATGACTCCTACTTTTTGGCCTAATTAGACTCCTTGAGTCAAAACCACACAAAAAACATGTAAAAATATTACACAACCATGTAGAAGCTTGATTATCTTGAATATGAAGTTCCTCCTTGATTCTATATGGTTTTGGTGTACGTCAACACTTTTTAAGATGTCTTGCTCAAAGGGAGATGGAGTGAAAAAGTCTAACATGGAAGTGTGTCAAGGTAAGTTCTCATTTAAGTTTCTTTAGCAGAAAATGTGGTAAGTTGGCTGTTGAGATTGTTCTATATATTAATATAATATTGGATGTAATGTTGGTTGTATTGGTATAACATGATATACTAGTTGATTTTATGCTTATTTTTGTAGTTTGCTGGGAGAAAGGATTCATCTGTTAGAGAAATTGATGAATGAGACGAGAGCTGGCCAAATTTATCTCGAATATTTTTAATGAAGACCGTATGTAAAAAATAACGCATAATAAAATTCAGAAGTATTGTAAATTTATGTTGTGAACGTTTGAGACTGAAATAATATTGTATAGTTCAATCTTGGCATTTTGAATAATTATGAAACAAAAAATTTGTTGGTGTTAAGTGTTTATTTTTCTTCTTCTTTATATTGTACACAAAATACAAATTATGGAATACGGATGAAAAAATTGGATCTATAAAAATAACAAAATTTAATAGTGTCACGCCCCAGAACCAGAATACTGGACGGAGGCGGACACAGCCAGCTACGCAATCCCAAAGTACGTTAATACTCTGAAATCACGTATAAGCTGTCAAGACATGGGGGTTACTCTATAAGCCATCAGTCAATCCTATGGTTTAACAATCCTAGGTATCTCAATCACAGGCAATTATACGAGAGCAAAGAGTACAATCATCATACATATAATAGTAAGGCGTCCCGAACCATATATACATGACTGATCATGAAGCCAGTACCACAGAACGGATGACTAGCTAGAGTATTAGTCGTACATGATAAGGACTAGCTATAGTCTAGAATACACATATCATGTTTATGCCCGTAGGCTACAATATCAAGAAAAATACCAAAACACGAGCTAAACACGTGCTCGGGGCTAAACGTTACAAGAAGAGAATTTACATATCAGTGGGAGAATGAAGAAGAAACCCACTGAGGCACTCTGGTGCTCCGGCTGGTCACCATTGAGTAGATGATGCGGTAGATCCTTCGGGCTCTTCTATCAGAACCTGGCCATGCAAAACCAATGGGGTCAGACCCCAAATAGCAAGTACCACAAAGGAGGCCGAACTATGAACTAAAAACCAGCAATCATTAGCAATCAACAAGCAAATAAGTAAAGGGGGATCGAGATTTGTGCAGTACCAATGCACTCGTCCCGATCATAGGGAAAACAGTAAGTAAATCATTATTGACATAAAGTAAACTGGAGAACATGTTAAATGAAATAGAACTAGGCAATATTAGAGTGACAATCCTTGCAATCATTATACTGGAGCAATTAGGAACTGGATCTGGAAAGGTGATATACGATGAGATAGCCATGGAACTATTCAGATAACCAGGTTACAACCCGTAAACCAAACAAGGATCGGAGTTGTAACCCTTCGTCTGAACAGAACTTAGTTTCTCCCACCATTTATCGGCAAGATAAATATAAAAAATCTAGACATGTAACAATCATGTACAGGACAGGGCGAATATGAACAATCAGGTCATGTGACAATCTTGTACAGGATCAAGTCAAGACTAGACTGAGTTAGACTCCATTCAATCAATCATGGCCAAGCAATAAGTACGGCTTGATACTTTAACTAACTAGGGTTATCACAGGCCTAGTTACTAGCAAGATGCAACGAGATTCTTCCAAGTCCGGTTACCTGTTTGTTACTACCTGAATGACCCCAGCAAAGAAAAGAAAAAGATAGCATGATATAGCAGACACACTGTAGTAAGATACATGTGTCCTAAGGTACCACACTCGACGGCGGGCTGGAAAGTGCGCTCATCTCGACGGATAGCAACAAATCCCATGTATATATATATATATAAGGCCGGGAGCAAAGGGGCAACAGGTAACTGGGAAAGTCTCTCCATGAACTACTGTATTATTCTAGTTATTAGCCTTAGCCATTTACAGTAGGTACTCCTGACCGTGGTACTCAGGAGTCCCATCCTAGACATGATGCAAGACAAGACAGGTTCATTTGTACAAGCACAATCGTCCACGGTGTCCAAGTTATTCAATCTTATCAAGTCATGCTAGCCGTCGCAACAGCCTTTCAAGAGATATCATGTCAGGTTTATTATGTCAAGAGTGCGCCTCGGCGGGCCACTATCAAGTCATTATCATGTCAAGTTATCATGTCAAGAATATCAAGTCAAGAATATCATGTCAAGTTCATTTCAAGAGTGCACCACTACGGGTCACTGCCGTGTTATGTCATTTATCAAAGAAGGAAGAAACTTGCACAATTACACAATAATATATTAATAATATATATATATTCTTGAAGCCAAGGAAAAACTCTAAAATTTTCATGTTGGGAGTGGGAAGAAATTCTGACCACAATTCAGGTAAATAAAACATTTAAACAATCAAAGTGGGACCCATGCGGTCCAAAAGTGGGAGAACAAACATGCGGTCAAAGAGAGTGGGAGGCCACCCATGCGGCCAGGAAACAATAACTAGGCCATGAAATCAAATAAGACAAAAGATAGTGGGATCCTCATTAAATGCAAACTCCCACTTCAGCAAGCAAGTCAACTAAAGAAAGCTATGTGGGACCCCCCACAATTAATGCAATAAGAAAAGGTTCACGTGAACCATTTAAATATAGGTTCACGTGGCCAAGCAATGACGACATATAATAAAATATATCATGCAAGTACAGGCAGCTCCACAAAGCCATGCGGTCCAATATTAAATTCAAAGTTCAAAAGTACAATGGCCATGCGGCCAGCAAGTGGGAAAAGGCCATGCGGCCAACACATATTTGATTGGTCAACAATAATTCCATGCGGTTCAGACATGTACATGCGGCTCAACAATTTAGCAGTTGCAAACAATTACAAATGCAAAGGAGCTTAAATAATACATTTAATATAAAGCCATGCGGCTCACTACTGTGCGTGCATGCAAGCAATGCATGCGGCTACACTAGAATTCCATGCAAGAATTACTTTACTAAGACTTAATGGCATGCTTTATAAAGTAAGGATTAATATGCAAAAAGGCATTAAGTTATAAAGAAAGGACTTGAATGCAATATGCATTAAAGTAAGGTCTCAAATGAAAAATGCATTAAACTCTCAGGAGCTTATGCGGCTGTGCTTCCAAGCACATAATGCATATAAGACAAAAATGCATATAAGGACAAAATTGGCTTGGGTTTAAGCCTATGCGGCTGCTGGCCTTAGAGAACTTGGAAAATGCACTAGGAAAGTGCATTTGAATGCATTAATTGCTCTCCCTTTCTCAGCCCATGCGGCTAGCATCAGGAGAACTTGAAAAATGCATAAAAATATATGCATTAAGAATGATGCATTAAATACTTCCTTTAAAGCCTATGCGGCTCACCCAGGAAAGCATTGGAAGGTAAGGAAAAGTGCAGTAGGAATTGTACTTAAGAATACATTAGGTGCAAATGCATTAAATGCATGCTTAAGGCATGCGGCTGAAGACCCAAGGCCATGCATTATTTAATGCATCTATTACTTCAAGCTCATGCGGCTACAACCAAGTGTCACATGCGGCTGACTTTAATATTGCATTAAATAATGCATGCGAAACTAATTGCTTGCTATTAAGTGCCATCATGCCAGAAAATAATTAATGCTGCCATGCTCATGCGGCTAGACAAGACTCCTGCGGCCAAAACAAATGCAAGCCAGCAACATTTTGTTGCCAACCTGAGAAAAAGTTCATAGAAAATACCATGGCTTCTCCACGCCACCCAATTTCCCACAGGAGTCCAAATTTGGACTTCCATAGGTCAAAAAGGGGTAGAATGAAATTCTCTACAACATGGAACTGTCAGTTATCAAAAATGTACAAGTTTAACAGATCAAAACTTATAAAAACTGAAAGTACCACAAAGTTAGATCTACCACAATCTAGCCATCAAAATTGAAAACTCCAAGTTCTAAATATGCTTAGAATGTAACAAGGAAGAGAATGGAACAAACGAGATGGAAATCGTCCAACATTCGGCAAGGTGTACTTGCCTTGGGCTGGAGGAAGAAGATGAAGATGAAAATGAAATAATGGAGGAGAGAGAGTGGTAGGTGGCTTATATAACAAGTCCCAGCAATCTCCACCATTCATTCCTCTCCACTCAATCTAAACCATACACCTCATCTCATAAGGAACCAATAAACCAAACCAAGTCCAAGCCAAACCAAACCATGCTAAACCAAATCAATTAAACCAAGCCAAGCCACCCAAGCCAAATTAAATCAAACCAAGTCCAAGTTAAACCAAGTCATGAAATTCCTATATCTTGGAAAATTTTTTAAAATATCACGCAAATCGATGAATACGAAATATGGCTCAAATAAACACGTATCCGTATAAAATACTGATACAGTGAGACGGGTCTCACAACTCTCCACACCTTAGAAAAATTTCGTCCTCGGAATTTCCTGAGGCTAGTCGAGCAAGATAACAAAACAAAAGCTCCAGGAAACTCAACAATCTCAATAAATCAAGCATGGCATATAGTAAAGTAAAACAATCAGTAATGTAAATAAACGCGTAAGCAGTAAATAAATGCACAAGAACAAATACAATCCTGATCAAGAAGGGATGGAGGCATATGGATCAATATGACTCCGGAGATAGTTGTGTAGAAACCAACGTCCTCGCTGGCCTAAGCTGACTCCCAAAAATGGATAAAAGTCAAGCCTCAAGGTAAGTCGGTACCAATGACTTAGTTCAAGACATGACTCTACCCAGGACGTATCATCGTACCAATGACTCTGCTTCAACTACGATGACAGAAGCGACTGGCTGATCGGAATAGACTGACATATCTGCCTGCATGCTGAGACTGATCCTCCATAACTGGCCTGGCTGAAGAATGCTGAGCTGCCCTCGGCAAAACACGAACAAGATAATCAGAAGGATCAAGAACAGTGCCCTTGAAAGTTGAAGGACACAAGATCAAATCATGGGGACAGGAATGATCAATGATCAAAATAGATATCAAGTCAAGTATCAGAGGTAGAGAATAATCCGAAGGAGATCAATAAGGATAATCGTGATTGAGATATCTAAACATGGTAACCCCCACAAATCTAAAAATCGAGATTCAGACCTGCATGGGCCACCACTAAAACCATGTCACGCCCCAGAACTAGAATACTGGACGGAGGCGGACACAGCCAGCTACGCAATCCCAAAGTACGTTAATACTCTGAAATCACGTATAAGCTGTCAAGACATGGGGGTTACTCTACATGCCATCAGTCAATCCTATGGTTTAACAATCCTAGGTATCTCAATCACAGGCAATTATACGAGAGCAAAGAGTACAATCATCATACATATAATAGTAAGGCGTCCCGAACCATATATACATGACTGATCATGAAGCCAGTACCACAGAACGGATGACTAGCTAGAGTATTAGTCGTACATGATAAGGACTAGCTATAGTCTAGAATACACATATCATGTTTATGCCCGTAGGCTACAATATCAAGAAAAATACCAAAACACGAGCTAAACACGTGCTCGGGGCTAAACGTTACAAGAAGAGAATTTACATATCAGTGGGAGAATGAAGAAGAAACCCACTGAGGCACTCTGGTGCTCCGGCTGGTCACCGTTGAGTAGATGATGCGGTAGATCCTTCGGGCTCTTCTATCAGAACCTGGCCATGCAAAACCAGTGGGGTCAGACCCCAAATAGCAAGTACCACAAAGGAGGCCGAACTATGAACTAAAAACCAGCAATCATTAGCAATCAACAAGCAAATAAGTAAAGGGGGATCGAGATTTGTGCAGTACCAATGCACTCGTCCCGATCATAGGGAAAACAGTAAGTAAATCATTATTGACATAAAGTAAACTGGAGAACATGTTAAATGAAATAGAACTAGGCAATAGTAGAGTGACAATCCTTGCAATCATTATACTGGAGCAATTAGGAACTGGATCTGGAAAGGTGATATACGATGAGATAGCCATGGGACTATTCAGATAACCAGGTTACAACCCGTAAACCAAACAAGGACCGGGGTTGTAACCCTTCGTCTGAACAGAACTTGGTTTCTCCCACCATTTATCGGCAAGATAAATATAAGAAATCTGGACATGTAACAATCATGTACAGGACAGGGCGAATATGAACAATCAGGTCATGTGACAATCTTGTACAGGATCAAGTCAAGACTAGACTGAGTTAGACTCCATTCAATCAATCACGGCCAAGCAATAAGTACGGCTTGATACTTTAACTAACTAGGGTTATCACAGGCCTAGTTACTAGCAAGATGCAACGAGATTCTTCCAAGTCCGGTTACTTGTTTGTTACTACCTGAATGACCCCAGCAAAGAAAAGAAAAAGATAGCATGATATAGCAGACACACTGTAGTAAGATACATGTGTCCTAAGGTACCACACTCGACGGCGGGCTGGAAGTGCGCTCATCTCGACGGATAGCAACAAATCCCATGTATATATATATATAAGGCCGGGATCAAAGGGGCAACAGGTAACTGGGAAAGTCTCTCCATGAACTACTGTATTATTCTAGTTATTAGCCTTAGCCATTTACAGTAGGTACTCCTGACCGTGGTACTCAGGAGTCCCATCCTAGACATGATGCAAGACAAGACAGGTTCATTTGTACAAGCACAATCGTCCATGCTGTCCAAGTTATTCAATCTTATCAAGTCATGCTAGCCGTCGCAACAGCCTTTCAAGAGATATCATGTCAGGTTTATCATGTCAAGAGTGCGCCACGGCGGGCCACTATCAAGTTATTATCATGTCAAGTTATCATGTCAAGAATATCAAGTCAAGAATATCATGTCAAGAATATCATGTCAAGTTCATTTCACGAGTGCACCACTACGGGTCACTGCCGTGTCATGTCATTTATCAAAGAAGGAAGAAACTTGCATAATTACACAATAATATATTAATAATATATATATATTCTTGAAGCCAAGGAAAAACTCTAAAATTTTTATGTTGGGAGTGGGAAAAAATTCTGACCACAATTCAGGCAAATAAAACATTTAAACAATCAAAGTGGGACCCATGCGGTCCAAAAGTGGGAGAACAAACATGCGGTCAAAGAGAGTGGGAGGCCACCCATGCGGCCAGGAAACAATAACTAGGCCATGAAATCAAATAAGACAAAAGATAGTGGGATCCTCATTAAATGCAAACTCCCACTTCAGCAAGCAAGTCAACTAAAGAAAGCTATGTGGGACCCCCCACAATTAATGCAATAAGAAAAGGTTCACGTGAACCATTTAAATATAGGTTCACGTGGCCAAGCAATGATGACATATAATAAAATATATCATGCAAGTACAGGCAGCTCCACAAAGCCATGCGGTCCAATATTAAATTCAAAGTTCAAAAGTACAATGGCCATGCGGCCAGCAAGTGGGAAAAGGCCATGCGGCCAACACATAATTGATTGGTCAACAATAATTCCATGCGGTTCAGACAAGTACATGCGGCTCAACAATTTAGCAGTTGCAAACAATTACAAATGCAAAGGAGCTTAAATAATACATTTAATATAAAGCCATGCGGCTCACTACTGTGCGTGCATGCAAGCAATGCATGCGGCTATACTAGAATTCCATGCAAGAATTACTTTACTAAGACTTAATGGCATGCTTTATAAAGTAAGGATTAATATGCAAAAAGGCATTAAGTTATAAAGAAAGGACTTGAATGCAATATGCATTAAAGTAAGGTCTCAAATGAAAAATGCATTAAACTCTCAGGAGCTTATGCGGCTGTGCTTCCAAGCACATAATGCATATAAGACAAAAATACATATAAGGACAAAATTGGCTTGGGTTTAAGCCTATGCGGCTGCTGGCCTTAGAGAACTTGGAAAATGCACTAGGAAAGTGCATTTGAATGCATTAATTGCTCTCCCTTTCTTAGCCCATGCGGCTAGCATCAGGAGAACTTGGAAAATGCATAAAATATATGCATTAAGAATGATGCATTAAATACTTCCTTTAAAGCCTATGCGGCTCACCCAGGAAAGCATTGGAAGGTAAGGAAAAGTGCAGTAGGAATTGTACTTAAGAATACATTAGGTGCAAATGCATTAAATGCATGCTTAAGGCATGCGGCTGAAGACCCAAGGCCATGCATTATTTAATGCATCTATTACTTCAAGCTCATGCGGCTACAACCAAGTGTCACATGCGGCTGACTTTAATATTGCATTAAATAATGCATGCGAAACTAATTGCTTGCTATTAAGTGCCATCATGCCAGAAAATAATTAATGCTGCCATGCTCATGCGGCTAGGCAAGACTCCTGCGGCCAAAACAAATACAAGCCAGCAATATTTTGTTGCCAACCTGAGAAAAAGTTCATAGAAAATACCATGGCTTCTCCACGCCACCCAATTTCCCACAGGAGTCCAAATTTGGACTTCCATAGGTCAAAAAGGGGTAGAACAAAATTCTCTACAACATGGAACTGTCAGTTATCAAAAATGTACAAGTTTAACAGATCAAAACTTATAAAAACTGAAAGTACCACAAAGTTAGATCTACCACAATCTAGCCATCAAAATTGAAAACTCCAAGTTCTAAACATGCTTAGAATGTAACAAGGAAGAGAATGGAACAAACAAGATGGAAATCGTCCAACATTCGGCAAGGTGTACTTGCCTTGGGCTGGAGGAAGAAGATGAAGATGGAAATGAAATAATGGAGGAGAGAGAGTGGTAGGTGGCTTATATAACAAGTCCAAGCAATCTCCACCATTCATTCCTCTCCACTCAATCTAAACCATACACCTCATCTCATAAGGAACCAATAAACCAAACCAAGTCCAAGCCAAACCAAACCATGCTAAACCAAATCAATTAAACCAAGCCAAGCCACCCAAGCCAAATTAAATCAAACCAAGTCCAAGTTAAACCAAGTCATGAAATTCCTATATCTTGGAAATTTTTTAAAAATATCACGCAAATCGATGAATACGAAATATGGCTCAAATAAACACGTATCCGTATAAAATACTGATACAGTGAGACGGGTCTCACAAATAGTGAATAAAAGTCATCTTTTGTAAATAAAGATGACGCATAAAAGTCATGTTTTACAAATAAAGATGAGTGTATTGAGCTGTCATAGAATTCTTATGATAAATATAATTTTTTTTAAATAAAGATGCCGTATAGAAGTCATCTTTTGTACATAAAAATGATGTGTCAATGTCATCTTTTGTAAATAAAGATGATGCATAGAAGTCATCTTTTGTAAATAAAGAAGACGTATGAAAGTCATCTTTTATAAATAAAAATGACGTGTGTTTAATTGTCATAATTTTTCATGATAAAAGTCATCTAATTTAAATTAAGATAACACACAGAAGTCATCTTTTCTAAATAAAGATGACACATAAAAGTCATCTTTTATAAATAAAGATGACATATGTTGAGCTGTCATTGATGTCTAATGATGAAGATGACCCCTTCATAGATGACGGCCAAACAAATGTCATCAATTAACATATTTAGCCGTCATTGTTATCTATTTTTGTAGTAGTGTGGTGACCGATATTGGTGAAGAAGAAAAAATGGTAGCTGATGCAGTTCATGGAGTGCATGAATCTTTTGAAGAGCAAAATCCGGTAGCAATAAAAGGAAGGCCTTCTCAAGGGAAATTAAGCCAGCCTAAAGTAAGTCAGACTATCCCAAGCCTAGAATTTGTAGAGTTTGTAGAAAATTGGGTCACGATTTTTGTCATTGTAAAGTAAGGAAGCGAGATGGCGACAAAGAGCAAATGGAATCAAATGAACCGTTGTTGAATTAATTATTAACTTTTTTTTACAATTCTCTGTCAATTTAACAAGGAAAATGACAATTCTCAGTCAATTTTAACACGAAGGATGGTAATTCTCTGTCAATTTAACAAGGGGAATGGCCATTCTCCTTTCTTTTAGCACAAAGAATGGCAATTTTCTGTGTTATTTAAATGAAGAATTACCATTCTCCGTGGTTTTAACACGGAGAATGTATATTCTCCTGCATTCTAACACGGAGAATGGCAATTTTTTGTCAATTTAACAAGGAGAATGGTAATTCTCTATGATTTTAACATGGAGAATAGTGTTAACGGGTGCACTGGCTAGTGCTCCATTGGGCGCATCAGTAAACGGAGAATGGCGTTGATTTGGCAGAATTCGAAGGAGCAAATTTATTGGTATTAATGGCAAATAAATGGCAGTAGTTGGGATAGTTTTTTCTCGTCTCACTTAGCTTTTCTTGTGAAGGGACAGATGCATTGGTATTAATGCAAATTAATTTAATTGAATTCGAAGTTACTGCCACTTGGCGCATGAGTACTAGTTGTCCTTGCCTATAAATAGCAGTAGTGTAGGGAGAGTTTTTTCTCATCTCAATTAGCTTTTCTTGTAGAGATGGACTCGACCGATCCCCCACCTTGGCAAGACGCTTTCCTGTGGGTTGTCGATCTCCTCGTTCGAAGAAGCTTTGGTGGTGAAGTCCTTCAAAAGACTGAGATGTGCCAAGTGGACTGTCCGTATTCGTGCACTTCATCGACTGTGTGCCATGATGTTGGTTATTGGAAGGGCCCCTGGGTTTGGGTTGATTGCCAACCCATACTCTGTCGAAGCGCTCGTACGTTGATTCGCTCTGACTATGCACGGTGTTCCGTCTACGCACGTTGACGATGAAGTAATTTGCTCTGACGATTAATGGTGTTCCGTATTCGTGCACTTTATTAGAAGACTGAGATACGCCGAGTGGACTGTCCATGTTCATGCACTTCATCGACTGTGTGCCATGATGTTGGTTACTGGAAGAGCCCAAGGATTTGGGTTGATTGCCAACCCCTACTCCGTCGAAGCATCCACACGTTGATTGGCTCTGACGATGCACGGTGTTACGCCTACGCACGTTGACGATGAAGTGATTTGCTCTGACGATGCACGTTGTTCCGCCTACGCACGTTGACGATGAAGTGATTGTCAACCCACACTACGTCGAAGCTGTAGCTTTTAGGCTTTTTTCTTGGTAGTAGGATTTTATGTAGTAGTTCAGACTTTTATATGCAAATAAAAGTTAAAATTTTTGTGATTTTGACATGGAGAATGGCCATCCTCCGTGGTTTTAACAATATAAATGTAATTCAAAAATAATTTTATTATAAAAGACAGAGCAGACCAGACGTTACAAAAGACGCAGAAGAATAAAAGACAAACAGATGATATAGAAAGAAGTTCCGTGCCCAATTATTTTATTATTTTATAACGTCATTGCTAGGTTGGTAGTGTTACATATTCGCTTGAAAGCAACTTCCTAGCCCATCCCATCATTGTAATATTCTGGTGAGTGTCATCGTCATTTCCACTCGGTATTTCGAAGGGAGTAGTCATCAAGCTCTTCATATAATACGCCGTATATAAGAGGCAGTTGGGTGCCTTTTGTTGTGGGCATCATGGAGAACAATTCAGCACTGTGCTCTTATACTCCATCTTTGTCGGGTATCTCTCCCTCATCATATCAACTTTCCTTCTGACGATATGACTTTATCTCAGTCCGAGACACATAGATATTGTTGCAAGATAATATTATTTCCCTAAGAAAAGAAATGAATAGATTAGGAAAATAAAACTGTTGTAATTAAATGAAAACTCATATTACTTATTTGTTAGGTCTATCATCCGCAAAAATATAGTCATAAAAACTCGAAGAAATACTAGTACACTGGCTAGGCTTTGAGGTTGAAGTTCTTGTTAAACTTTTCAAATGTGTGATCGGATCTAAATTTCCTCACATTTTTTTTGAAGAACTGCTAAAGTCAGTTTCTTCTAGAGGATACATATCGAGAATTCGGTCCATTGCTTTATCATGTTTCTTTAGCCGCACATCCTCCTCATCGGAAGATTCAACGAAAACCTCCTTCACATTATTAATTACTCCAGATGAAGATACCTTCTTCAAAGCTGAAGATTTTTCCATCTTTTTTAAACGTCGAGATATATTCATTTGTTCAATTTCGACTGAACCAAACTTAGAATTGATCGAAACAAGTTGACTTGAAATCTTCAACAAATGTTCTTCAAACCTGCGCATCATACGCGGAATGAAGGTTTCATTTGTAGCTGGCATTCAATCTTCTACCTCTTCTACATGTTCCATACGAGTAGACATCTTTCTCCAGTACTACAAAATAAAATGTATTTCAGAATAAATAATAGTTGAAACAAGAAAACTATTGTATATATAGCAAGAGAAAAGTACAAAAAGTGAGGAAGATGGAAAGACAAATAAATTTCGAGACTAGCAAAGAATCTACTAGCCGTTTGAAGGGTTATTATGAAAGCTTATCATGATTAACCATTTGAGGAACTCTAGAAGAGGTTTAATTCCGCTGGTACTCCCGTTGTTCGAAGAGGGCTCGACGAAGTCCGTCGCGAACCGAAACTTTTTCTTCTTCTTTTCTTCTTCATCTCCGTTTCTCCTTTCACCACCACCACCATGGCCTGTAGCTTTATAACCAAAATATTAAATTGTTAGATGAAATAAAAAAATACGAAAAGATTACTAAATCAAAATCAAACATAACACATATTCATAGAAAATATGAGACTAAAGATGAAAATGTTACTAAAGCAATACCACAATTTTATAACAACTAAGCAGACTCTGCTAAGCAATAAATAAAATTTGGGATTGTGTTCTCAGATTTAATTTACACAAAGAAAAGATTTGAGAGAACAAGCTTTTATCGGCTTCCTATCCCTCTTATTCCTCTGAATTCTTCCCATACTATTATCCACATTGGCTACAGGATCTTCGTCCATGTCGTCGTCGGTGTCATCATCTAAATCGCCACCAGCTATCGGAGCATCGGTGGTGTCGTAGTTGCACAAAATATTAAATGGGATGGGAGAAAGAGAAAATAAGTATGAGTTAATTTAGGGTGTTTATTGAAACAATTGCATAAAGAATGACCTGCTATAGCAAGTTAACAAGAGATCAAAAGTCAAAAGCAGTATTAAATGATGTCTCATGCGTTACTTAATCTGAATTTAATATGAACCATTGGATCAACGTCCAATGGTTCAGATTTGGGATGTATCGATATAATATATATATATATATATATATATATATATATATATATATATATATGATAAAACCATCATTTTATTAGTTACGGCTTAAAAGTCGAAAACAGACCACGTATACAAGGCACAAAAGCAAAAGCCTATACAAGTATACAGCAAAAGGGATCTTTTAGGGGGGCGATAACTCGACCCCACAAAGCTAGGGGGATCAAGACCAGAATACTATCGGACTGTAGGAGCACAGGATGCTCATTTTGCGATATTGTCGGAATATTTTCTTGATGAGCTGGTCGGCTGAGTATTGGTGACCCTCGTATCTCGTCTTGTTGCAATTCTTCCAAATCGCCCACGTTGCGGCCGCTGCAACGATCTAGTGGCCGTGGGAAGCTGAACCCCATTTGTCCACCAGATCGTGGAAGCGTCCACCCCCTAGGTCTATATTGTAGTGACGGTTAAGGGTCTTCCAGATCATGGCCGACAGATTTCCCTCCCTGAAGATGTGGTCAATAGTCTCCTCCTGATGGTCGGCACATCAATTGCAAGCTGACGCTAAGCTAATCCCGATGGAGTTAAGGATATCGTCCATCGACAGTTTCTTCCTGATGACTCTCCATAAGAGGAATGACCACTTCGTAGGGATGCAAAAATTCCAGAAGCGCACAAGGGTGTGATACAGCTGCCTGTTCCTTCGGATAGCGAATCTCGCCGACCTAACCCAAAATGCCCCTGAGGCTTCAAGCGACCACCTCAGCCCGTCAGCCTTACGACTGAGGCTAAGTCCGTGCCTGCGGATGCTGTCTGCTGTTTCGTTACCGGACCATTCTCGAATCTTGTTCCAGTTCCAGTCGTTGTTAGTGGAGTTCCACAAATCTCTGATCCTACTGTTACTGGGGTTCGCCGCCAGACACGGTATTAAGTTGTCCCTAAGCCATCTCTCCAGGAATGGATCCGATTCGCCGTCGTCCAGGTGGAGTCTAATTGCCAGCTCTGCAAGATCGCACCCAATTAGGATGCGATGCCAAGCCGCAGAGGCTCTACTGTTGGCTGTGGCCACTGATGGGTGGATGTGTTTGAAGTACCTGGCTTTCATAAACCTGGTCCATAAGTTCTTACTCGTGCGGAGTTTCTACCACAATTTCATCGAAAAAGCCTTAACGATGTGTGTGAGCTTAGTGAATCCCAGACCCCCTTCCTCTATTGGATGAGCCATGGTTTCCCAGCTAGCCCAGAGGTGTTTGTCTTGTCCTTTGTTATGCCTCCAAAAGAAATTACAGAAGATTTGCTCGATCGAAGAGAGAACCTTCTTAGGCGGGAAACACACCGCCAGGGTATGGATAGGAAAGGAGGTGAGCACATTTTTGATGAGGATTATCTTGCCGCCTGGGGATAAGGTGGCATTATGCCACCCCTCGAGTTTGTTCCTAATTCTAGTGATCAAGTTCTCAAAGATATCGATGTTGGATTTGTTGTACACAAGTAGGCAACCGAGGTAGCTGAACAGGGGGTGGGTCATCGAGAATGATGTTAAGTTGGAGAGGCTGATAGCATGCTCTCTTTTGATGCTATGGTGGGCGTAGATAACGCTCTTGGAGTGATTGATCTTCTGCCAGGAACATCTTGAGTACCTCGCCAGGGTGTTGTGAACCACTTCCAACGCTCTGACTTCCCCAGAGGAGAAGATGAGTAAATCGTCGGCGAAGGCCAGGTGAGTGATGATCGGGCATCCACTGGAAGTGTGATAGTGCTGGAAGTTCGAAATGTTGACCATGTTGTTAAGGTTTCTGCTCAGAGCATCTGCGGCTATTATGAAGACAGTTGAAGACATAGGGTCGTCCTGTCTAACGCCGCGGCTGGATTTGAAAAATCCTTTGGATTGACCGTTGATAACATTGGAGAACCATAATTTACTGACGGATCTCCATACGGTGTCGGTCCAATTTTCTGAAAATCCAAAACCTCTGAAGACCCAAATCATAAGTTGCCAATCCAATCTGTCGTAAGCTTTCTCCATGTCGATTTTGACGGCAATATTGCCCCCTCTAGCTGCAAACTTCATGCATGTGATTAATTCTTGAGCTAGCATAATATTGTCCCGGATGTTCCTTCCACGAACAAAGCTGTTTTGTTCCTCCGAGATGATTTTGGGAAGCATATCAGCCATTCTGATGGCAATGATCTTGGAGATGATTTTGTTGGTGAAGATGCAAAGACTAATCGGTTGAAAATCGTGGAAGGATTTTGGATTATCTTTTTTCGGAATGAGGATCAGCTTGACGCTGGAGATGGCTTTGGGGTAAGTAGTTCCTTCGAGGAATGCGATTGCCGCTTTGATGATGTCCTGCTTAATGATGTCCCAGCAAATGCGAAAGAAGACACCCGAGAACCCATCTGGGCCGAAAGTACTGTGCTTGTTCAGAGCCCACACTGCTTCTTTCACTTCTTGTTCGGTCAGGGGATATTCCAACTGGGCGTTGTCAGCTTCATTAATGAGACTGGGGATTTGGTGCAGGAATGATCTGTCTTTGTGAACCGTTTCTTTGGAGAATAATTTGGAGAAGAAATCCGCAGCGACCGCTAGGATGTTCATGTAGTCTGTTATGAGGTTCCTGTTCTCGTCTATGGTATGGTGAATCGATAGTTTGTGTCTGCGGCCGTTGATGCAGGCGTAGAAATATTTCGAGTTCTTGTCCCCCTCGCTATCCTATTTCAACCTCGTTTTCTGCTTCCAGAAATCTGAATCCACTTTAAGCCTGAATTTGAGCATTGCCTTGGTGAGATTCAGGGGTATCCTGGCCGTGGGGGATCGATCCGAAGCGAATCTGGCTTCGGCACGGGTGACATCGTCCTCAGCAACCCGTGCGGCTTAAAAAATATCTCCGTAGGCACGTTCGCTCCAATTAGATAGAGATTTCCTCGTTGCTTTGAGTTTGTTGCACACCCAGATGAGGGGGTTAGGGGAGTCGTCACGCTCCCATACTTCCGCTATGATACCCAAAAATTGGGGGTGATCGGTCCAGAAATCGAGGAATTGGAAGTTCTTTTTGGATGAAGTGGTATTCTTTTTAATTTCGACCAGAAGAGGGGCGTGGTCAGATTCGGTGGAGTTGAGGTGGGATAGTTTGGTATTAAACTCCATTCCTTGCCAGAAAGCATTCGTGAGGGCTCTGTCCAGTCGGAAGTATTGACGGCGATCTCCTTCCTGCATGTTGCACCAGGTGAACGCGTTGCCGGTGAACTGGAGGGAGGCTAGATGAGCGTTGAAGATGAAGTTGTTGAAGTCTTGCATGGCTGATATGGGAGGTGGCTGACCTCCGATTTTCTCTTCTCTGCTGGTGATCGCATTAAAATCTCCTATGCAAAGCCAAGGGGAGTTGATGTTGCGGAGATGGATATGAAGAAGGTCATTCCGGAGATGTTTCCGCTCTGCGATATCACAGCTGCCTTGGACTAACGAGAGAATAGCACATTCTGGAAGTGTGGGGTGATCCACCCAGCGGGAAAGAGCTTGCCAGGAGTCCTGAATGACTCTGATATTGACGTCCTTAGTGCAGAGAATCCAAATATCGTGTCTGCCTGCTACGGCCGAGGGTAATCCCAGCTGAAGCTGGATAGACTTTAATCTTTTTGGAAGAATTTTGGGTTCTATAATAATGAGGATATCGATCTTGTAGATTTTTCGAAGGCTGGAAATTCTCCTATATATTGGTTTGTTCGCTAGACCGCGGACGTTCCAGGATAGGATGTTAAGCATTAATGGGGTTGTGGGATGGTTTTTTGTTCCGCTTGGCGGCGGATCTGGTTTGGATGGTTGTTGTTTCGATGATTCCTATCTGGACATTTTGCCCGCACCAGGTAGGCGCTTTCGCCTTAGACGAGGTGGTAGGGTCGTTGGTGGATTGCTCAAGGTGGACCGTGGCGGGTCCTATTAATTCCCCAGCGTAGTCCGTAGTGGGATCCTCTGTGGGGATTGCTAGGGAGTCGTCGGTGCTCCCCAATAGAATAGTAGCTTGCTGGAGAGGATAACTGCGGCTAGGACCTGGAGCCCTCTCCTAGCTTGGTCTGGCCCTAGGATTGCGAGGGCTTCTTCGACCGGATTTTTGCTGGTATGTTGTTGATCATCATCGCTGGGGATGATAGCTAGGGTTTCTTCGAGAGGTTCTTCGTCGATTTTTTGTTGATATGCCTTGCTAGTTTTAGTGATCTTCTCTTCTTCCTCTGAAGTAGGGAGATTGGGCGTTCTCTTGGGGATGAATGAAGCAGTTGGAGGGCAGACTGACTCTGCCGGTGTTTCGATGTCACTCGACTCTAGAATATCAAATTGGTTGGAGGGGGCAATTTGTTGGGAGCTGAAGGGGATCAAGGACTTGCTGAGACCTTCGCTCTTGTCTATCTTGCCGTCACTGGATCCAAATCACGTGTGCGAGTTCGGAAGAGGTAGAAGGGGTGGCCTTGGAGTCCTTTCCTTTGTATGCTCGTTGTGTTTCCGATCAGATTTCTTTTTGAGTTCTGGGTGAAGACGATGGCAGTACTTTGGGAGGTGACCTCTTAAGTGACAGTGGTTGCAGAACATAATGTGGTTGTCATAGAGGATTTGTTGTGTGTGTGTCTGGTTGGCCAGCTTGATAGTGATAAAATTTGGTAGTTCTGATGAGAGATCGAGTTCAACGTAGATTTTGGCATAATGAGCCTTGGTGAGGTTATTGGTCTCGGGCGCCGTAGCTACATACGACCCGAAGGAATTAGCAATATGCCTTAGTCCCGCTGGGAAAAAGCATATTAGGGGTAGGTTTGGCAGGGTTACCCTGGCGGCGACCATTGCAGAGTCGACTTTGTAGTTAAAGTCTGGTGACCACTTGATTATCTTCATCTGGTGGGAATCGATCCGGCAAGTTCCCTTGGACAACACAGTCGTGTGGTCAGGATCGGAGGAGAGATGGAGAATAATATGTTTAGGGTCAAGGGGGCCACTCGATACTCCGACGAGAGTCTCCAACTGGCTATCGCCTCCTGCACCCTGGAAAGTTTGGGGCACCCGGTGGAAAAAATTAGGATAAAGGTGTGGAGGAATAAGGATGATAACGAAGACACTTCCAGGTCGGAGAAAGGGACCACAGGAACCGGAGAGTCCTGATGGTACTCAATGTCCGGGAGAGAAACATCTGGGATTAGGGGCACTTTCGCGGTAGCTAAGTCCGGGTGAAGCTTGGAGGCGTAAGACGAAAGGGTTGCTACGGGTGCTGGAGGGTCCTGGGTTCCACCACAGGACGGCGGTGGATCTTTCACGGAAGTGTTGAGGCTGTAACTGGGCTGTAGGGAAGCGGGTACGGCCGATAAAGGCATACTTGGTGTAGGATGAGACGAAGGACCTGCCGATGAGATGGAGGTCGACGGGGCGGATGCCGCTCCCTGATCAGAGGAGAGCACCACCACCGCGCCAAACTCGGCCTGAAAGGAAGGGGAGGGAACGCCCTGGGCCGCCCGGGGGGAGTCCCCGAGAGCGGTGACGCCAGGGTTAGGCCGGTTCGCCTGGGCTACGAGGGGGAGGCCCGGAGGGAGGGAAGCGGCGAGGGAATCCAGAGCTGGGTACGCGGGACCCGCGGAGGGCAGCGGGGGGGGGGGGCGGGGACGTCTGGGGGAATAGGTGAGGAGGGGGCGGAGAGGGGGCCTGGGCGGGTGAAGGAAGGAGATTGATGGGGAGGGAAGACAGCGTAGAAGAGGAGGGGTCTTGCGTAAAACTGAAGGGATGGTGAGGCGTAGAATGGAGAAGAAGGGGATTCTGCATAGAATAGAGGGGATGGGAATCGGCGTAAAGATGAGGGGATAGAGGAGAAGCATAAAATGAGGAAGGGGTAGGGCCCGCCAGCAAACGAGGAAAGGGAAGAGGGAAAGTATGCTAATCCTCCAGAAGCGGGAAAACCCAGGTACAGGCCACCAAACTGGTCTACGCTCGATCCTATGAGGGACCCACCATGCGGAACAGGTTGAAAAGCAGTATTACATGCGCCTGTATAAGCGTAAAGGGCAGGGGCCTCCTCGAGTTGGGCGCCAAAGACAGCAGACCCGAGGTGGCTGACAGTGGGAAGCCCGAAACCTGTACCGCAGGGGGCTTCCCACCCAATAGGAGAAAAGACCCATTTGAAATTTGAAAGATGGCGGAGGCGGGGGCTCCCGGTCGGTGGGCAAACGCCGATTGGCTCCTGGCCCAGGAGGGGACGGTCAAGTGGCCGGTAGGCCCGGCGACCTGAGGGCACCGTAGAGGGACGCTCCAGCTCGAAGAGAAAGGATCGCCTGGCAGCGAGGCAGCGGTGCCGGTCGGTGGAGATAGGGTGCCGAAAGGAGGAAAGGATAGAGGAGTAGGCGGATCCGAGTGGACGGGAGGAGGATGACCAACAAGGGCTAGGCAGTCGGCCGGCCAAGGCTGAACGGGGAGGTCGGCCGTCTGAGCCGCCGACCACCGGAAGAGCGGGGGGTTAGAACCTTCCATGGGGGCGGGAAAGAGGGGGAGACGGGAAAACTAGGGAGAGCAGTGGGAGGCGCCGCCGGGCGCCGGCAAGAAGCATACCGAGATCACGGGGGGGGGGGGGGCGATCGCCCCCGAGTCGCCCCCCAGAGCTCCAGAGAGTTCTGCATCATCCGGATATATATTATATATATATAGATAAGTACCTATATATAAGTACCTATATATATATATAAGTACATATAATATATATATAAGTACCTATATATTATATATATATATAAGAACCTATATATATATATATATATATATATATATATATATATAATATATATATATATATATATATATATATATATATATATATATATTTAAGTACCTATATATATATACATGTAGAAGCATGAAAAAAGACAAGGAAAGCCCATGCAGCTCAAAACAGAATGAGCCTCATGCGGCTCATAAGTCCTTCAGGATCCAAAACGGCTCACAAACAGAAGGAATCTTATGCGGCTCTAAAAGTCCTTCATGTGGATCGGATGGCTCCACGCCACGTGGCCTCACGCTGTCCGATCCGACAACTGGTCATAAAGCAGCATCTTGAATTAATTACTCTGACGGCAGCTCTGACAAATGACAGCTCTGACATAAAATTCGAAATCATGACTCTGACATGATGGTGTGTTCCTAGGGAAAAGAAAAAAAACTTTTATACCTGGCATGATCTGCCAAATCCCAAAGCTCCCTATGCGGCTGCCACCCCTATGCGGCTGCCCTCTTCATGCGGCTGCCACCTTCATGCGGCTGCGGTTGCTCTTCCCCTATGCGGCTGCCCTCTTCATGCGACTGCCACCTTCATGCGACTGCCGTTGCCCTCTTCATGCGGCTGCCACCTTCATACGGCTGCGGTTGCTCTCTTCATGCGGTTGCTCTCTTCATGCGGCTGTTACCCCTATACGGCTGCGGTTGCCTCCTTTATGTGGCTGCCTCCTTCATGCGGCTGCCTCATTCGCGAGGCTGCCACCCTCATGTGACTGCTACTTTCATGCGGCCAGGATAGTGGGGGCCACCCGTATGCGGTTCACTTAGAGACCGCACTCATACGGCTCTGTCAGGACATCCCACTCACGACAGTTGAGACACGTGGCGGTCCTCATACACGTGGTGATCCTCATGTAAGTTGAGACACGTGGCAGTCTTATCCCCTTGGAGTTATGGCTGCTCGCAAATTATAACAACCAGATTTAGTGCAATCACCATAATTACTCGGATCGAATCAGATTTGTTGTAATTAAGCAAATTGAATACGTGGCGGAAGATCCGAGCTTGTCATGACAAATTATGAAGATTTATTGCAATCAGCATTAATTACCCATAGGATTTTGTGCAATCTACATTAATTGCCCAAATTTATTACATTCAGGATGAACGACCCAGATTGATTAAATCCCCAAGCCGTCGACTTTTCGAGATGGTAATTATTGTAAATCCTAATGATCACACCCTACTCCTATAAATAGCAAGGTGCCATTCCCTTGCAAAAAGGAGAGCGGACAGAGACAGAGAGAGAGGACGAAAGAGAACGTATAGGAGTCTTCCCATACGTCCAAGAGCATTTCTTCATCAGAGCCAAGGCTATGTCCGATCGTCCAAGGAGTAAGACAGAGATGCCGTCGCTTTCCCGAGCCTCTATCGTCACCCCCCAGAATCAAAAATAAACAATCGTACTTAGATTGCTGTACCTAGGTTTTTATTCCTAGGTATTCTTTGTACGAACGAGTTTGTATTGTGAGTCTAAGTTCAGTCCTCCTATAAAATTGTTCTATACTTTTACAATCAATGGCAAACACGATGGCGACTCTGCTGGGGACTGACTTCTCCACGACTGAGAAGTTGGTGATGCAATCGGACGCAGCCAAACTTGGCTTCACTCAACAAATGCTGGTCGTACGGTTCGACCAACAGGCATTTGAAGAAATTCTCTCCGACGGGAGCGCTGGCACGGTCCAGCGACGAACTCGCACGAAGAAGGCCCACAGGGAGTGGAGGCCCAAATCATTCGCTCCTCCCTAAACTCTCAAAGAAGTACTCCATGTTGCTCAAGACGGCGAAAAAAAACTCTCATGCGGCCCTGCTTCAGGCCATAGAGGACTCTGCTATCCCCAAGTCCGGCAGAAAAAAATACTATGATGCTGGACTTACAGGGACAAAGAAGAACTCTATGCGGACCAAGCCGCATAAGGGTGCCAACCGCATGAAGAAGGCTCATGCGGCCGCAACCGCCAGCCGCATAGAGAAGATCCATGCGGGCACAGAAGTCAGCCGCATGCAGGCAGCCTGCACGATCACGACTCCCAGCCGTATCCCGAAGGTTCATGCGGCCACCGCTCCCAGCCGCATACAGAAGGGTCATACGGCCACACATGCCAGCCGCATGTAGACAGCCTGTACGGCCACCAAACCCAGCCGCATACCATCTGCGCGATGCAGCTCACGGTCAGTCTTCGACCGCCTCTCAGGCGATCCTGACCCCAGATGCTCTCATGTGCCATTCTCTGTGGACTCTTCCTACTATGCACTCTCAGGTGCTAGAAGGAAGAAGTCTCGGGCAGCACGGGCTCGTCGAGCTCAGACAGCTGTCCCAACTTCTGACTATCAGGGCGTCCCACTGACTATTACGTGGGCCTCTGATGGAAAGTTGTACAAAACTATCCGTGTCCTGTCCCCGACGGCCAACGAATGGGATAGTTATCAAGAGTCTCCTAACAATGATCAGGGGTAAGTACTCGTACTACCCCTACATCAGGGAGCAGACAGCATGCCAACACACTCATATGCTCAGAACTCCCGGGCCCACAAAACGAGTGACTTGCGCAACGTAATTCTTCACAAACGCAAGGAAAGAGACGAAGACTCGGTGAGCAGAGAGTCCTTTCGGGGACATCACTGGACCTTAGTCATTGTCAATTGCTGCTGCAACAAGGAGACAGTATAAAAAGACCGACAGTCCGTCTTCCAATGACTGCAACACTCGAGCTCAGAAGACGAAGCGCTTCTCGTCGCCTCCTGCAATTCTGCTCTAAAGATTCCTGGTAGCGGTAGAGGAAAAAACAAATGTCTCCAGTTCGAAAATCTCCACCGACGTAACCAAGAAACTCTCTTCTAAGCGGTTGTCTACCACCGTTACAGGAGGAGTTTACCAAGGTACCCGCTCAAAGACGAAATCTGCCACACTTGGAGATTCGTCGTCCACATCTCTGGGAGGCACTGGGGCCGGGGGTAGCACTCCCCCAAATATCCACGATAATCCGGTATTCCAAGAAGATAATCCAGAGGAAATGATTCACCCAACAGATGCAGCAGATCTCGACGTCCCCCAGGACGTCCACAACTCTCAAGATGAGGCGAGCTCTGAAGCTGGGGGTACCACTCCTTCTGAGTCCGAACCAGAGGAGAATATTCCTACGTACCCTGACGATTTCTCTGTACAAGGGTATGACTCAGAGGCCACATCCTCCACCGTTCCTTCCATCTCTCCTCACGTAAGGACAGTATTTATGACGGATAGCAACCAAGATGGTTCCAGTGATCGCCAACGCATCAACACTCTGGAGGCCATACTGCATGCCTTAGTCAAGTCCGTGGACGAGATCAAAGCAGCCCTTCCAACTCTGCAAGGAAGGATGCCTGGCCAAACAAGCTTAAGTCCCGCGGTCAATGTGGACTCGAACGCAGCTGCACCAAACCCGGGTGACAATCGTCCTGAAATCTCGGCTCCCACCGCTGCAGACGAGTCCAGGGAGACAAAAAGAGAGGTCCAGGAGCTCCGGGCCATGTTGTATGCCCGCGAAAACTGCCAAGACCTCAGGATACGACAACCGTATCCTACTGCGTGGAGAGATGTTCCCTTCCCACCAAGATATAAACCATTCAACATCAATTCGTATAATAGGAAGACATCTGTAAGCAGGTACATCACCTACTTTGAAGTCACAACCGACCATCTGCCTTATGATGATGCCATCCTTACGCGGTTGTTCATCGGAGCACTGGAGGGGGTCGCCTTCGACTGGTACCGCAACTTGCCGGACAACTGCATACATTCCTTCGCCGGCATCAAACATATATTCCTGGAGCGGTTCTACGAAGTAGGACAAGACGTGACAATTTCCACCCTCATGGACGTTGTTCAGGGAGAAAAGGAGCTGACAAAAAACTATATTGAACGGTTTCGCCAGACCGCGATGAAGTTGCCTTCCAGTAACCCTGATTCCTCCTTAATTGAAATTTGCCAAAAGAGACTGCTCCCTACGATCAGCCTTTAGATGGACGAAAGTCAGTTTAAGGATTGGAAGACTTTCATTATCAGTGCCACTAGCACGAAGACAAATTAAAAAAAGCTCGCCAATTAGGATTGCACGTCTCAGAGGGAGAGGACAAGGGCAAACGCCCGAGCACCAACAGCAATAATGGTGGTAACCCCTCCAATAATCGAGACAACAAGGGCAAACAGGATATGGTGGCCGATACGGCCCCAAAACCCGAATCAAAGCCGGCAGAAAAATAGTAGCCTCAGATGACCTACTCCTTCGAGGACGGCCATGTTAACCCCATCTTGGATATGCTCATACAAGGAGGTCGAATTCAGCTCCCTCCTCCGAGGTGTGAACCTCGTCCTGCGGAAATAGAGAGCCCCAAGTACTGCCAAACCATCGCCATGTCTACCATGCTACACATGACTGCTACCAACTAAAGCGATACATCCAGCATCTTATCGATTCTAAGGCCTTGGCCATCGATTTCGAAGAGGTAACCGTAGCAGCCAACATGGTGTCGGTACAATTCGGTAGCTTCCCTCCGACGAAGACTCAAGATGGAGTAGTGCCTGTCCCCAGAGCAAGGATGGAGATCGCTAACCTTCCACCTCCCCGAAAACAGGATGCTGGCCTAGTGCCCCTTACCACATCATGAAGGGAGGTCATATGGGTCCATCCGGATCTGGTACCTGAAATGACTCAGTCCGCCCCTTCCTTTACCAGCAAGAAGAAGAATAGGAAAGTCAAATCATGCCGCACAATCTCGGCATAGGTCGAAGAAGTTACTGTCGTCGTTACCCGATCTGCGCACAAACCCAACCTCTACCGGGTAACTCGGCTGAAGACCATCAGCCGACAACAGATGATGCTCCAGGACCTTCGCAGCCTTCGACGACCGACAAGCCTAGGTCGAAGGAGACTCGCTTCGACAAACCGCTCTGAAAAGAAGCGCCTCATGGGCTGGAGAGGCCCTACAACTTCGACATCTTGGCACAATTGGCTAACACACCGGCCAAATTGTTGCTATACGAGCTCCTGAGGCTCTCCAAAGATGTTTGTGTCGCTCTGAGCGAGGCGCTCCAGAATGTTGACGCATATCTGGCTCAGTCCAATCTCACTGGGGAAAGCCCGCCCACAGATCTCCAGGACAGCGCTTGCACAGGCGCAATGCCCAACATCGTCTTCACTCCGAAGGATATGCTTATCAAGACCAACCTTCATAATCGTCCTCTGTATTATACTGGGTATATTGGCGATGTCAAGGTGGACCGGATGCATATTGATCCCGGTTCTTTCATAAGCATCATCCCGAAGAGCCTAATACACCATCTGTGCATCCCAATGCATCGCCTGACGCCGACAAGCACCGCCATCAGCGGTTTCAATTCAGGCAGAAGCTATCCGATCGGGAAGATTCGCTTGAAGTGCCAAATCGACAACCTTCAGTCAGAAGTGACCTGTTATGTTATAGATACGGACACTTTCTATAACATTCTCTTGGGGCATCCTTGGATACACGATTAAATGATTATGCCCTCCACACTGTACCAGTGCTTCAAGTACGTCGACAAGCACGACTTCGTGAGGACAGAATTTACCGACAACGATTCCTTCAAAGGGGTTGAATCCTACTACTCAGATTTATGCTTGTACGAAAAGTCGAAAAGACATCTTATCGAAGGAGATATTCAAGCTCCGACTGAGGCGGCAATTGGATCGGAAGAACCTCTGTCGATCCACCTTCAAGCCTGCAAACCTGGCAGAACTGTACCACTTACAGCCACTCTGCGTAAGGATGCAATCAGCCTCTCTACACAAGAAGGGCAGATGATAATCCGACTACCAAGGTCTGGCCAAGCGCTACGACCCACGACAGAGACACTGACAATCAGGCTGCCTAAAGCTGGATAACAACAAATAGAGGAGCTCAACCCCTCTGTCAAACCGATGACGATTCGTCTAACCAGAATGAATCAGCAGCCAAGCGCTAAGCCGGGGACTGCTAGCCAGCCAACAAATCCCTGCCCAGCACCAAGCACCAAGTTGGGGGTGGCTAGTACGCCAACGACTCCACGTCCTGCTCCACCCATGGAGCCCCTGATGATTAAGCTGCCCAAGCCATCCTTCCAGTCCTCATTAACACAGGGGGTAGTTGAAGAAGAGCCAGAGCTGGCCAAGTATGTGGCTTCTTATACTGATGTTCCATTCGCAGATGATGTAATCCCACTAGAAAATATACCTTATTTCATCAATAAAGGGTTATCTTTGAATTATCTCGAGCTTAATAAGCTTTGTATAATGTATGCTATGGAACACGGTATAGGCACCCATCTACACATACAAGTGACAAATGTATACGCCGTAAACCAACTTACTCCAGTGGAAGATGCTTATCGCATAATCGAAGGAGAGGATCATCCAATCATCTTCGACCGCAAGAATGATCCACAGCCCTTCACGATAGAAGAAGTTGAGCTCGAACCCGACACCGGGAGACTGCCCATTTACCTATATAGTTCCCAATCCAAGTACCTCATGTAAAAACAAGGGTTTGATCTGGAAACTACACCAGGCTTAAACTACGACACTGGATGACGGTTACCTTTATAATCACCGATCCCGGCTGGCAAACCATGAGACTATTACAACAAAACCAGATGTGGGCTAGGTTATGTAACACCGGTAACGACCCCGGAAAGCACAGACGAGGAATGCGACTGACATTCACACTCAACTGGATCACCAACTTTCGATTCGGATGTCAGCAACGGGGACGTATTCAGGCAAGTCTTGTCCGTCAATATGGCATTTGCCGACGCCTACGAAGAAGATGAAGACATTCCTGAACTTTTTGAGTTAAAGCCGTGGGCACAACAACTAGATGCGCAATGGGAGAAGCGGTTCGAACAAAGAGAGCCTCCCTCTGAGGATGAGGTTGTACAAGTCGATCTCGGTGATGAGTCCTCTCCAAAGCCCATCTTCGTCAGCAAGAATCTGAAGGACGAAGAGCGAGAATCACTACTACAACTCGTCAGTGAATACATCGACGTGTTCGTCTGGAGCTACGAAGATATGCTAGGACTGAATCCCGAGGTTTCACTTCACAAGCTCAACATCCATCCGGACGCAAAACTGGTCAAGCAACAGCAACGACGGTTCTGCCCCAACGTCATAAACGCCATTGAAGCTGAGGTCAATAAGTAATAACTAGTAGTTTCATCTGCGAGGACCAGCATCCAGACTGGGTCACCAACATAGTACCAGTCCTCAAGAAGAATAAAAAGATTTAAATCTGTATCGACTTTCATAATCTGAATGAGACATGTCCTAAGGATGAGTTCCCCCTCCCTATCACAGACATCATGATTGATAACACCTGCGCCTTTGAGCGTATGTCATTTATGGATGGTTTCTCGGGGTACAACCAGATCAAGATGTTCCTGATGATGAAAAGCATACATCATTTCGAACACCAATTGGCACATATTGCTACACAGTCATGCCTTTCGATTTAAAGAACGCTGGCGCCACCTATCAAAGATCTATGAGCATCATCTTTAGAGACCACCTGCACAAGACAGTAGAATGCTATGTCGACGACATCGCCGTTAAAAGCTGCTCTAAAAAAGATCATCTGCATGATCTGAGGACAGTGTTCGACCTGATGTGAGCACACAATTTGAAGATAAAATCTACAAAATCCTTCTTGGGTGTATCCAGTGGGAAGTTCTTGGGTTTCATCATTACTTCCCAAGGTATCCACATAGACCCTGAGAAGACGAAGGCAATCATGGAGATGGGTCCCCCAAGAAATCTCCGTGAACTCCGAGGCCTTCAAGGGAGGCTAGCCTACATCAGGAGGTTTATCTCTAACCTCTCCGGATGTTGTCAACCATTCACCCACCTTATGAAGAAGGGCGTTTCATTCGTATGGGATGAAGAATGCCAGCGCACCTTCAACAGCATCAAAGAATATCTAACGAACCCTCCAGTCCTGGTAGCCCCGGTTGCTGGAAGACCATTCCTGCTCTATGTAAGAGCGATGGAACATTTTCTCGGTGCTCTGCTAGCACAAAACAATGATGCAGGCCACGAGCAGGCTATATATTACCACAGCCGAATGATGATGGGACCGGAGCATCGATATACTGCCGTAGAAAAGGAGTGTCTTGCTCTGGTGTTCGCCATTCAGAAGACGCGATACTACGTCACAGGACAAACCATCCATGTTGTATCAAGAGTCAACCCCCTCAGGGTCCTCATGACCAAGCCAGGCGCGCTCAGCTCTCGCCTCGCTACCTGGGCGATTTTATTGTCTCCCTACCACATGATCTTCGTCCCACAGAAGGCTGTTAAAGGTCAAGCCCTGGCAGACTTTTTAGCAGCTCATCCAGGATCGAAGTCAACCAAAATTGATGAAGAGATTCCACATGAGGTCGCCAATTCAAATGTGGCCTCACACGATACTGTATGGTGAATATTCTTCGATGGTGCTTCTAGAACTAGGCCCAAGGGTAACATCATCGCTGGAGTCGGAGTGGTGCTGGTTTCTCCCTCCGGGCTGGTGATCAATCGGGCTTATTCCCTCACGGATTCCTGTTCAAACAATGTGGCCGAGTACAACGCTCTGGTCATTGGCCTCCGACTTGCAAAGGAGCTGGGGGTAGAGTATCTTGAAGCATACGGCATTCGTAGCTAATCGTCAATCAAATCCAGGGCTCATACGAAGTGCGTCATGAAGACATGATCCCCTATCACCAAATAGCGATTGACATCATCTCATCCTTGGAAGGGTGTAAAAACCCTAAATTTCTAATATTTTTTTTAATTTGGTACTGATTGAAAATTTTGTATTGTACGTAGCGTAGTCATATTGTACGTCGCGCACCAATTTACGTTTTCCGTATTTTGCTCGTCGAGTGCGAATGTGTGCGAGGTAAACCTTTTTAGAAAAATGATTTTTTATTATAAAATTTTATTTATGTAAGGTAGTTTTCAAAATAATATGTGATAAGTATTTTTAAACGTTATGAGAAGAGGCGCGTCGAGATTTCCAAAAATAATAATTATTTACATTTTATTTTATTGTATAAATATTTGAAGTAGTTAGGAAACCCATTATTTTATTGATACTAATTGAGTACAAGATGCATGAAATATATTTCATGTCCCCTATGAATTTTCGAAATACTAATTGTTTTGTCAAAAAAGTGTTTCAAATATTTAAATATACATACTATTTTCAAAATTATTTTTAAATTAATTATAAAAAGATATTTTAGTTAATTATTATACTTTAAGTTGTGGTTAGAATTATTGGTTTGGTTTAAATAGTTAATTTAAGGATAAATATTTATCTATTGGATTATTTAGAATTTAATTAGATTCAAATTTGGATTTGGATTTGGATTTGGATTTATTGAATTAATTTATATTAAATTATGAACTATCTAATTGGGGTTTAAATATTCCTAGTTCTTATCCAATTGGGAATTCCCATATCCTATAAATAGGCAGGTACTCCTCCAATATTTTCTCCACAATATTTCTCCAAATTTCCACAACCCAAATCGTGCATCGTTTCGGTGTCCTCCTTCTCATCCACTAAAATTTTTCTTTTACAAATACATTATTTCACCTTCTCCGTGTCCACATTTCGGACACATCTCCTCATCACCATCCGTGTCTCGTAGGACATAACCCCGACTCGATACAATCAAATTCCTAAACCTAACATAATCCTACCCAAGCCAACTGCCCACCTCTACGAACCGTCCCCCGGCCATCTACCGACTAGTTCTGTCCCAAACGTCGCCACCAGCACCCCGCTACTACCCTGCCATCCCGACATCCCCGTTCAGCCCAGCCACCACGTCCAGCCATTCCCCTCCTCCGCCTGTCACCGGCACTCACCAGTCCTCCGTGTCTACCGCTACCATCAATCGGCCACGTCACCACTCCGACCATCATCCCCTATCAGATCCAGTCGGGTCCAACCACCTCGTCTCCAAACACCATCACTACCGTCATAACCGAGACCCTATCCAGACACCAGCATAAACCACCGCCAACCCGGCCATCACCGGCCGCGCCCAAAAAGAAAAAGAAGCCAAACCCTAAAATTAAACCACCACCACCACCACTAACCTGCTTCGCCGCCCCTTCTCTCCGCTTCCCTCCACTGCGCTCTGCTGAACCCGACCGACCGCGACCTTCTTCTCCGCTCGCCGCTTAGCCGCGCCTCTCCTGGCCGCCTCCGACCTTGCCGAGCCGTCTCCCGAGCCCCCTTCTCCTTGAGCGCCTACGCTGCCGCCCCACTCCTCCGCGGCCGGCGACTCCGCTTCAACCCCCGACTTTCCAGCCCCCTCCGTTCTCCTTCACTGCTTAGCCTCCCGACCGATCCTCTCTCCGCCGCTCCCTTCGACAACCGTCGCCTGCTCCGCTGAAACCCCGTGCGCGCCTGCTCCGCTGAACTATCCGTCGTCGGCCGACCTTTCCCCATTCCTCTCCCTCTCTCTCTCTCCTCCTTTCCCTAAAGGCTACAGCAACCGTTTGGTTGCTATTCGTTTTCTTTTTGTTTCTATTATTATTATTATTATTATTATTATTATTATTATTATTATTAAAAGTATTATTATTTTTGTTGTTTTGTGTAATTAATTGTTTTCTTTTTATTTATTTATTTGTTGTTGTTTTAACTATATTATTATTAATGCTAATTATTTTTTTTCTTTTCTGATTTGAAAGATGAGCAACTGTAACAGCTGTCTGTTTAGTCACTTTACCTTGTTTATTTTATTTTATTTTAATTTATTTTTTGGTTTCTTTTGCATTTGCCTATGGTGTTTACCCATATAAAGTATTATACAGCATCACATTTTATAAAATATTATACAGTATCATATTTTGTATTAAAAAGTGTTATACATTATTATATTTTATTATACAGTATTAATTAAGTAATATTTTATCCTAGTTCTATATTATGTATATATATTTTTATTATAAGGTAATGTATTTTTATAAATACATAAAATAAATACTTGTATGTATTTTTCTAAACACTATTTTGTAACAAAAATATGGCAAGGGGCTTGAGACCTACGTCTAATAGGCTCTGGAAGTCATAAATATATTATTATGATATTTCTTTATACATATTTTTGACCTAAATATTTTACTCCATTGGATTCTTAGTTAAAATATTTCCTAGATTATACCAAGTTATTAAAATAAATATGCATATAAGTGAGTTCTGTTTTTACCCATAAAACTATTTCTTCGTATTTACGTATTTAGCTTAAAAAATAATAATAATTTGTTGTGGTTTTCAAATTATTACGAACTATTTTCGAGTATTACGTAAAATATTTTAAAGAATCTAGTTTTCAAGGATTATAAATTGTTCTCAAAAATTGTATATATATTTATTGTTATCCATTTTTATTTTTATTTTAATTTTTCCTCCCTTCCATGACCAACCCCATTATTCTTATTCCTCGCCAATTTCGTACTACCTTATGTCAAACCTAACTAAGTTGACCGTTCTAGACCCGATGGAATACTCCGTGCCGTCACCCGAGGCTCCCTTGCATAGTTGTAACACCAAAGTTGATCTTGTGCCACCTTTATTATAATACACAAGGCAGCTCACCAGGTGTCGCAACAGTCAAGTATACCTTGCTAATTAACTGTCAATTATTTATTTTCTGTATTACTTACTTTGTTTCATATTGTTAGTTTCCTTTGTTATAAATTGTGCGTCCAAGCCATACTTGGGTGCAAGCGACTCTATTAGTCGTTTTACTTTACTATATGCATGTTAACTTAGTGTTAGCAGACTACCTTCTTGTTGGAGGATATCCTTATATCTCCCTTGGCCATGACACACACACTACACGATTGGAGACATGTTGCTAGGGGCACGACTTATGGACTGGCCCTCTCTAAAGTCGTGTGACGGATAGATGATCGTAGCTGCTACGATTAAGTTATAAAGACTCGAGCAGTTACAAAACTGGATGGGTCATGGACGTAACTTGGTCAGTGTGGGAAATATTTGGGAAGGACAGTCGCTAGTGCGTATGGGAATTGAAACAGGTAAACCACAGTCTCCGGATAGAACTGTGGCGATATATTTGCAGATGCCCTCTGACGTTTTGGACGTTACGGATGGATACAGATGACTGGATGCCAGTTACGTACACATAGCCTAAAATCTCACCCATGCGCATGAAAGTTGTCCTCTAAATTGCACATTAGGCGGTTAGAATCTCCTTTACATATTTGTGTCTAGGATAGTCTTTTATATTTTATTTTATTCTGACAGTTCATATTAGCATATTCTTCCTGTATCTTCCTACGTCCGTCTGAGGACCTAATTTTTTCCCAGGTGTGTGTTCATGTCTTCCGCAGGTATCCTAGCCAAGGCCATGGTCTTTTCCATTCCTTCGAAGACAATTGTGCTTGGTTTGTCTTACCATTTTATGGATTGATTCTTGTACATTTTTTTTATTGAGATAGTCGGTAGTGGACTTTGTCTTCACCCAACGATTGTACCATAAATATTTAAGTTGATTTTTATATTATTATTCCCTTCATTGTGGATGAGATTTAGTTTTTCTTAAATTACTACATTTTACATCTTATGTATACATACAAGGCCCTTGTACTTCGTATATATACAGCTGGCATGTCTACGTACTTGGTCCTAAGTATTTTGGGACTGGGGTGTTACATATTTTTGTGGTGGCCCATGCAGGTCGAGATAAATTGTGTGGTTACTTTATCGTACCAAGCAAGCCTGCGTATAGGATTAGTGTTTAGGATCTCATCCATATACTTGTCCGCCTTATCGCTTGACTCCTCGAGTTGTATCTTGCTTGATCCCTTCTACCGTAATTCGTATCCTTCTTTCGTGCTTGATGTTGGTTAGAAAGGTAATCCATACTAGGTAGACTTGTCCCATTGTCCCATCACCCTACTAGTTTAACTCTTGTAAGTTGGGTAGAAGGCCTTACGACCTAACCTTACTCATGACCTTAACCATGTCCTAGGCAAGTAGATAGTAGGACAACTGTATAGGCACCAACATAAGACATGACTCGATTCTTAAGAAGTTTGAACTAGTTTCACTCCTTTCAATATTAATCTCACGTGTCTATGTAATTACTATTTTTGACTATCCTATGCTGCTAGTTTAGCTTAAGTTTTACAAGCTTATTCCCTTATCGAGCTTGATCATGACATGTTTTATTGGGTGCGCACCCACTAACATATTGTCTAATCAGAACCGGTGCATGATGGTCTGATCAACCTATTGCACTTTGGTTCGCTTTTATCTATCGTTATACGTGGATGGGGATATAGTTAAACTTGTCCTATAAGGTCCCATCCGCGACAGCCTTGGCAATTCTTTTTGAATTACTCCCTCGCCGTTGAACCACATATTGATATTAAAACTTCTTTGGACTCATATTGGTTCTCATCTTTCACTTATTTAGACGAAGACTCGTACCTAGTAGATAAACCCAAGCTATCACCTTTAGTTATCCCCAACTATTGCCAAAATAGTTAGCCACCGACCAACCGATGGGACTATATCCCCACCTCGAGTTACTTGTCCTTTCCCTTGACCCTAGATTCATTGTCGCGGCCATCATTCACTCCCTAAATTAAATTTGTGATTTATCTCCATAGTTGTCGAAGTCACGATTTTCTAATACATGTTTTGAACGTCGTGATTTGATTGTTCCTCATTGATACACCCTTGTACCCTCTCAACCCTCCAACTTATTTTTAATTTCGAGGACGAAATTCTTGTAAGTTGGGTAGGATGTAAAAACCCTAAATTTCTACTAATTTTTTTTAATTTGGTACTGATTTAAAATTTTGTATTGTACGTAGCGTAGTCGTATTGTACGTCGCGCACCAATTTACGTTTTCCGTATTTTTCTCGTCAAGTGCGAATGTGTGCGAGGTACACCTTTTTAGAAAAACGATTTTTGATTATAAAATTTTATTTATGTAAGGTAGTTTTCAAAATAATATGTGATAAGTATTTTTAGAAGTTATGAGAAGAGGCGCATCGAGATTTCCAAAAATAATAATTATTTACATTTTATTTTATTGTACAAATATTTGTAGTAGTTAGGAAAACCATTATTTTATTGATACTAATTGAGTGCAAGATGCATGAAATATATTTCATGTCCCCTATGAATTTTTGAAATACTAATTGTTTTGTCAAAAAAGTGTTTCAAATATTTAAATATACATACTATTTTCGAAATTATTTTTAAATTAATTATAAAAAGATATTTTAGTTAATTATTATACTTTAAGTTGTGGTTAAAATTATTGGTTTGGTTTAAATAGTTAATTTAAGGATAAATATTTATCTATTGGATTATTTAGAATTTAATTAGATTCAAATTTTGATTTTGATTTGGATTTGGATTTATTGAATTAATTTATATTAAATTATGAACTATCTAATTGGGGTTGAAATATTCCTAGTTCTTATCCAATTGGGAATTCCCACATCCTATAAATAGGCAGGTACTCCTCCAATATTTTCTCCACAATATTTCTCCAAATTTCTATAACCCAAACCGTGCATCGTGTCGGTGTCCCCCTTCCCATCCACTAAATTTTTTCTTTTACAAATACATTATTTCACCTTCTCCGTGTCCACATTTCGGACACATCTCCTCATCACCATCCGTGTCTCGTAGGACACAACCCCGACTTGATACAATCAAATTCCTAAACCTAACCTAATCCTACCCAAGCCAACTGCCCACCTCCACGAACCGTCCCCCGGCCATCTACCGACTAGCCCTGTCCCCGAACGTCGCCACCAGCACCCCGCTACTGCCCTGCCATCCCGACATCCCCGTTCAGCCCAGCCACCACGTCCAGCCATTTCCCTCCTCCGCCTGTCACCGGCGCTCACCAGTCCTCCGTGTCTACCGCTACCATCAATCGGCCACGTCACCACTCCGACCATTATCTCCTATCAGATCCAGTCGGGTCCAACCACCTCGTCTCCAAACACCATCACCACCGTCGTAACCGAGACCCTATCCCGACACCAGCATAAACCACCGCCACCCCGGCCATCACCGGCCACTCCCAAAAAGAAAAAGAAGCCAAACCCTAAAATTAAACCACCACCACCACTACTAACCTTCTTCGCCGCCCCTTCTCTCCGCTTCCCTCCGTCGCGCTCTGCCGAACCCGACCGACCGCAACCTTCTCCTTCGCTCACCGCCTAGCCGCGCCTCTCCTGGCCGCCTCCGACCTTGCCGAGCCGTCTTCCGAGCCCCCTTCTCTTTGAGCGCCTCCGCCGTCGCCCCACTCCTCCGCGGCCGACGACTCCGCTTCAATCCCCGACTTCCCAGCCCCCTCCGTTCTCCTTCACCGCTTAGCCTCCCGACCGATCCTCTCTCCGCCGCTCCCTCCGACAACCGCCGCCTGCTCCGCTGAAACCCCTATGCGCGCCTGCTCCGCTGAACCATCCGCCGCCGGCCGACCTTTCCCTATTCCTCTCCCTCTCTCTCTTTCCTCCTTTCCCTAAAGGCTACAGCAATCGTTTGGTTGCTATTCGTTTTCTTTTTGTTTCTATTATTATTATTATTATTATTATTATTATTATTATTATTATTATTATTATTATTATTATTATTATTATTATTATTATTATTAAAAGTATTATTATTTTGTTGTTTTGTGTAATTAATTGTTTTCTTTTTATTTATTTATTTTTTGTTGTTTTAACTATATTATTATTAATGCTAATTATTTTTTTTCTCTTTTCTGATTTGAAAGAGGAGCAACTGTAACAGCTGTCTGTATTGTCACTTTACCTTATTTATTTTATTTTATTTTATTTTATTTTATTTTATTTTATTTTTTGGTTTCTTTTGCTTTTGCCTATGGTGTTTACCCATATAAAGTATTATACAGCATCACATTTCATAAAATATTATACAGTATCATATTTTGTATTATTTTGGATTAAAAAGTGTTATACATTATTATATTTTATTATACAATATTAATTAAGTAATATTTTATCCTGGTTCTATATTATGTATATATATTTTTTTATAAGGTAATGTATTTTTATAAATACATATAATAAATACTTGTATGTATTTTTCTAAAAACTATTTTGTAACAAAAATATGGCAACGGGCTTGAGACCTACGTCTAATAGGCTCTGGAAGTCATAAATATATTATTATGATATTTTTTATACATATTTTTGACCTAAATATTTTACTCCATTGGATTCTTAGTTAAAATATTTCCTAGATTATACCAAGTTATTAAAATAAATATGCATATAAGTGAGTTCTGTTTTTACCCATAAAACTATTTCTTCGTATTTACGTATTTAGCTTAAAAATAATAATTTGTTGTGGTTTTCAAATTATTACGAACTATTTTCGAGTAGTACGTAAAATATTTTAAAGAATCTACTTTTCAAGGATTATAAATAGTTCTAAAAAATTGTATATATATTTATTGTTATCTATTTTTATTTTTATTTTGATTTTTCCTCCCTTCCATGACCAACCCCATTATTCTTATTCCTCGCCAATTTCGTACTACCTTATGTCAAACCTAACTAAGTTGATCGTTCTGGACCCGATGGAATACTCCGTGCCGTCACCCGAGGCTCCCTTGCATAGTTGTAACACCAAAGTTGATCTTGTGCCACCTTTATTGTGACACACCAGGCAGCTCACCAGGTGTCACAACAGGCAAGTATACCTTGCTAATTAACTATCAATTATTTATTTTCTGTATTATTTACTTTGTTTCATATTGTTAGTTTTCTTTGTTATAAATTGTGCGTCCAAGCCATACTTGGGTGCAAGCGACTCTATTAGTCGTTTTACTTTACTATATGCATGTTAACTTAGTATTAGCAGACTACCTTCTTGTTGGGGGATATCCTTATATCTCCCTTGGCCATGACACACACACTACACGATTGGAGACATGTTGCTAGGGGCATGACTTATGGACTGGCCCTCTCTAAAGTCGTATGACGGATAGATGATCGTAACTGCTACGATTAAGTTATAGAGACTCGAGCAGTTACAAAACTGGACGGGTCATGGACGTGACTTGGTCAGTGTGGGAAATATTGGAGGAGGACAGTCGCTAGTACGTATGGAAATCCAAACAGGTAAACTACAGTCTCCGGATGGAACTGTGGCGATATATTTGAAGATGCCCTCTGACGTTTTGGACATTACGGACGGATACAGATGACTGGATGCCAGTTACGTATACATAGCCTAAAATCCCACCCATGCGCATGAAAGTTGTCCTCTAAATTACACATTAGGTGGTTAGAATCTCCTTTGCATATTTATGTCTAGGATAGTTTTTTATATATTATTTTATTCTGACAGTTCATATTAGCATGTTCTTTCTGTATCTTGTTTCGTCCGTCTGAGGACCTGGTTTTTTCCCAGGTGTGTGTTCATGTCTTCCGCAGGTATCCTAGCCAAGGCTGTGGTCTTCTCCATTCCTTCGAAGACAATTGCGCTTGGTTTGTCTTGCCATTTTATGGATTGATTCTTGTACATTTCTTTCATTGAGATAGTTGGTAGTGGACTTTGTCTCCGCCCAACGATTGTACCATAAATATTCAAGTTAATTTTTATATTATTATTCTCTTCATTGTGGATGAGATTTAGTTTGTCTTGGATTACTACATTTTACAGCTTATGTATACATACAAGGCCCCTGTACTTCGTATGTATACAGCTGGCATGTCTACGTACTTGGTCCTAAGTATTTTGGGACTGGGGTGTTACAAAGGGTTCTTCATAGAACACGTTCCCAGGCTCCAGATCATTGAAGCCGATGCCCTAGCAGGCCTTGCCGCTTCCTTAGCAGTTCCGAATAATGCTCACCACTTGGTCGACATCATAGGCCGTGAGTTGGTCTGTCCCAGGAATAATGTTCAATGTGTTGAGAGTTACTCCGCACTGACAGTCGACGAAGCACCAGACTGGAGACAACCATTCATTGACTTCGTGGTCTACGACATCCTGCCAGAGAATTCGAAGGAAGCCACTTCTATCAGAAGACGTTCCCTCAGATTCTTCTACGATACAGAGACGAAAATGCTATATCGGCGATCATACGATGGATTACTGCTTCGATGTCTGTCAAATACAGAAGCCAAAGAAGCCGTATGTGAAGCTCATGATGGCATTTGTGGAGCCCATCAGCCTGGCCCAAAATTACAAGACCGCCTTCGCCGAATGGGCTACTACTGGCCCACGATAGGTTGCTGATGCGATAGACTATGCAAGAAAGTGCAAAGCCTGTCAAGTCCACGTAGATTTCATCCACCAGCCATCCGAGTTCCTACATCCGACGGTGGCATCCTGGCCATTCGAAGCATGGGGAATGGACATCATTGGTCCGATCACTCCACCTTCATCCCGAGGACGCTGCTTCATACTCGCAATCATATATTACTTCTACAAATGGGCGTAGGCTATTCCGCTGGCAGAAGTCAAGACTTCAAACGTGATCAGCTTCCTCAAGCATCACGTCATCTACCGATTTGGACTGCTACGAAGGATCATCCACGATAATGGTCCGCAGTTCGCAAGCCACGCTTTCTATCGGTTTTATGACAAACATCGAATCTAGAATATCGCTTCAACACCATACAACCCAATGGCTAATGGTCTGGCTGAAGCATTCAACAAAACAATCATCAAGCTTCTCAAAAAATTCGTGTCATCAAACAAATGCGACTGGAATGAAAAGCTCGGCGAATGCTTATGGGCGTACCGTACTACAGTACGGACGGCCACTGGGAACACGCCATTCTCTCTAGTATATGGAAGTGAGGCGGTTCTTCCATTGGAGACTCAAATCCCCTCACTCTGCATCGCTCTCGCCTACCGACTGATAACATATGAAATCACCATCGCCGACTGCAAGAGTTGGAAGCCCTAGACGAGAAGCGCCTGTTAGCTCAACAACGAATCGAGCTGTACCAAGCCCGTATCTCCGGAACCTTCAACAAGAAGGTTAAAATTAGAACATTCCAAGTGGGCGATCTCGTTCTGGCAGTTCGGAGGCCGATGGTTATGACGCACAAAACTGTCGGCAAGTTCCAGCCAAAGTGGGAAGGCCCGTTCATCATCGATGCTGTATTCTCCAATGAAGCTTACCGCCTCGCAAAACAAAATGGAGACTTGCTCATGTTGTCCATTAACGACAAGTTCCTTAAGAAGTATTATGTCTGAAA